>BROG01000663.1:0-408847 GCA_030159075.1 Atrina japonica
CTACTATCGGGTGCCATCGGGTATTACACTTTTATCGAATACTATCGGGTATAGGTTCAGTGATCAAAATCCCAAGTTAATTATGTGTGGACGTCTGTCACTTTTAGCTGTACCATCGGGTATAAGTATACTTGTCTGGATCATAAACTGAATAATTCCATTGTGGAAGCTTGTCATTTCTAACCAGTATTATCAGATATTAATACACATGTCTGGATTCTAAGTGATCTCTTTGTGTCATTACTATCGGGTATTGGTACAGTTGTTAGGATGCTAAGTGATCATTATAATCGGGTACTATCGAGTATTAGTAAACTTGTATGAATCTTAAGCGATCACTGTGTGTCATTACTATCGGGTACTCTCGAGTATAGTTACACCTGTCTTGGATCCTAAATTAACTCTGTGTGTGAAGTTTGTCACCACTATCCTTAGGCATGTCTGTATGGAGTTTGTCAATACTATCTGGTATAAATAGTTTGTCGCTACTACCGGGTGCTATCGGGTATAACTACACTTGTCTGGATCCTCCATCATTATTCTCCATCACCGGTAAGACTGGCCATTACTGTGAGATTCTAAATTATGTACATCACTGAATGTAAATCAGTAATTAGCAAATCTAATGAAATCGATAAAAATCATGTCTTCTCAAATTCAAATGAAAGTTTCGTATTCGCAGATTTAGTGTCTTTCAGATCGGCATGACAAACCTACAGTGTCATTACAAACAGACGCAATAAATCAAACACAGTGATTTGATATCATAACAATGTCATCACAAACAGACAAAATAAACCAAACACAGTGATTTGATATCATAACAATGTCATCACAGACAGACATATTAAACCTATCAGTGATTTGATATCATAACAATGTCATTACAGACAGACACAATAAACCAAACACAGTGATTTGATATCATAACAATGTCATTACAAACAGAAACAATGAACCAAACACAGTGATTTGATATCATAACAATGTCAGCACAGACAGACACAATAAACCAAACACAGTGATTTGATATCATAACAATGTCATTACACACAGAAACAATAAACCAAACACAGTGATTTGATATCATAACAATGTCATCACAGGCAGACACAATGTCACCACAGACAGACACAATAAACCAAACACAGTGATTTGATATCATAACAATGTCATCACAGACAGACACAATAAACCAAACACAGTGATTTGATATCATAACAATGTCACCACAGACAGACAAAATAAACCAAACACAGTGATTTGATATCATAACAATGTCAGCACAGACAGACACAATAAACCAAACACAGTGATTTAATATCATAACAATGTCATCACAGACAGACACAATAAACCAAACACAGTGATTTGATATCATAACAATGTCAGCACAGACAGACACAATAAACCAAACACAGTGATTTGATATCATAACAATGTCATCACACACAGAAAGAATAAACCAAACACAGTGATTTGATATCATAACAATGTCATCACAGGCAGACACAATGTCACCACAGACAGACACAATAAACCAAACACAGTGATTTGATATCATAACAATGTCATCACAGACAGACAAAATAAAAAAAACACAGTGATTTGATATCATAACAATGTCACCACAGACAGACACAATAAATCTATCACAGTGATATCACATAATAAGTGTCAAGACGATACGTCATAGAATATCCTGAAGTCGTACGAATTTATCAAAGTATTGTTATTTACATTATATGTCTGTGATCTAGTACAACACTCACCTGTATTACAGTGTGATATCATGTTGATATTTGTTACGTTGTATAGGTGTTGCTGTTGTTCCTGAAGTGTCGTCTGTGATTTTTGTAATGTCGCTACAGTTTCCGCCATGATACTGATATTTTGTTTTAACTTGGTGTTTTCCTGTTCCAGATACGTCATCATATCCATCATAGCTTTATTCAGTGTCGTTATGCTTTGTAACTGTTTAGCCATAGCGGTTATATCCGAACTTGTCGGATCTGGAAGCACCTGCACATCATTGATAATTGTTTCCGTATCCGATTCTGCAGACGTGAAGACAAATGATATACAAGCACACACACACATAAAATAATGACGACTTAGCATTGTTTATACGTCGTACTTTTTATATCCCTCAGAAATAGGCACCTGTCAGTCCGATAAGTATGTCAGGAGGTTAACGTCTTAAGATGGCCCAAGGTAGATAAGATTACTATAGGAAGATAAGACGGCCTTGTTTAACAATATCATTCTTCCATTGTCATAACTATTGCTTTACCTCTTTGACACCGATCACACCGATTCCAGTTTTAAACTTAAATGATGATTTACATGTGTTAATCTCTCTATACTGATAGTTGCTGTTTGACCCTCTATACTGAAAGTGACTGTTTAACCCTCTATACTGAAAGTGACTGTTTAACCCTCTATACTGAAAGTGACTGTTTAACCCTCTATGCTGATAGTGGCTGTTTAACCTTCTATACTGATAGTGGCTGTTTGACCCTCTATACTGAAAGTGGCTGTTTAACCTTCTATACTGATAGTGGCTGTTTGACCCTCTATACTGAAAGTGACTGTTTAACCTTTTTACTGATAGTGAAAGTTTCACATCCCTATAAATAGTGGCTGTTTAACCCTCTATAGCGATAGTGACTGTTTCACACCTTCATTTTGATAATGGCTGTTTGAAACCCTCTATACTGATAGTGAAAGTTTCACATCCCTATAAATAGTGGCTGTTTTACCCTCTGTAGCGATAGTGACTGTTTAACCCTCTATATCGATAGTGGCTGTTTAAACCTATCTTGAGGTAGTGACTGTTTTACTCTCTGTAATGATAGTAGCTGTTTAACCCTCTATATCGATAGTGGCTGTTTCAAATCCTTATACCGATAGTGGCTGTTTAACCCTCTATACCGATAGTGGCTGTTAAACCCTCTATACCGATAGTGGCTGTTTCGCACCTTTAGACCGTTAAACTTATATACTGATAATGGCTGTTTTACAATCTATAAAAATTGAGGCTGTTTAATACTCAATATTTACAGTGGCTGTTTCACACCAACATACCGAGAGTGGCTGTTTAAAACTCTATAAAGAGATAGTGGCTGTTAAACCCTCTATACCGATAGTGGCTGTTTCACACCTCTAGACCAATTTTGACAATTTAACCCTCTATACTGATAGTGGCTGTTAAACGTATATACTGATAATGGCTGTTTTACAGTCTATAAAGATAGTAGCTGTTTAACCCTCTATATAGATACTGGCTGTTTAACCCTCTATACTGATAGTGGCTGTTAAACCCTCTATACCAATAGTGACTGTTTCACACTTCTAGACCGACTGTGACAACCCTAACCCTGAACTATACTGATAATGGCTGTTTAACCCTCTATATAGATATTGGCTGTTTAACCCTCTATATAGATATTGGCTGTTTAACCCTATAAACTGATAGGGACTGGTTTACCCTTTATACTGATAGTGGCTGTTTCACATCCCTATAACGAAAGTGACTGTTTAACTGTTTATACCGATAGTGACTGTATCACACCTCTATATTGATAATGGCTGTTTTAATCTATATCTAGATAGTGGCTGTTTTACCGTCTATAATGATACTGGCTGTTTAAGCCTCTATATCGACAGAGGTATTTTTAACCTCTATAGCGATAGTGACTGATTAATTTTAGTTACTGTGGCTGTTTTACCCTGTATACAGATAGTTACTGTTTAACCCTCTACATTTACATTGGCTGTTTCACATCGCTATACTACTGATATCACACCTTCTGTTTAACCCTCTACATTTACATTGGCTGTTTCACATCGCTATACTGATAGTGGCTGATTAACCCTCTATACTAATAGTGACTGTATCACACCTCTGACTGTTTAACCCTCTTTAGATATAGTATCTGTTTAGCCGTATAGTGGCTGTTTACCCCTCTATACCGAGAGCGATTTATCACACTTATATATTGATAATGGCTGTTTAAACCTATATTCATATAGTGTTTGTTTAACCATCTACACACATAGTGACTGTTCCACACGTCTATACTGAAAACGGTTGTTCGAATTATATTGATAGCGGCTGTTTAACCCTCTATACAGATAGCGGCTGTTTAACCCTCTATACTGATAGTGACTGTTTAACCCTCTATACAGATAGTGACTGTTTAACCCTCTATATTTTCAGTGCCTTTTTATCCTCTATAAGATAGTGGCTGTTTAACCCTTTATACAGATACTGGCTGTTTAACCCTCTATACTGATAGTGACTGTTTCACACGTCTATACTGAAAACGGTTGTTCCAATTATATTGATAGCGGCTGTTTAACACTCTATACAGATAGTGACTGTTTAACCCTCTATACAGATAGCGGCTGTTAAACCCTCTATACTGATAGTGACTGTTTAACCCTCTATATTTTCAGTGCCTTTTTATCCTCTATAAGGTAGTGGCTGTTTAACCCTTTATACAGATACTGGCTGTTTAACCCCCTATACATTTAGCGGCTGTTTAACCCTCTGAATTGATGCTGACTGTTTAACCCTGTATATTTTAAACCCTTTATACAGATAGTGGATGTTTTACTCTCTGTTGACTGTTAAACCTTCTCTACAGAAAGTGGATGTTTTACTGTTGACTGTTAAACCTTGACTATTAACCCTCAGAAAGTGGATGTTGTTACCCTCTCTGTTGCGGCTGTTAAACCTTCTATACAGAAAGTGGATGTTTTACTCTCTGAAAAACGGTTGACTTTATTAAACCTTTTAACTATACTGATAGTGGTTGTTTAACTCTCTGTTCACTGTTTAAACCCTTCTATACTGATAGTGGTTGTTTATACTCTCTGTTGTGACTGTTAACTGTTAAACCTTCTATACTGATAGTGGTTGTTTTACTCTCTTGTTGACTGTTTAACTCCTCCTTTATAAACCCTGATAGTGGTTGTTTTTACCCTCTGTAGTGACTGTTTAACCTTCTATACTGATAGTGGTTGTTTACTCTATACTGTTGACTGTTAAACCCTTATCTATACTGATAGTAGGTTGTTTTACTCTCTATACAGTTGACTGTTTAAACCTTCTATACTAGATAGTGGTTGTGTTTTAACTCTCTGTTGACTGTTAAACCTTCTATACAGATAGTGGTTGTTTTACTCTCTGTAGTGACTGTTAAACCTTCTATTTTTTCAGTGATAGTGGTTGTGTTTACTCTCTTTCGTGTTTAAACCTTATACTGTTAAACCTTCTATACAACGATAGTGGTTGTTTTACTCTCTGTTGACTGTTAAACCTTCTATACAGATTAGTGTGGTTGTTTTACTCTCTGTTGACGGTGTTAATACCTTTTAACCCTCATACTGATAGTGGTTGTTTTACTCTAGCGGCTTTTCACTGTTAAAAAAACCCTTCTATACTGATAGTGTGGTTGTTTTACTCTCTGTTTGGTGACTGTTAAACCTTCTATACTGATTAGTGGTTGTTTTATTACTCTGAATGTTGACTGTTTAAACCTTCTATACTGATAGTGGTTGTTTTTTACTCTCTGTTAGACTGTTTAAACTTCTATACTGATAGTGGTTGTTTTACTCTCTGTTGGACTGTTAAACCTTTCTATACTGATAGTGGTTGTTTTTACTCTCTGATTGACTGTTTAACCTTCTATAACCCTGAATAGTGGTTGTTTTACTCTCTGTTGACTGTTAAAACCTTCTATACGATAGTGGTTGTTTTACTCTCTGTTGACTGTTAAACCTTCTATACTGATAGTGGTTGTTTTTACTCTCTGTTGGACTGTTAAAACCTTCTATACTGATAGTGGTTGTTTTACTCTCTGTTGACTGTTAAACCTTCTATACTGATAGTGGTTGTTTTACTCTCTGTTGACTGTTAAACCTTCTATACTGATAGTGGTTGTTTTACTCTCTGTTCACTGTTAAACCTTCTATACTGATAGTGGTTGTTTTACTCTCTGTTGACTGTTAAACCTTCTATACAGATAGTGGTTGTTTTACTCTCTGTTGACTGTTAAAACCTTCTATACAGATAGTGGTTGTTTTACTCTCTGTTGACTGTTAAACCTTCTATACTGATAGTGGTTGTTTTACTCTCTGTTGACTGTTAAACCTTCTATATACTGATAGTGGTTGTTTTTACTCTCTGTTGACTGTTAAACATTCTATACAGATACTGGTTTGTTTTATAGTGGTTGTTTTTACTCTCTGTTGACTGTTAAACCTTCTATACTGATAGTGGTTGTTTTACTCTCTGTTGACTGTTAAACCTTCTATACTGATAGTGGTTGTTTTACTCTCTGTTGACTGTTAAACCCTTCTATACTGATAGTGGTTGTTTTTTACTCTCTGTTGACTGTTAAACCTTCTATACTGATAGTGGTTGTTTTACTTCTCTGTTGACTGTTAAACCTTCTATACTGATAGTGGTTGTTTTACTCTCTGTTGACTGTTAAACCTTCTATACTGATAGTGGTTGTTTTACTCTCTGTTGACTGTTAAAACCTTCTATACTGATAGTGGTTGTTTTACTCTATGTTGTTTTACTGTTAAAACCTTCTTCTATACTGATAGTGGTTGTTTTATCTCTGTTGACTCTCTGTTGACTGTTAAACCTTCTATACTGATAGTGGTTGTTTTACTCTCTGTTCACTGTTAAACCTTCTATACTGATAGTGGTTGTTTTATCTCTGTTGACTGTTAAACCTTCTATACAGATAGTGGTTGTTTTACTCTCTGTTGACTGTTAAACTTCTATACTGATAGTGGGTTGTTTTACTCTCTGTTGACTGTTTTAAACCTTCTATACTGATAGTGGTTGTTTTACTCTCTGTTGACTGTTAAACCTTCTATTGACTGATTCTAGATAGTGGTTGTTTTACTCTCTGTTGACTGTTAAACCTTCTATACAGATAGTGGTTGTTTTACTCTCTGTTGACTGTTGACTGTTAAAGGATAGTGGTTGTTTTACTTCTACTACTGATAGTGGTTGTTTTACTCTCTTGTTGACTGTTAAAACCTTCTATACTAGATAGTGGTTGTTTTACTCTCTGTTGACTGTTAAACCTTCTATACTGATAGTGGTTGTTTTACTCTCTGTTCACTGTTTAATCCTTCTATACTGATAGTGGTTGTTTTACTCTCTGTTGACTGTTAAAACCTTCTATACTGATAGTGGTTGTTTTACTCTCTGTTGACTGTTAAACCTTCTATACAGATAGTGGTTGTTTTACTCTCTGTTGACTGTTAAACCTTCTATACTGATAGTGGTTGTTTTACTCTCTGTTGACTGTTAAACCTTCTATACTGATAGTGGTTGTTTTACTCTCTGTTGACTGTTAAACCTTCTATACTGATAGTGGTTGTTTTACTCTCTGTTGACTGTTAAACCTTCTATACAGATAGTGGTTGTTTTACTCTCTGTTGACTGTTAAACCTTCTATACAGATAGTGGTTGTTTTACTCTCTGTTGACTGTTAAACCTTCTATACAGATAGTGGTTGTTTTACTCTCTGTTGACTGTTAAACCTTCTATACTGATAGTGGTTGTTTTACTCTCTGTTGACTGTTAAACCTTCTATACTGATAGTGGTTGTTTTACCCTCTGTACCGATAGTGACTGTATCACATCCCTATAACGATAGTGCATGTGTAACCGTCTATACTGATAGTGACTGTATCACATCCCTCTATACGATAGTGCTCCTGTGTAACCGTTAAACCTATATACAGATAGTGTTTTTACTGTATCACATCCCTATAACGATAGTGCATGTGTTAGAACCGTCTATACCGATAGTGGTGACTGCTTTAACATCCCTATAACGATAGTGCATGTGTAAACCGTCTATACCGATAGTGGTTGTATCACTCTCCCTATAACGATAGTGCATGTGTAACCGTCTATACCGATAGTCTATACCGATGTGTAACCGTCTATACCGATAGTGAACTGTATCACCGATCCCTATAACGATAGTGCATGTGTAACCGTCTATACCGATAGTGCATGTGTAACCGTCTATACCGATAGTGACTGTATCACATCCCTATAACGATAGTGCATGTGTAACCGTCTATACCGATAGTGCATGTGTTACCGTCTATACCGATAGTGCATGTGTAACCGTCTATACCGATAGTGACTGTATCACATCCCTATAACGATAGTGCATGCCGTCTATGTGTAACCGTCTTATACCGATAGTGACTGTATCACATCCTTTCACTATAACGATAGTGCATGTGTTACCGTCTATACCGATAGTGACTGTATCACATCCCTATAACGATAGTGCATGTGTAACCGTCTATACCGATAGTGACTGTATCACATCCCTATAACGATAGTGCATGTGTAACCGTCTATACCGATAGTGACTGCTTCACATCCCTATAACGATAGTGCATGTGTTACCGTCTATACCGATAGTGACTGTATCACATCCCTATAACGATAGTGCATGTGTAACCGTCTATACCGATAGTGACTGTATCACATCCCTATAACGATAGTGCATGTGTAACCGTCTATACCGATAGTGACTGTATCACATCCCTATAACGATAGTGCATGTGTAACCGTCTATACCGATAGTGACTGCTTCACATCCCTATAACGATAGTGCATGTGTAACCGTCTATACCGATAGTGCATGTGTAACCGTCTATACCGATAGTGACTGTATCACATCCCTATAACGATAGTGCATGTGTAACCGTCTATACCGATAGTGACTGTATCACATCCCTATAACGATAGTGCATGTGTAACCGTCTATACCGATAGTGACTGCTTCACATCCCTATAACGATAGTGCATGTGTAACCGTCTATACCGATAGTGCATGTGTAACCGTCTATACCGATAGTGACTGTATCACATCCCTATAACGATAGTGCATGTGTAACCGTCTATACCGATAGTGGCTGTATCACATATCTATATTGATAATGGCTGTGTAAAGTAATAATGAGATCGTGTCTGTTTTACCCTCTGTAATGATTGTTGCTATTTAACCCTCTATATTGATATTGACGGTTTCACATTCCTATACTGATACTGGCTGTTAAACCTTATAAACCGATAGTGACTGTTTTACACCTCTATACCGATATCACCTGTTTCACACCTCTATACCGATGGTGACTGTTTAATTCTCTATACACAGAGGTTGTTTCACATCTTTGTACTGGTACTGGCTGTTTAACCCTCTATATAGAGATAATGACTGTTTAACCCTCTATATAGAGATAATGACTGATTAACCCTCTATATAGAGATAATGACTGATTAACCCTCTATACTGATGATGGCCGTTAAACCCTCTACTCACATACCTAACAATTTTAGCTGTTTAACCCTTTATACCGATAGTGACTGTATCACACCTTAATATTGATACAGGCTGTTAAACCTATATTCAGATAGTGGCTGTTTTACCCTGTATAATAATTGTGGCTGTTTAATCCTCTATACTGATATTGGTTGTTCCAAATCCCTATACCTATACTGGCTGTTAAACCCTATATGCCAATAGTGGATGTTTCACACTTCTATACCGATACTGACCCTCTAAGCAGATAGTGGCTGACTTACCTTCTATTTAGATAGTGGCTGTTTTACCCTCTATGCAGATAGTGGCTGACTTACCCTCTATTCAGATAGTGGCTGTTGTACCCTCTATACAGATAGTGGCTGTTTTACCCTCTATGCAGATAGTGTTTGATTTACCCTCTATTCAGATAGTGGCTGTTTTACCCTCTATACAGATAGTGGCTGTTTTACCCTCTATACAGATATTGGCTGTTTTACCCTCTATGCAGATAGTGGCTGTTTTACCCTCTATACCGATAGTGGCTGTTTTACCCTCTATGCAGATAGTGGCTGTTTTACCCTCTATGCAGATAGTGGCTGTTTTACCCTCTATACAGATAGTGGCAGTTTTACCCTCTATGCAGATAGTGGCTGACTTACCCTCTATACAGATAGTGGCTGTTTTACCCTCTATACAGATAGTGGCTGTTTTACCCTCTATGCAGATAGTGGCTGTTTTACCCTCTATGCAGATAGTGGCTGACTTACCCTCTATTCAGATAGTGACTGTTTGTCCCTCTATACAGATATTGCCCGCTTTACCCCCTATTGAGATAGTGGCTTATTCTCTATACTGATAACGGCTATATAAATGGTGGCTGTTTGACTCTATATACTGATAGTGGCTGTTTATTTACAGTGACTGTTTCACACCCCAATACCGATAGTTACTGTTTAAACCTCTATATAGATAGTGGTTGATTAACCCTCTACACCGATAGTAGCAGTTTAACCATCTATAGAGATAGAGACTGCATAAACGTCTATACCGATAGTGGCTGTGTAACCCTATAGTGACTGTTTATCCCTCTATACCGATAGTGACTGTTTAACCTTATATACTGATATTGGCTGTTTTACCCTCTATACAAATAGTGGCTGTTTTACCCTCTATACAGATAGCGGCTGTGTAACCTTATATACTGATAGAGGCTGTTTTCCCTCTATACAGATAGTGGCTGTTTACCCTTTATACCGATAGTGGCTGTTTTACCCCTCTATACAGATAGTGGCTGTTTTACCTTATATACAGATAGTGGCTGTTTTACCTTATATACAGATAGTGGCTGTTTTACCTTATATACAGATAGTGGCTGTTTTACCTTATATATAGATAGCGGATGTTTTACCCTCTATACAGATAGTGGCTGTTCAACCCTCTATACAGGTAGTGGTTGATTTACCCTCTATACAGATAGTGACTGTTTCACATCTCTATACTGATAACGGCTGTTTAACCCTTTATACAGATAGCGGCGATTTTACCCTCTATTCAGATAGTGGCGGTTTTACCCTCTATATTAATAGTGGCTGTTTAACCCTTTATACAGATAGTGGCTGTTTAACCCTTTATGCAGATGGCGACTGTTTAACACTCTATACCGAAAGTGGCTGTTTAATCATATTTACTGTTAGAAATATTGTACAATCTTTACTCCTGTTGAATATTCCACTCTCCCTGTCTTAATATCAAATATTTCATTTTTAAAATCATTATGAACATGGTTAGTATTACTATCAACATCTGTTTTATTACTCATACACCTTCTCTCAAATAATATTTATTTTAGGACAATAAGATATATACGCCACAGATTAAATATTTCGCACCGATTAATTAATCCTTATGAGCTAAGGAATATCTGTTTCAATACGTTTTTTAGTTTACCGGAGGGTCAGGAAAACAATTATCATTCTTTTTTACATGCGTTGACCTGAACAAATGCACAGACCTTTGTAAATACTTACGTACCGAACACGAGTTGTTTAAAGGTCTAAATTTGCATTTGGCATCAACCAAAGGGCATTCATAATGGAATAAATTTTAATGTAAAGTTTTTTTTAAGTTATGTCTTGTTGATAGACAAAATATAAATCTAATTTAAAATTTAATTATTTATACAACGAAACATGTATAAAAGCACTAGGAGTCCAAGTGAGGACCTGTACAATAATGTTTGTCATTTATAAGGGAGAAAAATATCACCAACGGAATTACTCAGTGTAAGTCATATTATTAATTGAAGGGGCCGTACGGTTATATCTCCCATTTAGACATCGTTATATGAACTTTTAAAATAACTTTTGAAAGCTGGATACATCAAATGACACGTGCCTTCAAATGCAAGTTGTTTTTACTTAATAGGTAAGTAAATCATATTACTGTATCACCTGATTAAAGATGTTTTTACTTAAAATGTGAATTAATTAAATTACTAATAGTTGCAATAACTAAATTAATGAGTAAATCAAATTACTTATATCACCGGATGTAAGATGTGTTTTCTTAAAAAGTGAGCAAATTAAATTACTTATATCACCGGATGTAAGTGGCGTTTTTATTAAAGATTGAGTAAATCAAATTACTTATATCACCGGATGTGAGTTGCGTTCACTAAAATGGTGAACAAATCACATTACTTATATCACCCGATGTAATTTGCGTTTACATAAAAGGTGTGTAAATCATGTTACTCGTTCCAGCCAATGAAAATTGCGTTATTACCGAGTGTTCGCTGTGGCATTTTGTTTTCATTTAATTCTCGCATTCGTCCTTTCTGCCTTTCAGTTTATTGTTTTAAACACAGGTATATTACTTTTCACCCCATAAGTCATGTTTAGAAGAGTCTATGTCAGTGGTTTTGTGTTGTCTCCATTGTTTTTTCAGGGGGAAGGAGGGTTACATTGATTATGTAGTCGATTTGAACCATTCGGAACACTGTTTACCTCTCAAATAATAATAAAACAATTTGAAACGTAAAACTCCATGTACTGAGCGTTCTGAGGATCTGTAAAATTCTTACCATGTCGTGGTGGTTCATTTTAACGTGTACCCTCACGCGAAGTTTGATTGTGTTTTGTGCTACACTCAACAATTTTACAGTAGTATGGTAGCGCCCAGTTTTTAATATAACTGAGAAGTAAACTGGCAAGCTTTCTCACATAATCATCTTAGCTTGTAGTGGGACTCACATAATCATCTTAGCTTGTAGTGGGACTCACATAATCATCTTAGCTTGTAGTGGGACTCACATAATCATCTTAGCTTGCAGTGGGACTCATAAAATCATCTTAGCCTGCAGTGGGACTCACATAATCATCTTAGCTTGTAGTGGGACTCACATAATCATCTTAGCTTGAAGTGGGACTCATAAAATCATCTTAGCTTGCAGTGGGACTCACATAATCATCTTAGCTTGTAGTGGGACTCACATAATCATCTTAGCCTGCAGTTGGACTCACATAATCATCTTAGCCTGCAGTTGGACTCACATAATCATCTAAGCTTGTAGTGGGACTCACATAATCATCTTAGCCTGCAGTTGGACTCACATAATCATCTTAGCCTGCAGTTGGACTCACATAATCATCTAAGCTTGTAGTGGGACTCACATAATCATCTTAGCTTAAAGAGAGACTCGAACCCGCGCTGACTTGCGGTAAGCGACTCATACAAGAGACGTTATAACTGTCATTATCAACGCTCTACAGTACATTGTCGTAATTAGTTGTTTGTGGGTGACTGTTTTTTCTATTTTCATTCTTAGTTAAATTGCTTCTTTCTTTCTTCTTTAAGATTTAGGTGGAGTCTAGATTAACCACTTACTAAAAATCAAATAACAAAAGTCCAGTAACAGCTCGATTTCAAATTTTCATATAATCTACAAATACCAGTGTAATATTTTGAATGTTAGTTAAACAGCTAGTCCGCAGATAATCGTAGCAAACTAGGTAACGCCCATCTGATGTGATCGATATCTATTTCAGGGCACAGGAGTGAGACCATTCTGTCAAAGTTCGTTTCTATATTCTGCTTCCGGTTTATCATATTGTCATCATGGACAAAATCGACTTCCCGGAAAAACCTGGTGTCACCGACTTTAAGCTGATAGTTGAAAACAAACCAATACATGTTACGAAAGCTGTTCTAATGACTGCATCTCCCATATTTACTAAACTATTTAAACAACAGAAAGGCAGTTCTCTAGAAATTAAGGGGAGAACCTACAAGACTTTTGTTCTCTTCATCCGATGTTTGTACCCTGATGACCATATATCTCTAAATGGTAAATATCACTGTATCACACACACACACACACACACACACACACACACACACACACACACATTTGATGTAAATATTCTATTTCTATTGTGTTCCGTCAGGGCCAAATTTAACTGAACACCATATATTTCTTCGCTTTGAAATACATAAATAATTTTACATTTTAAAACTATTTTCAAATGGCTAAATGAACATCATAAAAAGAATAAAATTGTCCTTTCTCTCTCTCTCTCTCTCTCTCTCTCTCTCTCTCTCTCTCTCTCTCTCCTTAAGAGTTCTAATTCGTCGGATTTCATCCTGTATTTCAGATGATGTCGTCAAAGCCATTTTACCTCTTGCACACGAGTATGAAACGCCACAAATAATAAAGCGATGTTCAGAGTACTACATGCACCAGATAAGTAGTCCGACGGAAGTGGAAATCTCTACACTGATATCGTGCTTAAGTGCAGCGGATAAATACAAAATGGACGAACTATACAACAAAGCCATAACGGTATTGGCCCGACATAACTCCAACAACTTTAAGAGAGAAGAGTCATTTGACAATTTATCGGCAGCCATCAAATGTAAAGTATTTATGAAAAGAGTAGAAATATTAGAACATTTTTGTAAAAATAACGTCGAGTCGGACAGCGATGATGACGATGATATGACAGAATCATTTTCAAACATTAACTTGTAAACAGTGTTTCTGTGAATGTACTTATTGTTCGATCACAATGATAGTAAATCGTTAATACAATGATAATCGAGTAACCGTGGGTTATAGATAGATAACAAAACGATAATCGAGTAACCGTGGGTAATAGATAGATAATAAAATGATAATTAAGTAACCGTTTCGTCCATCTCAGCGGATTTTAAATTATATCTTTAAATACGAAATAAAACCGCAAAATGATTATTTCATCAATCGATTCAGTCAATTATATTTCACTTGAATTTATAAACGAAAATCTGCTCTATACCGTCACATTTCAGATAAACATGGAGAGAATGTTAAGTTTGAAAATGTCAAATTGGTTACAATGTTAATTTCTGTATCTGATACAGGTGACAAGTATATGGTTTGTCTAATATGTTTTGTTTTGGATTAACATCACTACAATCACATCAAACGACCGTCAAAAGCATTTAACGTTGGCCTTTTGTGTGCAAAACTATAAGCTTGTAATATTTATAGCCACAGCGTTTTCGCAACTGTTGGTTGACCGTTTGAGTCTCCGAGGATGTACATAAACCTGGCATAACTACTAAGTCGTTGTCACTGCTGGTCGTCCCCGAGTGTAAACCCAGTATTACCACAAGGTCTTTGTCACTGCTGGTGGACCGTTTGAGTCCCCGAGGGTATACATACCCCAATAAAACCACTTAGGCGTTGTCACTGCTAGTGGAGCGTTAGAGTCCCCGAGAGTATACATAGACCCAGTATAACAAATAGGTCGTTGTCACAGCCGGTGGACCGATTGAGTCCCTGAGAGTATACATAAACCCAGTATTACTACTTCGTCATTGTCAGTACTGGTGGAACGTATGAGTCCCCGAGCGTATGTTTGTTGTTGTTTAGCGTCTTACTCAAGAATCTTTCACTCATATGGAGACGTCACCAAATGCCGGTGAAGGGCTCCAATTTTAGCCTGTGCTCGGCACTTACGGCCCTTGAGGAGTAAAACCCAGTATAACCGCAAGATCAACACAGTATAATTAATAGGCCGTTATCACTGCTGGTGGACCATTTGAGTCCTCGAGGATAAACATCAACCCAGTATAATCACTAGGTCGTAGTCACAGCTGGTGAACTGTATGAGTCCCCGAGGGTATACATAAACCCAGTATAATCACTAGGTCGTAGTCACAGCTGGTGAACTGTACGAGTCCCCGAGGGTATACATAAACCCGGTATAACCACTAAGCCATTGTCATTGCCGGTTTACCGCATGAGTCCCCGACGCTATACATAAACCAAGTGTAACCACCTGGTTGTTATAACTGTCGGTGAACCGTTTTAGTCCCTGAAAGTAGACGCAGTACAACCACTAGGTCTTGTTCCTGGATATACATAAACCTAGTATAACTACTAGGTCGTTGTGACTGCTGGTTTACATACATAAACCGAGTATAACCACTAGGTCATTCCCACTGCTGGTGGACCATATGAGTCCCCGAGGGTATACATAAATCCAGTATAACCACTTGGTCGTTATCACTGTCGGTGAAAGGGTTAGGGTTAGGGTCCCGAAAGTAGACGCAGTATAACCACTATGTCATTGCCACTGTTGTTAGACATACATAAAGCGAGTATAACCACTAGGTTGTTGTCACTGCTGGTGGACTGTTTGAGTCCCAATGGAAATATATAAGCAAAGTATAACCACTAGGTCGTTGTCACAGGTGGTGGACCATGTGAGTCCTCGAGGGTATACATCAACTAGTATAACCAATACGTCTTTGTCACAGCTGGTGCACCGAAATGTCCACGAGGCTATATATAAACCTGGTATAACCACTACGTCGTGATACTGCTGGTGGACCCGAGGGTATACATAAACCCAGTATAACCACTAGGTCATTGCCAGTGCTGGTGGTCCCCAAAGGTATACATAAACCAAGTATAACCACCAGGTCGTTGTCACTGCTGGTAGACATACATAAATCCAGAATAACCACTAGGTCGTTGTTACTGCTGATTGACATACATAAATCGAGAATAACCACTAGGTCGTTCTCACTGCTGGTAGACCGTTTGAGTCCCCGAGGATATATATATATCTGTGTGTTTGTGTGTGTGTATGTGTGTGTATGTATGTGTGTGTGTGATATTGTTTAACCGCTCGCTTAAACAAGGGTCACTTGCCACTTAAACATTTTCACTGCATCTATGTCAGTCCATAGAGCAAGTACAATTATGTAGCTCTTAAATAATATTTAACATTTCATACCAGTGAAAATTTCATTGTGTTCCTTGAAACATAAAACTACAGCATGTAATTTTGCAGTGGGTTTTCTTAGATGTATTTGGCAACACATTCAGAGTTATAATTTAGCCAGTCTGATACAACTTTACTTTTGGATATATTTCTTTAATTACAAGGCAAATCTGCAGCAACCCAATTTACCCAGCCTTTCCCAGAACATTCCACCTTGTACCTGTTCTACATCTGAATTCATGTACTCGCCATGTAGCCATGTTGTGACAGGTGATCTCAACATTGTGCGCAACAGAAAACTGAGAGATCTTTTATGTAAAGGCCCAAAATATAGGAAACCTGTATCGTTTACATGGCGCCAAAACTTTGAAATTATTATGGACGCATGTGAAGAGTACGTCATACCCTGGGCTAAGAAAGATGTTGAACCTGATACTCTTTCGTAGTGGATTAAGTCGATCAGTAATGTTCTTAAACGAAGAATTCGACGACTTAAAAATTGTGTCAACACAAAACACAATTCAATTTTTCGTGACCCGGATGTTGCCAGAGAACTTTCCCGTCTCCGTGAAAATTTTATCATCGTTCTTGCTGACAAAGCATCAATTAACTTCACATTTGTCTGACGGCGATACTACTTCATCATCCTACAAAAGGAACTTGAACTAAACACACTTCCTGGAAATCCTACATACTCTCTAACCAATTTCTCTTCCTCTGAAATATTAGATAATCATAAATCCGTTCTCGCTTCGTTTGAAATATCCACAAGTAACACGGAGCATGAATTGCCATATATTTATTGGATTGCGAAGACGCACAAAATCCCAAAAATACCGCTTCATTGCGGGTTATCTAAGTGTTCCTCCAAGCCTTTATCTATTTTGCTTACCAAACTTCTAACACATATTAAACAAGGACTTCAGAAGTACTGTATAATCAATCAATCAGATGTGGATTCTAAAGAATTCAAGGAATTGTTGGAACATTTAAAATCTCCAAATTTCAAACATATTACAAGATCAAGTCATTTGATTTTTCGGCCAGATGTATCCTGTTGAGCTACAGATCAATGAGACGACAGAGAGCAACACATCTGCTTCTTACCTAGATTTACTTATGTCGATTGGAAAAGACGGTCAACTTCACACATTCCTCTATGACAAACGAGGCGATTTCAATTTCCATATCACAAACTTCCAGTTTCTAAGTAATAATTTTCCATCTTCTCCTGCCTATGGCGTTTTCATTTCACAATATAAAAAAATCTCGGATACTAAAGTATAAATCAATAGAATGTCCAGGTCATGAATAGAAATCCGGTAAAAATGGACAAACACGGACCTCTGGAAACCAAGAGGTGGGATCAGGTGCCATGGAGGAGTAAGCATCCCCTGTCGACCGGTCACACCCGCCGTGAGTCCACAGTCAAGTCCAATGAAATACGCGAGGAGTGTATCCTCGTCACAATTGATACAGACGTCTCAACAACCACCAACGAAAAGGCAACTCAACATTTCACTTAGTGAAACAGAGTAGTCGCAAACAAGACTATTATACCGACCCTAAAATTTGCGGAACGTTGACATTAAACGCGGTTTTCGATATCCCTGTGTCAATAATTTGTCAGTGAGTAGTTTTTACCTCTGTATATGAAATCTTCATATGTTGTACACGCCCTGGCATATCGGATCATTTGTGAAATATAAACTCCCATATGCGGGTGACTGAGGGATATTACTACTTAAATGTGGAAAATTTACGATGGGAAAGCCGAAATCGTCGCGCGTTTGTCGTATAGCTTAGTTGCTAATTTCCCGTCTGTGTTTATATTAAGTAAAATGTATAAGTATGAAGCGTGTGTGCTTGACTCTGTTGTATCTTTAATTTCTAGTTCGCTGGGATATATCGCATTGACATATGTATGAAAATTGCTATTATTAATTGACAAAACGTCATCGATATATCTAAATGTCTAATTAAAGGACACCGCTAACTTTTTCTTCTTTTGATTCAGCAGTTTCTGAATGAAGTCTGCTTCGTATGAATAAAGAACAGGTCGGCCAATAAAGGGGCACAATTGGTTCCCATAGGACAGTTTGTTGAAAGACCACGTCTCCGAACATTACAAATATATTGTCTATTAGAAATTCCAGCATGTTTTTTATATCAACTTCAGTGTATTTATGTGTAGAATCAGAGTGGTGTTTGACGAAATAAGTATCCTGATAGCCAATCACTAGATATTTAAATTTTTTCGGGTACCACTTTTAGTGAAAAAAACAGTTGTCTATGATGCTAAAAAGTCTTTCTTTTAATTTTTATGTGGAATAGTTGTGTAAAGAGTAGAAAAGTCATAAGTTTTGATACTGTGAATTCGAGAAAAATTGTGTGCCTTCAAATTTTCTAAAAGCTGTTTAGAATTTTTAAATATCCACATCTGATTTACACCGCTTCTGGAATAAGCAACTGTACAGGATTGTTAACTTATACGTTATGCCAGGGCATGCTCTTCTTATGATGTTTTATTCTGAAAGTTTAAACGACTAGCCAATAAACTGCTTTCACAAGGTTCCGTTGTTAAACGCTTGGCGTTGTCGTTTAAGAAGTTTTATGGTCGATACGGGGATCTTTTTAGACATTATGAAGCCCCCTTGTCAGAGATATTAGATAGTGTTCTGGATCACGGCCACAGACAGTGACTCCTTTTCACCAATCATGCTTTTCACCGAACTTGACCTCATCACCAAACTTTACCTTTTTACCGATCTAGAAAGGTTTCCATTGAACATTTGCTACGGGTGTGGCATGCCAACAGATGACGCTGACTCCTTCCGGACACCTGGTCTTATCCCGTTTTGGATTCGTAATTGTTCTTCATGTTGAGACCATTTGCACATCTATTCGTCGTGTTATAATGGACCTGAGTTTTTTATTATTGATTGGTACTTCAATTTTACTTCTATATTAAATTTTTTATCTTAAAGATTTATTCTTTCATATCTAAGATATTTTATATCTAAACTGATGAAGTCTTATTAACATAAACGATCGTCTTGAGCACTTGTTTTGCACTCCTCTGTAATATTGTAACTTTTGATATTTCATGAATGCTTTACATCCGATTTACACTGGTATACGCTTTTGATGATTGAGGGGAAGTATGAACACATAGACTTCATGTTTTAAAATGTGATTCTCTAACAACTCGAGAACAAAGCGCCACCATATATTTGGATAGGCTGTAAACATAACAGAAAAACTTCAAACAAAACTAAATAAAATTAATATAGGTTTATTATTTTCATATCGAATTTGATCTAATAACAATCAAGTAGGGACGACAGCAAATTTAAAATGCCAAACACGTGTGACATTTTATAATTGAATATACGTCGATGTAAAAAATATTTCTTAAGAAATGTAAATTTCTAATTCTGATCTCTCTGACTTGAGAAGAAATACAATTCCATACAAATATATCAATTTAAACATTTCATTCCAAATATGATATGAAATGATATCTCAGTATATAAAACATAAGTATTACTCAAAGGCTGTAATACCATCATTTTACAATCTCTCAAGATATTTAGGAAAATCAACTTGCAATTCATGTTATATTTATTCCATCAATTAATAAAAAAAATAATGAATTAACGCAAAACAAAATGTTTACATTACTTCAGAAATATCTGTCAACGGGCATCTTTAATTAATACTAAACACAAAAGATACTATACATGATTAACGAGAAAAGCGCAATAGCACACTACTCACGCTTCATTTAAAAGACAATAGCATATTCTCCATGATTCTGTAAAACACAATAGCATACTCTCCATAGGTAATCACAACATGGTACAATCCAAGATTCTATAGGTAATCACAATATGGTATTATCCATGATTCTATAGGTAATCATAATTAATACTATTCATGATTCTGTAGGTAATCACAATTAAGTACTATCAATGATTCAATAGGTAATCACAATAAGGTACTATCCATGATTCTACACATAATCAGAATACTTTTCTTGATTCTATAGGTAATCACAATATAATACTTTCAATGATTCTATAGGTAATCACAATAAAATACTATCCATGATTTCATAGGTAATCACAATAAGGTACTACCCATGATTCTACACGTAATCACAATACTATCCTTGGTTCTATAGGTAATCACAATAAAATACTATCAATGATTCTACAGGTAATCACAATAAAATACTATCCATGATTTTTAGTAATCACAATAAGGTAGTACCCATGATTTTACACGTAATCACAATACTATCCTTGATTCTATTGGTAATCACAATAAAATACTATCAATGATTCGATAGGTAATCAAAATAAGGTACTCTCCATAATTAAGAAGACGCTTTCCGAAATTTCCACAATAGGACTGACAGAAAAGGATTAGGGATAGTAGCTAAATGGAAGTTTAAATTTTTCTAGATTTATAAAACAAATACTTTTAAAAATGTTAGGGAAAATATAAAACACATACAAAATGATGGCATATATTCAATAATTCATTACATCAAACAATTGTGATTATAAAACAAAATTGTCATAAGTTACTTAACATTATAAAGATATTTATATAACAGCCAGTGGCTGAGAAAATGGTCTTAAAGACAATTTGGAGGGAACATGTTATTTTTATGTTTTCAGAAACTTGAACACACACTGGACTTAAAAATATATTAGCGCAGGCAGAAGCAACTGTTTTTGTGTCTGGCCTTGAAAAATTATTAGTTAATGTAGGATGATATTCCTTGTTTCCTGGCATTTCATTGGTTAATGTAGGATGATATTCCTTGTTTCCTGGCATTTCATTGGTTAATGTAGGATGATATTCCTTGTTTCCTGGCATTTCATTGGTTAATGTAGGATGATATTCCTTGTTTCCTGGCATTTCATTGGTTATATTGTAAGGACCCTTTTCTCACCCGCTGGCTCATTATACACACACATATAACACACTATAACTATATCTACTTTAATTCTCATCACACCTCTACATACAGATGTGCGAATGTCATCGCTTTCTAGAGGAAATAACACACTGTAAGTATATCTACTTTGATTCCCATCACACTTCTACATACAGATGTGCCAGTGTCATCGCTTTCTAGAGGAAATAACACACTGTAAGTATATCTACTTTGATTCCCATCACACTTCTACATACAGATGTGCCAGTGTCATCGCTTTCAAGAGGAAATAACACACTATAACTATATCTACTTTAATTCCCATCACACCTCTACATAAAGATTATGGAGTTATCCCAATTTCCAGAGCAAACACACACTGTGATAGTAAAATCCAAATAATGTGGCATAGTAACCGTGTGATTGTTATACAGACAATTTTACTCAAAACAAGTTTCATGGAAAAAGGATTCTATGTCTCGCTGGATGATCGAAGGTATGCTGACAAGTAGGAACGATAACTCTTATAAACTTTATTTCGCTCAAGGCCAGAATGTGTTCAAAGGACTTCACTCTGACAGGTGATGTGAATGTTACTACCCACATCTATTTTAAATCCCGATTATACATTTTGTCTAAGAAAATATACAAGAACACCAATACAGACATACAACATTTGTGTAAAAAACTGAAAAACCCTAATTATTTATACTGTGTTGTAGCATATATAACATTGGGTCAGCACACCATACATACAACTTAGAGCTATGTAAAATACAAATGGTCAGCACACCATACATACAACTTAGAGCTATGTAAAATACAAATGGTCAGCACACCATACATACAACTTAGAGCTATGTAAAATACAAATGGTCAGCACACCATACATACAACTTAGAGCTATGTAAAATACAAATGGTCAGCACACACACATACAACTTAGAGCTATGTAAAATACAAATGGTCAGCACACACACATACAACTTAGAGCTATGTAAAATACAAATGGTCAGCACACCATACATACAACTTAGAGCTATGTAAAATACAAATGAAAGAAAACAATATTTACATTCTGTATAAAAATATACAAAACACCGAGACTTACATCAAACTTACAGTTCTGAAAAATACAAATGAAATAGTAAATTGTTTAAACTCTGTTTAAGAAAATATGAAATATAAGGATACCAAAATACACATACAACGTAGAGTTGTGAACAAAAAATGAAACAAAGCCAAATTATATACACTATGCATGAAAATATAAAATACAAAACAACAAAACTTACATACAACTTGTATGTAAAATACAAATGAAAAAAAATACATTCTATATAAGAAAATTACAATACAAAACGCCACATTATCCACACATCTCTGAACAAAAAAACAGAATATTATTTACATTCTGCGTGATAAAATATAGAAAACAAAGATATCAAACTATACATACAATCTAAAGTTGTGGAAAATCCAAACAAACAATATATATATATACTTTGA
Organism: Atrina japonica; assembly: GCA_030159075.1. NCBI lineage: Eukaryota > Metazoa > Mollusca > Bivalvia > Pterioida > Pinnidae > Atrina > Atrina japonica. Next base: position 23,100 of record BROG01000663.1, read on the forward strand.
GAGCTTACATTGCTTTGTGAAATCAAGAAACATGAATTTCACCTAACAGTAAAGCAAGTATTAGAATATATAATTCCTCATCAAATTTGACAGTCAAGTGGTCGTACTCTACATGTTAACACACCTTACTGTATAACATCAGGAGCAAATGGAAAAAATACAAAACAGAAACAACATATATGTATATGCACAAAATTTTTATAATAATTTAATTCAAAATCATCAAAAATGTGTGATATTGATATGTTCCTCAATAACCTTGACGAAACAGATTTTTGTGCGTATATATTATATACATAACTATGGATACAAAATAACTTGATAACATAACATGATATTTTACAATATTCTCTAATGTCATGCCATCTTGATGCCACCAACATCATAACAAGCATGATGTATGTATTCCAATATAAGTGATAAGAACAATCTGACCTTTTAGTTGATATCTATATTTTGACCTTTAGTCAACATACATACAGTTTGATCTTTTCAGCGGTATGCACAGTTTGATCTTTTAGGCGGTACATACATACATACACACCTATGAAGAATTTTCACACAGTCAGAGAATAACAAAAATGACACAAAATTTTTTAAAAATTGATTCGTTTACATTAGGTAAATGTCAATCAGGAGATAACATACAAACATATGATAATTTACATGAGATGACATCTAAACATATAATTGTTTACATGAGATGACATACAAACATATGATAATTTACATGCGGTAACATACAAAAATATGATAATTTACATGAGATAACATATAAACATATGATAGTTTACATGAGATAACATATAAACATATGATAGTTTATATGAGATAACATACAAACATATGATAGTTTATATGAGATAACATACAAACATATGATAGTTTATATGAGATAACATATGAACATATGATAATCTTCTTCATATTTTATGTGTGTGTAGCCACGCTCTTATTATTAACAATAACAACGAAATGTATGTTTAATGAACATGAAGGGGATGGCAGATTATTGATATGACATATGCTTGTCAATACAGAAAAGAAGTAATTTCTAAACAAAAGTGTCTAATAAAACATTGATTGTAAATCTATATATAATAATGAACTGTACATAACCACTCAAATCATCATATATGATATTTGTGATTGAATAATATATAAAACAATATGTACGCTCTGATCTATCTCATTATTAAGTTTGCTTTACTCTGCAAGTTGTCATCTAATTTATGACTAACAGTTTCTTTCACTCTGTTTGTTTCAATGTAAGTGAGTGATCACGTGACGTATCTTATCAGGAATTCAAATCTTTCGTCTGAAATGAAATGATTAAAATTGGTATTATGTTTTATATAGCGAAGTTTTTTTCTCTTCTATAATGTAATTATAACATAATATGACATAAACAATATTTAAAGATAGAGGGGTGTTTTTCTTTATGGTCTACATGGGATGCTTAATCCTTAATGATACCTGATCCCACCCAATGATTGCCTGGAGGTCCATGTTTGTCCAATACCCGCCGCATTTATGCAAAATCCCATCAAGTGATTGTCTAGACGTCCGTGTTTGTCCAATATCCGCCGGATTAATACACAAACCCACCTAAGGATTGCCTGGTGGCCCATGTTTGTCTAATAACAGCCCGGTTTATACACGAAACCACCTAGAAATGCCTTATACACGATTCCGCCCAAGCATTGCCTGGAGGGTCGGGTTTGTTCAATATCCACCGGATTTATACATGATCCCATCTAAGGATTCCCTGGAGCCCCGTGTTTGTTTCATACCCGCCGGATTTATACACGATCCCACCTAAGGATTGCCTGGAGGCCCGTATTTGTCTAATATCCGCCGGATTTATACACGATCCCACCGGATTTATACAATTACTCATGCTGATAATTAATACTATGGTATCTGTGATTTTTATACTGAACTCTTAATTTTTCTAATTTTTAAAAATTATCCGCGATTAATTGATTTATAAATATTGGCTTGTTACATGTTTACATGAGAATCTTAAGTTAGGTCCTATATTTTGTAGTATTCTGTGTACGTCTTATCCCTTTGCTATCTATAAATGACCCTTTTTGTACAATCTGATTTTATACTGAATGTCCAGACCCTCCTTGGACAAGCGGTTATAGCATCGCAAAAAACTTGACCATAGATATAATCACATAACAATAGATAACAATATATCATATAAACACATAAAATATCGCATAACAATCCTGTGAATATATCACACACCTTTGAATTGAGTAGCTAACAGCAATTTATGAAAAAGTGAAAATGACAGAATAATAGAACAGTAATTCTTTTCTACAGTAACTCTAAAACAATAGAATCTTTTATATTTACCTAATTTTTTCCTCACCACATTAGAAATCAAGTCAATTTTTCACGAACTTTTGTTAGTATGTTTTCTGCACACATCAATGCCTCTTTAGCGTCGTTTTCGTGGTAAATCTCCGAAGGAATATTCAACTTTGATGAGGAATACTCTTGAGAAACAGCATCCGGGTATCTCATACGGAAATATGATCCTGTTATTCTTTCCAAATCTACAACCATTCCCTGAATATCTCGGTCTCCTAGTGAACTTGAGAGTTGTGATAGTCTGTGTGTGTGAAACTCAACCATATTCGAATCAGAATTGTAGACAAGTGCTTTCAATCCCTTTTCTACAGCCTGTTGAAATAATGATATTGATAAAATCACGTTTTCTCACAATGTCGATGTTACAATTTGGCATAGTGCTGTTTTCGTTTGAAATTGTACGCATCAAGGAAATGAACTAATGGCGATTGATTGTAAAACGTATATATATATATATATATATTATAATATATATATACTATATAATAATATATATATATTATATATATATAGTAAATAGACAAATACACAAATCTGGTAATATTGGACAAATACGGACCTCTAGATATCCTAAAGTGTGATCGGGTGACATGGAGAATAAAGCATCCCCTGTTGACCGGTAACACCCGCCGTTAAACAAAAATGAAATAGGTGAGGAAGCAATCTTCATCACATAATTCTTATTTCAATGTTCAGCAAATACTCTACACAAAAGCAAAAAGCATTAATAAAAAAAACATAAACATGGTAGGATCCAAAGGTTCAAATACACAACACAAAAAACATGACACAAAAAAAACATAAACATGTAGGATCAAAGACAAAGCTTAAACAAATACTCCACACAAAGCTTAAACATAAGGTTCATACACAAAAAAAACATAAACATGTAGGATCAAAGACAAAGCTTAAACAAATACTCCACACAAAGCTTAAACATATGGTTCATACACAAAAAAAACATAAACATGTAGGATCAAAGACAAAGCTTAAACAAATACTCCACACAAAGATTAGGTTCATAACAAAAAAAACATATAGGATCAAAGACAAAGCTTAAACAAATCCATACAAAGCCACACAAAGGTTCAAACAAAAAAAACATAAACATGTAGGATCAAAGCTTAAGCAAACAAATACTCCACACAAAGCTTAAACAAATGGTTCATACACAAAAAAAACATAAACATGTAGGATCAAAGACAAAGCTTAAACAAATACTCCACACAAAGATTAAACATATAGGTTCAAACACAAAGCTTAAACAAATACTCCACACAAAGCTTAAACAAATATTCCACACAAAGCTTAAGCAAATACTTCACACAAAGCTTGAACATATAGGTTCAAAGAAAAAGCTTAAACATATAGGTTCAAAGACAAAGCTTAAACATATAGGTTCAAACACAAAGCTTAAGTATATAGGTTCAAAGACAAAGCTTAAACATATGGTTCAGCCACAGAGCTTAAACATATAGGTTAAAACACAAAACATAAACATATAGGTTCAAACACATATCATAAACATATAGGTTCAAACACAAAGCATAAATATATAGATTCAAACACGAAGCAGAAACACAAAGGTTCAAACACAAAGCATAAACATATAGGCTCAGATACAAAGATTAAACATATAGGTTCAAACACAAAGCTTAACCATACAGGTTCAAACACAAAGCTTGCATAAACATATAAGTTCAAACACAAAGCTTGCATAAACATACAGGTTCAAACACAAAGCATAAATATATAGGTTTAAACATAAAGTTCAAACGTGCAAAGAGGTGAAGTCATTTCCCCACCGCCGCCCTGTCGTATAGCGGAAGGAGTCAGCGTCCCCTGCTGGTATGCCATGTTATATCGAAACCTTTATAGTTCGATGAAAAGGTCAAATTCGGTGCAAAGGTCAGGTTTGAAGTAAAGGGCAAGTTCGAGGAAAGCAGAAGCTCCCTGAAAAGACCAAGCTTCGGGATATACAACGGTCTCAGGATGAACAACTATTGTGAATCCAAACGCGATTAGACCTGGTGCGCGGAGGAAGCCAGCGCCCCCTGTCATCATTGCACACGGCACACATGTCGCAAATGAATGGCACAGGAAACATCTGGAATTCAATGAAAAGGTCAAGTTCGGTGAAATTATTATCAATTACTTTTATATATAACTGGCGAAAGGGAGTCACTTTCTGTGGCCTTGTTCCAGAATACAATATCCGCAGCATCGAAAAATAATAAAAATAATCCTTTTCAAGTTCCTGTATAGATAAAAAAAGTCAGACGCTTCTGGAAATTTTTACTCATTATCTTTGGAATCCAGTGGCATATTAAATTGTTAATTTTAGCCTTTTGGTTTAACATTGGTTTAGTCAAGTTAAATCAGTAGAAAATGTCATTGATACAAATTGTAAAAATGGACTATTACGGACATCTGGAAACCAAGAGGTGGGATAAGATGCCATGGAGGAGTGACCATTCCCATTACCGACTAGTCACACCCGCCGTGAGTCCACAGTCAAGTCCAATGGAAAATGTGAAGAGTGTTTCCTCGTCATAATAAGTACAGACGTCTCAACAACCGCCAACGAAACACTCACATTTCAATGAAACAGAGTTTCGTAACCAAGACTAATACCGACGTTAAAATTGCGGAACGTTTAATTTAAACGCGTTTTTCGATTTGTGTCGGAAATTTGTCAGTGAGTAGATTAGCACTGTATATGAATCTTCATATATGTATATATATATATCGGGATCATTTGTGAAATATATCCATATATAGATATATATTTATATATAAATATGGAAAATTTGGGAAAGATATATATATAAATTGTCGGCATTTGTCGTATGCTTAGCACCCGTCTGTGTTTATATTAATAAAATGTCTAAGTATGAGATGTGCTTTATAATTTTCAATGTAAATATAAAGAATTCTTAAGGATTTGCTTCAGAATCTATAAATGAATTGTTCAATGAAGATCATATTTTGTTGAAGGACATTTCTCTCATTCTTGGATACAATAAATTTCACTGTTAATAATTTGGGATTGAAGTGCCACAAAAATACCTGTATACATTCTACTGTCGACCTACCTGATGCATTCACCCGCCGTGTGTTCTACCTGATCATTTCCAATGATATATGTGACCCTCAGTATTCTACCTCGATCACAATCTGATACATTCTACCTTGTCTCATTCTACCTAATGTATCCTACTCTGAACAGGCAACTGATACATTTAACATGATGTTTTCTACCTGAAACATTGTAATGATGCAAACAACTTGATGTATTTACCTGATATTCTACCGTAAAATTTACGGATACATTCTACCTGTGGAATTATTACGATGGGAAAGTCGACCAATCGTCTACCTGATGCAATTGTCGATATACCTGATACATTGCTATACATTCTACCGTCTATCTGATACATTATATTGATGTATTCTACCTGTCGAATCTAATACAGCTACGTGATGCTTTCTACCCGATATTGTGATACATTCTACCTGATGCATTCTACCTGATGTATTCTACCTGATACATTCTACCTGATGTATTCTACCTGATGCATTCTACCTGATACATTCTACCTGATGTAAGACCTGATACATTGGTGGATGACCATTTCTACCTGATTCTTGTGATACAATGTATTTCTACCTGTTGTATTTTACCTGATAATTACCTGTTACATTGTACCTGATGCATTTACCTGTATGCATTTACCCGACACATTATAACATACATTTTAAAACATAAGCTGGAATTATGGTTTCAGACATTTGTTAGATTTAACTTAGATTTAACGTTAACCAATTTTAAAACATAAGCTAACCATGGGTTTAAATTAACACACACACACATTTTAATAATTACCTGATGACATTTGAAGCACACCCAGTTATAAGCCTCTGTGTCGTGTATGTCATTTCTAGCGGCATTAAGATCATGTTCAGCTTGACGGAACCACCTCTGTGCTTGTCCAGGCTGAGGTCCCCGCTTCCTAAATGGATCAAAGAACGACTCCCCAGTATTCTGGTATGTTTCATCATCATTTCTGTACGATCTACCGCGTCTGTACATACGACTGTAAAATGATGATGACTTTGTGCTATGTCCCATTCTAGATGAGCAGACGTCGATATTATCCAAATTCTCTCCATTCTCCACTTTTTGGAGAAGATGTTGTATAAACTGGAAAATGTCTGTAAAATATTCTTTTCTATGCTCATGTTTGTCAGGATGATACTCTAACATCAGTCGCTTAAATATCCTCCTCCGTTCGGACGTTGATTTTGAAAGTGATTCTCTGACGATCTTGAGAATATACCGTTTTGCTGCATTCAGATTCCAATTGAAAATAGGTGTACCATCAACAACATCAATACTTTCATCTTTCTTCTCACATCGTCTGTTGAATTTGTAGATCCTCGAAGATTTGACTTTCTCTGGGAATTGCCCCCCAACATCGATAAGATACTCCACGTCTAAAGGTTCTGTAGATATGTCACTTATCCTTTCCATAATCATGGCCAAAATGTAAACTGGGTCGTCACATTCTTCAACAGAATCTGGATTGTTTATCAGTGGATCATACACTTCAAAAGCGATTAACTCTCTAACTTCAAAATACGAAAAAGAGTTATCAAGGAGATGGTGCATTGTCAATGGTATTTCTGATCCTAGAGCTGGTATAAATGGCTCTGCTACATTTGGAATGATACCAAAAGAACATATTCCCAATTGATCCAATTTGTTTGTAATATTACCACGACATGAACAATATTCAAACATTCCTGGTAAGTAAACACATACATCGCCTAGCTTTTCTTGAGTTAACTCATTAATGGCAACTGCCAATAAGGTACATGTAGTATGATCTGATAACCAATCAGTGATTGTCGTGTTATATAAATCTTGAAAATAAATTTGGTTATTGTCTTTTCCACTATCATTAATTTCCATTTCCAAGAACACTCCAACATTCTTTTCAGTATTTTCTAGTATGGTTCCCTTGTATGTGAGGCTCGTAGTCAGGATTTCGACTTGTTTCACTTCAACATTTCTAAGTTTTGATTGAATACAATTCACCTCATCCTCTGTAAAGTTATGGTTATTTCTTTGCTTGTTGTGATGTATTAGTCTGAGGACACAAAAAATAAATTCTGAACAAGTCAAAAATTCTTGTAACCTTGAAGCTTTGCTGCTTGGACTTACTTCGGACAGTTTGCTCTGTGCTGTTACTACTTCACAAACTAATTTTGACAACATTTTAGGCAAATACTTATCCGGTAATTGTTGCATATATTTCATTTGATCATTTGTAGAAATTTCCAAACTTTGGAAGCCGACAAAAATTTTCAAAAGTGGAAGATTTTGTCCTATTCTTTTTTCAAGATTTGAATCAATAGAAAATACCAAATTTCTGCTAGACACTAAACATTTTTCCCTGTCCGGTAAAAACAATTCTGATATTGTCAGCGAATTTTGGTCATGTAAGATGGATAGCAAATGAAACAAATTACACACTGCTTTCTTAACACTGGAAAGTTCTGTTGGAGCCATTTTTTTATCTCCTACAGCATTCTTTATTTCGAGCAAGACCAGTGCATAATGATTACTTTCCAAAACATTGGATGCTCCTAAATCTCGGAACAGAGAATGGTATTGTCCATAGTATAATGGGGCTTTAAATAAGTAAGGTGGTACTTCATCAGTCTCCTGCATATCCAGAACTACTCTTGAAGGTCTAACTACTTTAAGGTGTTTCTTGATGTAAATTAGTGCAATGTTTCTAAATGTATCTTGGTCAAACTGATTGGAGTTACAACTCAGATATTCATATATTTTCAACATTGTACTGCAGAAAGTGCTTTCTAGACATTTGTTGGTCTGCAAGATTTTGCCTGATCCTGACTCTATATGTTGACAAAGATTACATATATGTTTACGAACTTTTGAAAAATGTGGGGTGTCTGCAATACCCAACTTTGCACGAGTATGTTTCATATCTCTGTAATACAATTTTGGATAAAGTCGTGAAGAAAGCAAAGGCATTGTAGACCAAACAAGTTCAAGGTTACATTTGGAAGCTGTTTCTGAAAAAGACACCAACTTGTTTTCACTATCATGTTGTGTTAAGAGGCGTTGAAACTCCTGAGGTATCTCCATAGGAATAAGAAACCTGACTTCCGATATTTCTTCTAGAAATGATTGCTCTGCCGACAGATTTGGGATTTCAAGTAGACACTGTACAAGTAATTTTGATTTCTGAATGATGACTTCAGTGATTGGATAACTTTCGTTTGATTCGTTTTCAAATTGTCTTGCAAAATTCAGCAATGCCCTAGTTGTAATGCTTGTCTGTATACCCGCCATTTTCATGAAATCTTTCCATTTAAATTCTGAAAAAGGATTGGGAGGAAGTTCGTGTGGGAAGCAGAATTCTCGATATAATTGTATCCATGGATCGAAATATTCTGTTGCACTTTTTCTACAGTGATATATTGTTGGGATAAAACGGAGATGTCGTAATACATTTGTAAAGTACTGAAGTTGCTTCTCTTTGTTTTCATAGCGCAACTTTGGAATTACTATATCCCTTATATACTCCATGTGAGGTACAACAGCGTCATCTGGAATATGTTGAAAGTCCTTGAATATGTAATCACAGTAGATGCTACAAATGTCAACAGTTGTACAGTTGATAAATTCGAACAATTTCTCTAAATTGTTGTTTTCCTCCAGAAGTGTAATTCCTGTACATCTTTCCCATTGGCATATCCCTTCACGTGGAAAAGTATGTGGTAATACCAGAACCAGGTTGTTGTTGATACTGTTTGGTGTATTTGAATTCGATATCGTGGAATAAAATGGAAGTTTTTTCAATTTCTGCTTCACTGATGAATCTTTGCTCTTCAATAAATCCTCCAGATGTTCTTGAAAGTAATTCAATATTGAATTACATATCTGTTTTGATATTCCCTGGGATTTGATATGTGTCACATGGTGGAGTAAGCAGTCTAACATATCATGTGGGTTTTTATCAGATGTTACAAACTGCTTGAAGAACATGAACATATTGTAGTTATGTGTCATGAAATCTGCCTTTGGTAGCCTTAAAGATAAAAAAAATTCCCTCTGAATTGAGCTATCAACTAATGTCTTCGTCCATTTAAGCGCAAAAAGCATCGGTAAATCTGGTTTACCATTCACTGGCTGTAATGCAGGAAATACCATGTAGTCACCAATTAAGACATATACTTTCTTCAAAAACTTTTCAGTGCACTGTATCGTAGCCTCTTCTTTAGATCTGGGTATGGCTGAGGTGTCTGTAGAACAAACTGACTCAGATGAATTTCTTTCCCTTTCTAATATCATCTCCACAGTATCAAGTACAGTTGCCAAACACCTTTCATAGATTCCGTAAAGACTACCAAGGAAATCACTTATATATTCGTCTGAACATTTTGGTGAATCCTTTCGTGGTATTGAAACTGTATCTCCCTTGAACACTGAATGATCGTTTAACTTCAGCAGTTCTACAAATTTCTCCAGATTAAGATATCTTAGACACTCTGGATATAAAGTTTCTTTTTTATTTCCTCCAACGCTGCAATATATTTTTTTGTGAACAATTTCTGATTTTGAATTGGGAAACAATTCAGAAAACCTTGTCACGAGTATTTGATTTCGGTTGGAAAAAAGCCTTATGACGTTATCAGATGTAACTAATAGTGGAGTGCCTTCAATATTCTCTTTCATCATTTCAATTTCTTTGGAGCAATACCGGATGACCTTGTCCACATTTTCGGCGTTTTTCAAACATGTCGAATTCAGATCGACATCGACCTTATTGATTCTACATTTGTCATGGTACTGTGATTCTCTATATGTTTTCAGAAATTTGATAACTGCCAATGGATCGATAGTTTGGACATTTTCATCAACTTTCTTGATATTCCGATATATCCATAATGGCGTGTGCAAAAGTTTCAATCCAATATTTTTCAAGATACTTCCTAATTCTATACATCTAGGTATCGTTTTATACTTTTGTATCTGAGATTCTTTATAATTGTTTATATGGTCGTCGCAAATTTGTTTGCATAGATCATCAAAATAGGCAGGCGATATCTCATTGACACCAATGCAAACCCATTCAATATTGGATGGTTTTTCACACTTTCGGTGATTAAGCCCTACATTACGTTCTACCTCTGAAACGTGATACTTTGGGTCATAGGTACTTCGTACAACTGGAAATAATCTACAGTTGTGTACCTTTAGATAACGATAAAGTGCAGTGATTAGGGTTCCCCATATACTTGAGTTGAAATTGTCAACGTCCGGAAATACGCTGTAAAAAGTGGACAATTGTTCCAATGCATTGTCAACTTCCCGTTCAGGAAGAAGTTCTTTTTTCAAAAAGTCCATCAGAGACACATACGCGGGGGCTATAACTCCTTCAAGTATACACTTATTCCAACATTTTTTAACGTCGTCATTTACAGGCCACCAAATATTTCTTCTTGCTTCATGATCTAGGGCAAAATGTCCATTAACATGTACAGGTAATCCTGTTTCGACTGGCAACGGAAGATAGCAATATGCTCTACCATTTTTCTTTTTGTCGTTTTCAAGAGGAAATGCTACTCCCCCGCATGGAAACAATGTAAGTTGTTTGTCTTGAAAAGCAATGGTTAAGGTACCCAGTTCCTTTGGTGGTTCAAAGAATCCAACACCATTGACGATTAACCATGTTTCTTGTCTCTTATCATTGACACTTACTTCTAGTTTATACCTAGTTTCTGATCTTTCTAAAGAGAGAAGGCTCACGGAATCCTTTTCCACTGTAGACTCTGGCCGAACAATCAAATCAGACAGACATTTCCCTATATGTCCTGATATATTTGATTCTGCAAAAAATTCCTGATTAATCGAACCATCATCAGTGACATGCGAAATACAAATTTTTCGAATGTTAGGCAGAAACAACAGGCAATCAGCTATTTCATCTTTAAAGTCTTCCAAAAGGCCTTCAATCTGTTCTGTCGAAAACACTTTAGATGATATTTTAGAATCTGTTTCATTCTTTCTTAGTGGTAACCTAAAAACTGTTCCACTGTGATTTTTCCATATATCAGTATCATTCAGGTATGCAGGAAATATGTCCTTATACTTTTCTTTTATCTTCTCGGGGTTTCTAAATTTTCTTCCTGGTTTTCTCACATTGGCACCTGGAATGTATTGGCAATGTGGATCGAATACGCAAAGAGCATTTTTCGTTTTATCGTTCTCATCCATTATGAGAAAAGACGGAACATCTGTCACGTGATACACTGAAATAAATCCTACGCCATATTGTCCTATCAATGTTGCATCATTGCCTTTACTTCCAATTCCAACAGACTGAATACCAATTAGATCTTTTTCTGTAAACACGCTGTCATTAAACACACAGAGTGCTGGGCCTTGAAGTGACTTCCACTCTTCACTAAACACATGTTCTATTCCATGTTGTCGGAAATCTTTTATGAAATGTAGTTCTGTCGCCCCAGCGTCGTCTGCATTCTGGATAAGTTCTTTCATTATACTGATTTCTGGATATCCATCAAGGATTCTTTTAATTCTGTCTGTCAAATTTTCTTGCTGGCCGAACTCTTCGGAATCTTCAAAAATATCATGCATTCGCTTTGACTTTATATTGGCGAGATTGGCAACAGTCAGAGGGATTTCTGGGTTCAAAATGTTCATAGTATATGTCTGTTTGATCCAGTCACAATCATCTAGGCACAAATCATCGACATGTCTCATTACACCGTCTTTATCTGGAAGGTACAGTTCGTTGTTATCGATATCCTTGTATTCTTCCAGCTGCAAAGCAATTCTGCAAACTAATGAAAGGGTGTCGGGTGGTAGACAATGTTCCTCAAATTTCTCTTTCTTGTTTTTCAGTGCTTCAATTATGTCCGATTGATTAAATTGTTCACGGACTCCTATCCCTGAAAGGAAATATTTGAACTTTGCTAATGGATTGTTATTCATCCCGTGTAAATCTGGAGCGCAGTCATGATTTATTGAAAAGATAACCTTTTGTGGTTTGACAAACTGTTGTCCTATTAACACAATTCGTTTTCCTGTTAAATTATTGTGGATATATTGCTCTGTATGCTTATCAGCCATCTTCAAGTCAAAGCTTTCATACACTGAAGCGCAGATGTCAAGTAATTGGGAATACTTTAAGTTTGAGTTATCAGAGATTTCATTCCATTCTCTTGAAATGGTTAAAAGCTGGTTGCCAATTGTATTGACACTGACATCATCGCGATCTTTAACACGTAACTGTTTTAACTCATTTAGATATAAAGATGTCGCTTTTTCATCTATCACAAATTCCGAGCATCCAACGAGATATTTGGTTTTCTTGAAATACAACTGCCTGGGCTTTTCAAAAATGGTACCAAAATTATGCCCATGAGACGCTAATGACTCGTGATGTGGACATAATTTCAGTTTGGTTTCTGGCATTCCTTTCCAAGAGAATGGCCAGTCATCTGGTTTCTGCAAGACGGGAAGAAACGGCACATCTGATAATAATTCCAATGTGCGTTCGGGGCAAATGTTTCCATTCACTTTCTGTTTGTACATATAAAACAATACATGTTCACTCCTTTTTTCTGCACACGTGCTACATTTCTTAGAAATGGAATTTGTTTCTGACGCTTGATTTACAAGTGTATTCCAGTTAATTTCATCATTTGCCATTCCAAGCTGTTCCAATGTTTTCAAACATTTGCTTTGACAAAACACTTTGTCTGGGAAAACCTCGGCATCCATTGAAAACAAATTAGCACAAATACCATATGGATTAACCAGATCTGAGGGTTTTCTTAATGTTCCGTTCGGTACTGTTGATATACATTCATAACACTTCATCTTATTTAACACGTTTTCATTCTCTGACTCTATAGCGTGAAGAATAATATCGTGGACGTCTGTGGCTGATATGTTGTTTAGATTCGGTAGAAAATAGACTATGTAAAATTCCTCAAATTTGATTGTTTGTTCTAACAAATTTTGCAAACAATTTGATCTAGCAAATGCTATCCACAGGGTGTCGCTAATATCAACCAGGTTGGCAACAAACTTGTTCATAAACGATAAAGCTTTATCCCCGATGTTTTTGTCATTTCTTATTTCTTGACATAGAAAAGTACATTCACTAAAAGCCAACCAGTTTTTGTCTCTATAAAATAGACGTTTGTCATGTTCTATAAGTGTTCTATAGAAAGTACTCTCAAAGATATTCCATGGATTTTCTGTGCATTGTGGCCAACAATTATAAAGTGTACATGCCATCGTATCCTTCAAAATTTCCAGTAAAAGCATATACGCTTGTAACAGTGCATCCGTAATGAGAGCTTTGTTCCACTGAACACGATGTGAATCTCCTTTATCGTCTTCTGACTGTACAAACAATCGTTGACGGTCTTTTGAAACTTGAAAACTACCATTGACATGTACAGGTAATGGCGTTTCAACCGGTAGAGGGAGATAGCAAAACGCGTGACTAACCTTGTAAAACCCGAATGGAACTTTACTTATTTCTTTTGGAGAAATACACCCTAGATCCTTATTGTACTCCATTGGTAATGCGACGGAGGCAACGGGTAGAGCACCTTCATTTATCAAATTTCTACATATGGATAATGCTTCCTTTTGACCTAGAGCCCAGCAAACGCGCCACAGTGTTTGCACATTGATTTGATCTAAACCGTTACACAGATGAAATGCATCAGCAGTAGTTTTCAAAGAGATTTTTATCATCGAAATTGCTGTTCCTTTCTCTTGTATCTTGGCACAACTTTGTTGCATCAGTGCATTTGCCAATTGCAGATTGGTTTGTTGGATATCAAGATCTTCACCAAATCTAGATGTATATGTCTCTTCTTTTTTGACATGTAACACAAGTTTCATTTTTTCAGGTTCGGTCTCAGTGTCCGGGATATGATATAGATATATTTCCTTCACGTTTTGTGTAAAGAGTAGCAAATTCCCTGCTGCATCACAAAGTTGTCTGAGTAGTTTTTTCATTTCTTCAGGCGAATAGTAAATATCACATATTTCACTCCTGTATGCCTGTTCTTTCGTTCTTAATGGAAGACGAAATAATGTCCCTTGGTAAACATGATCTTGATCACTATTTAAATTGCAACCGAAAACATTTTTGAATGGTTTAAACTGGTTTTCCAATTTCTTTAACATGGCACCATTTTTCAAATTTAATTTTTTACCTGGATTTTCTCTATTTTTGATAGCGTCTCCAAGATATGTACCGTGTGGATCTAGATAAACGAGGTGATTTCCACTAAGAAAGCTTGGAACATCAGTGAGATTGTAAACAGCATTGAATCCAAGACCAAACCGTCCAATTTTAGTTGTATCGTGCTTCTTTGTAGCCCCGCTCAATTTCTTAATATTTCTGAAATCTTCCTCAGAAAATGTGGCATCATTGAACGACCAAAATGCAGGTCCCTGACAACTTTCCATGCCGCTGTCTATCAGTCTGGTTCTTGCGTCTTTGTTTTGTCGTTCGTCGTATAAGAATTTCACTACAGAGGCCCCTGCATCATCTGCATTCTGTATTATTTCTTTTGGCACTGAAAATCCATCTGTATAACCCTCTTCGAGAAGAGACTTTAGCCTTGCCATTAGCTGTTCTGATTGTCCAAAGTCCTCGGAATCAGATAGCATTTGCTTTTGCAGAGACTGTATGCCTAAAACTTTCACAACAGAAGCTGGAAGGTCCGGATGAACATACTTTATTTTGTCGTCATCCTCAAAAGTATTTTTAAGCCATTCTAAATCGCAATAAACACAGTCGTCTGGCCTCGAGAAATACAACCTTGACTTGTCCTTTGTTATAATAGGAATTGGCAGTTGTTCTTTCATTTGCAGTTCAACGTCTTGAAACCGTTCTTCTATTTTGCATAAAATTTGACACACCAATCTTAAATCATCATCACTGTCGCTATCTCCACCTCTCGTCAATTCGTGTTTTTGCTCTATTAGATGCAAAGTCTCAATTAGTACTGAAATAGACTGATCGATATGGCAACCAGCCATAGTTAGGAAATTTTCGTATTGTTGAAACTCATGGGGTATTGGATACTTGTATGGTCTTAGATCTACATCACTCTTTTTCCTGTGACGATATATATTTTCAGGATTAGTAAACGTGTTTTCGACGAAAACACAGCGCTTTGGTAATTGATAGTCCAATAAATAAAGTTCACAGTTAAGATGTTTATAGATGTCATTTATCAGCCTTAGGTACATTGTAATATCTTTATGACAGAAATTTGTGATCACGTGTCCAAGCTGCTTTATCACGAACTTTGTTGCTGGTATTACATTCTCACAAAGGGACATAAATGACTCTTGTACCACAGGTAACACTGTTCCTATCAAATTTAAGGCTTTTCTAGATTGGAGATCTTTTGGTGTACAGAACATGGGGTACCCCTGATGCCAAGGTAGAGATGGGGGATATTGATCTGGTTTGTTTGAATCATATACAAAACACTTGAGATTGTATAAAGGGTCAAATTTCGAACCAGCATCCATCAACTTATATTCATTTGCTAGGTTTTTGTTGGTACTGATAACAAACATAAGCGCCAGAGCTTTGCTGTAGAGAACTTTCAGTCTGTCTTTCTTTGGTGATGTTTTTTGCTCTATATCAATGATACGAGCAGTCTCCATTAAGTCCTCAATGATTATTTCATGACGTTTTTTGAAGCTCAAGCCTTCCAGGAGAACCATTTCCGCCCTCTCTTCCCTTATTAAATGCCTGCTTTCACCCTGAAATAACTGGGACAGGATATCATCATTAGGGTCATACAATTCTCTGGCACATCTAAGATATCTGAAATCTTTTGCCACATGATAGTTGATGAAAGGCACTTTAGATAAAGTACAAGTCAATTTGTTTCTTGTTTGATCTGCAAATTTCCCATAATTCCTCAAGAGATAGAGGGACAATTTTCTCTTTTCTTCTTTTGAGTAATATGATTCTTGTATAATATCGAGTGCTGATTCGACAATTAACTCACTATCAATGTTCTTTCCACCAAGACTGTGAGCCAGAATTCTATCCTCTTGTGATTCAGGAACTATCATTGGTTCCGGGAACTTTACAGGAAACGCTGGATCTGCCACAAAGATTTTATTGCATTGTTGTATACTAACCATCTCGCTATTCCCATTTATATGATTTCTTTGTTCAAATATCTGAAGTTTTCTCAGCACATCTTTAACAATTGGACATTTTACTCTATAAAGATAGTGCTTTAATGCTAATTTACCATAATTAGAGCATTTTGAATTGAAAGACTGAAGAACTTCATATCCTAGGGATCTTTGCAAAAGTAACATTATTCCATCAGGTGTTGACGAGCTGACAAAATGACCACCAGGAAACATGAGAGGGTGTTCGATATATCCCGAACAAACGAATTTGATGCTGAGGTGTTCTAATGCTTCTCTCAGGTCTCTAGATATATCCGAGTTCTCAAGAACAAGACGTTCTTTCAACGAACAAAGCCATGCCTGCGCATCATTCTGTGGCTGAAAAGGAACAATACGCAGTCCCTGTGTCTTGTCGTCCAGTGATTTCGGCGAATACGTTTCCAAATAAGTCCAAACACCTTTCAACCATTGTTTGTTAAAAGTACTGCAAAATGGATCAAATCTAATGACATTCCCCATGGGAAATGACTTTGACATGACATCAGCTAGACATCTGATGAACTGTGCTTTGTTCATAACAATCAGTTGATAGTACTCTGAAAATACAGTAAGAAATATGATGAATACTTATATCAAGCTTCTTTGCTGTACAAAGATTTTATCGATATAATGATTCAATCATCACTTTCGGAAGTGCATCTCTATGACTTGTATTTCCTCGGTTTTAGTTAAGTTAGTGATTGTGACTGGTCGCTAGGGGATACTTACTCCACATCACGCGATTTTTCAGAGGTCATTGTTTGTCCATTATTGACTAATTGTGTATATCATATACTCCCTTAATTCATACACAACGGTATATAAAACATTAATGCAAGTTTAATAATCGCATTGTGTTTGATAGTGTTAGGGAAACCTCTGTTGTGGAAGAATTACTCAAATATATCGAGTCAAATTTGTTCGATAATTTACTTTTCACGTTTATGTTATTATATCCCTTAACGAAGGACACCTGTGGCCGAGTGATTAGAGCGTTGCACTTTGAACCATGAAGTCCCTCACATTTGGTCAGCGGAAGTTCCAGATGGAACCTAAGCTGCTTTTTAGAAAGTTCCCCATTTTACAGGCACAAAGCCGGTGGTCTCTTCCTGGATACATTGTAACAAGTTTCTCGCATCCACTATTAAACACCGGCCACCATCATATAACTGAATATTTGCTGAATGTGGTGTAAAACATTACTCATTTTTAAATCCTTTAACGTAACAGGTCTGTTCACTCTATGACTGTTATTATCAGAATCTTGTCTTGAATACATATATAACTTTAATAATTAATTCCCTGGAAACTACAATTACGATTACAATGTAGAGATAATATAAGATGTCGACATATCTGTTAATTGTACCTGTATTTGCTACTCTGTTCAAAACTTGTCTCAATCTTGTTGACTCTGGCATATTCACCACTGCAGAGGATTTGCCAAGTAACAGTTTTCCTTCTCCATCATTGCAAACAAACACATCCTCTCTGGATCCTCTTCTATGTAGACTACATGTCGAATTGTACAATGGGATAACATCTAATCCATACAACAAATCCAGTCTGTCATCTGCGCATGCGTATTTCAATAGGTGTAATTTTTCTATTTGATTGCAGTTTTTGTATATTCCGTCTTTGCTCATTAGCTTCCTTAACTGTGATGGAGTTGTAGATATGAGTTTGTTGTAGTGCCTCTGCAGTGCTGTGAAAATGTCCTCAAATCCCGGTAGAGGAAGTACATTGCCTTTGCAAATTTTAAATATATTTGACACTGTAATCCTTGTGTTCGTATGTACCGATGTTGGATAAATCTCAAAGACAGCCTGAGTAGTTTTGATCCACGTTTGATCCATCTGATTCGGAAGTTCATTTTGCAATATATGACATAGTATTTCAGGAACAATAGACTTCCAGTGTTCAGTGACCATTGCTTCGGTTGGTATAGATTGATAGAATGTTCTCATCAAATCTGGACTATTCTTCTTATATTTACAGTATCCAGCAAGGCAATTGAGGAATTTTTTATACACTATTGGAAAGACATCCTTTACCATAAGTTCATTCCATATAACATCATGTTCCAGGCGACACTTGGCAATTTTTTGACAAGGTGTTGACCACTTCAGGTGTTGCCTATTGCTGTCCAATGCAAGGAAACCATTGACATGAACTGGTAGACCAGTAGGGCTTGTATTTTGAGAGGGCAAGGGGAGGAAACAAAACAATCCTCCCCTTGTTTTTTCTTCAGTGTTTACCTGGATAGCAATACCCATATGTGGTCTATATATGAATCGAGGATTATCGATTAGGTAACGCATTTCTGAGTCCATGTACCCTGCATGGTAATATTGTACTACCAACCAGTGGTATATTTTACACTCTGTGTCAATTGAT
This sequence comes from Atrina japonica, assembly GCA_030159075.1. Taxonomy (NCBI): domain Eukaryota; kingdom Metazoa; phylum Mollusca; class Bivalvia; order Pterioida; family Pinnidae; genus Atrina; species Atrina japonica. The sequence goes on from BROG01000663.1 coordinate 42,187, forward strand.
TTAACATTCACGGACATTACGTACTCCATTTGTGTTGCCCTCAGAGTCGATATACTTTCTCCAATGGTTAGCTGTTCTTCTATCAAAGACAAATCTTCGTTGAATCTCTGTCGTCTTGTACGGATTTGATCGACACAAATGTCATCAATTTCAACAGACATTGTCATTGTCATCTTAGTAGATGGAGTGTGTCTAAATATATTAATTTTCTCAATATGTTTCAAGAAAATAAGTTCAACTGCTGCCTCCTCTTCAAATGATCTAAAAAGTTCATGCACTTTTGATTCTGAATATATATTGACAGACAAATCAGATGCCATCTTTCTAAATGGAAGCCAGAAGAGTGTACCGTCATATTGTCCAGTTTGGGTTGTAAACTTATCAATACCAAATATACCATACAAAGGCTCGAGAGCCCTGCTACCACATATCTCACCATATTCTGTCAGTTTGTTGAAAGGACATATTCTCCGATAATCCTGGTTTTCTTGTAAAGGGTCGATAAACAGAATGGACTCACCGCTAATTACACAAACATAGTCTGCAAAAACATAAATTACTGCATTTAATTTGATGAAATGATCAACATACATGAGGGAATAATCATAACCATCTATGAAAGTAATACTAGAAATCAGAATAATCAGTGCAATGCTGAGAATTGTAACAATTTCTCATATATATTTTGTATCATGGACAACTTAGGATATATAGTGATTTTGGTTTTAGTGCGATATATATCTGTCGATAAATACTTTGGTATCTGTGACTTTTATATGTGCTTCTTTCTGGATCCTGATCCTGATCAAGATATTATTCTTACCAGTAATATGGAACACTGACTTGAATCCCAGTCCAAACTTTCCAATTGCCAAAGGGTCACCCTTCTTGACACTTTTTCTAACCATGGTAATACCATCCCAATCCTCATCTGAAAACTTTGAGTCATTGTAGAAACACAGTCCAGGTCCCTGTACAAAAATACAATATTGATATGTAGGGCATCTTTAACATAGTTTCTGAATAAAATCTTCTATTAATCTTCTAACTAATAATATACATAAATCGAACAATAACAATTAACAACAGAGTATGAAATATAGTAAATATTTAAAAAAAAAGATTAACAAAGGTAAGTAAGGTGAAAAAAGTAAATCATTAATGACGTCATGATTTAATCTAGGTAGACTAGAGACAAATACAGAGGACATAGTAATGAAAATACCCATGGTCAAGATCATGGCCAACCGGAGCAATATGTTAAATGGCCATCCTCATCGTTGTAGAACAACGGTCCGGAATCGTTATGCTCTTTCCTACCCATGGTTTCATGTGTCCGAAATAATCGGTGCATATTTCGAGTCCAGACAGCAACAGGATGATTTCCTGTCCTTCAAATGAGAGAGTAAAAACCGAGGTCTCGTGTCGGCACGTTAAAGAACCCTCAATGCAAAATGTAAGTGCCGAGCATAGGCCAAACATTGAAGCCCTTCATATGAGTGAAAGGTTCTTGAGTGGGATGTTAAACAACAATAAACAAACAATTTAGTGTAATAATTCCTTTCATGGTGTAAATAAGGATTTTGCTGTCCCTTAAATGGGACATTAGCTCAAATGAGAGGTATACGCAGGCAAAAATAGTCTGCAATATATTCCTGTATACTTTGTGACATTAAGGTCAGGTTCAGTGTGGTATTCATATACAAATAGTAAATCTCTGTTAATCAATTGAAAGCTACCAAGCTAAAGATATATAACCACTTACCTCAAGGTAACTTCTGTACGGTTCCGGAAGTGATGATGAAGGTGATTGATTTGAACAAAATGCAATACCAATCTGGCTTGCCCTGGCATCTTCTGCATTTTGTATAATTTCCTGACGTAAATAAAACTTATATAAGAGTTACGTAACCTTAAGTAAACTTCATATTCTTCTATTTTATTCGACACGTTATTTTATCATTTATTTGGTCTTTTTCGTCAAACATTATTTATTCGAGTCCTCAAAACTTATAAGAGGAGTCTCAGAGGAGTCTCAGACATTTTAACATTCAAGTGAATAGTGACCGAGAACTTCCGATGACAAACTGATATGATTGATGTACAGGTGTATCGAGATAACGTGACACATCCGGGTTCTGTCAGGATGTATGATTAAAAAGGACGTATGGTAAAAGCTTGCCCTGATTTCAAGCATTACTGCAATTCTATTTTTCACGACAGGTAGCTCGTTAACATTTCTATGTTCTAATTAAGACTCACTGTGTTTGCAATCAAGTGCCATCTTATTTTGTTATAACAATATAAAAATTTCAGATACCAAAGTATAAATCAATAGAATGTCCAGGACATATATACAAATCCGGTAAATATGGACAAACACGGACCTCTGGAAACCAATATATGCGATCACTTACACATCTATATTTGCTATATATTTCCTTAGTCAATCTGTGTCTTTAGAATAGTTATATATATATATAGTTATATTGCCATTCCAAGAGCTATGGGTCAAATACAGTTACCACACATTTTGAAAAATGCTATGTAATATTGTCATGCAGTGAGAGATCTTTAACGTGCCACATCAACGTGACATTGTTCCTCATTCAAGAGAATGTAACAAATTGAAAATCCAGAGGTGAGATCAGTTGTCATGGAGGTAATATTGTTTAAAGTATCTTTTTGGTCTGACTTGTTTCTGATTCGTTGTTTCGTTAATGAGGACATACATACCATATTAGGTGGTCTGAGATACCGTCTATCTATAATGTTATGCTTTTTTCATGGGGGATTTTAAAAATATGTTTGATATGTTCATGTTTAAACTAATTAATTACATGCTCGTGAACTGTATATTAGCCGGCTAAATATCCAGATAGAGTAAATGACTTTGTTGATATCAATATTTATTTTCGACATTACAACTCCATTACATCACACGTTTGTTAGTTGCCACTGTAGTTAGACAATGACGATTTATTTTGCAAACTCGCCTTTAATATATGGGGGCTTGGTTCAGGAAACTGAACAAATATGGCTACACACTGGGGATGTTTCAAAATCGATATTATATTTTTTTTATTTGATTAAATTTGTTTAAAAGTTGAGATGACAGCTTTAAGATTCGAACACATCACATTGAAGACGATAGATATAAGCTTGTATACCTTGATTATTTGTTCATTATCCGGGTATTCCTTCAATATTCCCTGGAGTTCTTCAAGGAGGGTGTTCCGCTTAAACTGCAGATACTTCACAGAAGCAGCCATGATGTACAAAACTGGGAAGAGGTATCAGTTATCTCCCTTTGTAGCTTTCTGTTCCTCATATTCACCTTTGAATGATTTGAACATTTTGACTCGTTTTGCATCCAATTTGAATAATACTAATTTAAATCATTTATATGACGTCTGATGATATTATCAAAATTAAAATGCTATATAATTGTAAATTAATTTTTTAGAGTCGAGATTTTAAAAAATGTATGAAAATTGTCATGATTATATTGAAAAACGTTGTCGATTTATCTAAATGTCAAATTGATGGCCGCCACTATCATAAATCTTTCAGTTGGTAGACTCTTGATCTTGAGTTCGAGTCCAGCCGACGGCAGGTTGGTTTCCTGTCCTTCAAATGAGAGAGTAAAAACCGAGGCCCCGTGTTAGAGAACCCTCACTGCTCAATGGTCGTAAGTGCCGAGCATAGGCCAAAATTTGAAGCCCTTCACCGGCATTTGATGACGTCTCTATATAAGTGAAATATTCTTGAGTGGGACGTTAAACAACAATAAACAAACAAAATAAATCTTTGAAAAATAAAAGTAATGGGATATTTCTGATTTGAACAAAATAGATGGGTTGGGTTTAGTTTCCTAATACATGAACTGAAAGAAACTTTACATATCTATAAATATCATATATCTTTAGCAATTAAATTTTCTTAATTTAACAGTTATTAAAATAAAAAAAATGATCTTTTCTTGCAATATTATTGTATAAATGCCCCGACTTTGGCTAAAGTTTCGGTTGGAACTGATTCATCATAACCTCCAATAATATATTCATTCTGGAACTTAAAGTGGAACGAAGCTAAATTCTATACTTCTTGCACTTGGGACAAACTAATTCCGTTTTTAACCAGTATTGTGAACTTTATAATCTGGGACCGCTGTCAGATTCATGGTAAAACGTTTAAAATTATTTATGTTTCGCAATTTAACAAACAAAGGTAATCCCGATGATTGCTATACTAAAGAATATTGTATTCTTCAAATAAGTTTTGAGTCAAGGAGAACTATTTGACGCAATCCACCCAGAAACAGAACACTATTTTAGCATTCTTATCGCTGTATTTGATCAATTGAAGTGCGTTGTGTTGCACCAAGAACAAAGAAAAATGGCTGACAAGTTATAGTATACCTACCTACAGTATCGACACTAAGTTACCTGCACACAGGTATAAATAAGTGACGAAAATTCCAGCCCTAATACAATGCATGTACAATCACAGAGGAAAAGTTTCTTAAGCACCAATGATATATTTTTACATATATTTTGCTGTATGCCAGTTATTAGTTTTATTTATTTATAAAACATTATAGACAAATGCTTTAACAATTGTAATGTGTTTTCGGGGTTTATTTAGAATTTAAATGGGATGATGTTAAAGATGGGATGTTGATAATTGTGAAAAAAATCTATTTTGCCAAAAAAAACAACTATCGATGAAACTGATTTGGGTTTTAATAACGAGTATGTGACCTGTTACTGTTGATGACAACTCGACACCGTCGTTGCATATCCTATCAGATTTTGTATCACCGCTTGTGGAATGGCGTTCCACTCTTCTACAAGGAAGGCAACAAGTTACTGGGAGCTTCTTGGTTGGACCTGACGGGCTGAAATGCGACGTGTAACTCACTTCACATGTGCTCAATGGGATTTAGGTGAGGGGTCGGCTAGCCAGTCCAAAGGAGTAATGCACTCTCTCTCTCTCTTGGACGACATTAGATGTATGAGGACGGAATCGTCCATCAAAATGAATCCATCACCAACTGCACCAGCATACAGTCTTACTTGGGTATCAAGAATCTCATCGCAATACCGCTGGGCAGTCAATGTGTCTCCAAGGACAACAGGGTCAGTGCCTCCTCCCACCCCAGTTTATTAGTATCTTAATAATGTAGGTATTGTATTGTAGTTGTTTATCAGTATTTTAACATTAACGCTACAGCATTGCAGTAGTTTATCGGTGTCTTAAAACTAACGCTATAGTATTGCAGTACGTTTTCAGTATCTTAATACTACCGCTGTAGTATTGTAGTACGTTTTAAATATTTTGATACTAACGCTATAGTATTGCAGTATGTTTTCAGTATCTTAAAACTACCCCTATAGTATTGCAGTACGTTTACAGTATCTTAATACTACCGCTATAGTATTACAGTATGTTTTCAGTATCAAAATACTAACGCTATAGTACTGCAGTAGTTAATCAGTATCTTAATTCTGATGTTATAGCACTGCAGTTGATTAAGGGTATCTAAATTTTATTGCTATAGTATTTCAGTAGTTTTTCTTCAGTATCTAAATGTTAACGCTATAGTAGTGTAGTATCGTATTGGTATCTAAAAACCAACGCTATAGCAGTAGTTTGTCAGTATCGCAATATTAACGCTACAGTAGTTCATAGGCATCTGAATTTTAACGCTATAGTTTTGCAGTACGTTTTCAGTATCTTAATACTAACGCTATATTATTGCAGTACGTTTTCATTATCTTAATACTAACGCTTAAGTAGTGTAATAGATTATCAGTATCTTAATACTACCGCTATAGTATTGTAGTACGTTTTCAGTATCTTAATACTACCACTATAGTATTGTAGTACGTTTTCAGTATCTTAATACTACCGCTATAGTATTGTAGTACGTTTTCAGTATCTTAATACTACCACTATAGTATTGTAGTACGTTTTCAGTATCTTAATACTACCGCTATAGTATTGTAGTACGTTTTCAGTATCTTAATACTACCACTATAGTATTGTAGTACGTTTTAAATATTTTGATACTAACGCTATAGTATTGTAGTACGTTTTCAGTATCTTAATACGTCCGTTATAGTATTGCAGTAGTTCATCAGTATCTTAATACTAATGTTAGTCATTGCAGTAGTTTAGCGGTATATAAATACTAAAGCTATAGTATTTCAGTATTTTATCACTACCGCTATAGTATTGCAGTAGTTTAGCGGTATATAAATACTAAAGCTATAGTATTTCAGTATTTTATCACTACCGCTATAGTATTGCAGTAGTTTACCAGTACCTCAATATTAACGCTATAGTAGTGTAGTAGTTTATAGGTATCTAAATACTAACGCTATAGCATTGCAGTAGTTTATAGGTATCTAAATACTAACGATATAGTAGTGTAGTAGTTTATAGGTATCTAAATACTAACGATATAGTAGTGTAGTAGTTTATAGGTATCTAAATACTAACGCTATAGTAGTGTAGTAGTTTATAGGTATCTAAATACTAACGCTATAGTAGTGTAGTAGTTTATAGGTATCTAAATACTAACGCTATAGTAGTGTAGTAGTTTATAGGTATCTAAATACTAACGCTATAGCATTGCAGTAGTTTACCAGTACCTCAATATTAACGCTATAGTAGTGTAGTAGTTTATAGGTATCTAAATACTAACGCTATAGCATTGCAGTAGTTTATAGGTATCTAAATACTAACGATATAGTAGTGTAGTAGTTTATAGGTATCTAAATACTAACGCTATAGTAGTGTAGTAGTTTATAGGTATCTAAATACTAAACGCTATAGTAGTGTAGTAGTTTATAGGTATCTAAATACTAACGCTATAGTAGTGTAGTAGTTTATAGGTATCTAAATACTAACGCTATAGTAGTGTAGTAGTTTATAGGTATCTAAATACTAACGCTATAGTAGTGTAGTAGTTTATAGGTATCTAAAATACTAACGCTATAGTAGTGTAGTAGTTTATAGGTATCTAAATACTAACGCTATAGTAGTGTAGTAGTTTATAGGTATCTAAATACTAACGCTATAGTAGTGTAGTAGTTTATAGGTATCTAAATATTAACGCTATAGTAGTGTAGTAGTTTATAGGTATCTAAATACTAACGCTATAGTAGTGTAGTAGTTTATAGGTATCTAAATACTAACGCTATAGTAGTGTAGTAGTTTATAGGTATCTAAATACTAACGCTATAGTAGTGTAGTAGTTTATAGGTATCTAAATACTAACGCTATAGTAGTGTAGTAGTTTATAGGTATCTAAATACTAACGCTATAGTAGTGTAGTAGTTTATAGGTATCTAAATACTAACGCTATAGTAGTGTAGTAGTTTATAGGTATCTAAATACTAACGCTATAGTAGTGTAGTAGTTTATAGGTATCTAAATACTAACGCTATAGTAGTGTAGTAGTTTATAGGTATCTAAATACTAACGCTATAGCATTGCAGTAGTTTACCAGTACCTCAATATTAACGCTATAGTAGTGTAGTAGTTTATAGGTATCTAAATACTAACGCTATAGCATTGCAGTAGTTTATAGGTATCTAAATACTAACGATATATAGTAGTGTAGTAGTTTATAGGTATCTAAATACTAACGCTATAGTAGTGTAGTAGTTTATAGGTATCTAAATACTAACGCTATAGTAGTGTAGTAGTTTATAGGTATCTAAATACTAACGCTATAGTAGTGTAGTAGTTTATAGGTATCTAAATACTAACGCTATAGTAGTGTAGTAGTTTATAGGTATCTAAATACTAACGCTATAGTAGTGTAGTAGTTTATAGGTATCTAAATACTAACGCTATAGTAGTGTAGTAGTTTATAGGTATCTAAATACTAACGCTATAGTAGTGTAGTAGTTTATAGGTATCTAAATACTAACGCTATAGTAGTGTAGTAGTTTATAGGTATCTAAATATTAACGCTATAGTAGTGTAGTAGTTTATAGGTATCTAAATACTAACGCTATAGTAGTGTAGTAGTTTATAGGTATCTAAATACTAACGCTATAGTAGTGTAGTAGTTTATAGGTATCTAAATACTAACGCTATAGCATTGCAGTAGTTTATCAGTATCGCAATACTAACGCTTCGATATTGCAATAGTTCATAGGTATCTGAATAATAACGGTATAGTATTGTAGTACGTTTACAGTATCTAATACTATAGTATTTCAGTACGTTTTTGTATCGTAATACTAACGCTATAGTAATGTTGTAGATTATCGGTATCTTAATACTAACGCTTTAGCATTGCAGAAGTTTATTAGGATCTTAATATTAAGGCTATGGTAGTGTAGTAGTTTTTCGATATCTTAAAGCGATATAAGCTGTCACAATGATTTTTTTTTGTCCCCCGACATATAGTCCAGCTGTATTTTCGTTTCCATGACCTTTCAGATCAACTCTTTCGCCATATCAAATGTACTTCGTAATTCGGTCAGGGGATTTCGGTCCTTTACGCGCTCTGACTATGTTAAAGTCGGTCGATTTTTATATTTATTTTTAAAATACAGGACGTGATTTTTATTGGAAAGTGCATGTACTATGCAAAATATATGCTTTTTAACGCTGTTTTAAATACATGAAAAAATGGGATGAATATATGATTAAATATTAAAGGTCACTAAAAGAATTTTTCCAGTTTTCTTGCGGAAGGTCGGTGGTCTTTACCCGGGTAACCGGGTTTTCTCCCCCACCAATAAAAACTGGACGCCATCATATGACTGAAAGATTGTTGAGTATGGCGTAAAACAAAACATCAAATCAAATCAAATCCGATCTTTAAATGCTACCCTGAATGCTGACGTTAACAAAATCAAAACAATATAGCTGTGAACAGTATGCGTACCTCATGTTTAACAATCGTGACGCCATGTTCGATGGAATTGGGCAGTTCATGATCATATGTGTCAAGAATGATAAAGCCGAGAATGCGAGTTAAAAATAGGTCGAAATCACCCGATATAACCGACACGTGGACAATTTCAGAAACGAATGTATTGAGCGACGAAAAAGACCAACTTTGCCTGATTTAGGTATGAAATGATGATGTACGAAAATAAACGCAGAGGGTAAAAAGGCCATGTAAAAATATGCTGGCTCTCAGACAATTAGCCTTCCAAAATGGGCAAGGTAAGTAGGTATTTTATTTTTATTTTTTATTTCCATTTTATTTTTTACGGAAGCCTATAAGGGTTACTCTGAAAAGAAAAAAAAATATTTATGTCGTTTTAACGCGTTAATTTTCTTGTTAAAACGCGGTAGTTATCTCGTTAAAACGCGATAGTATCCCGTTAAAACGCGTTATTTATCTCGTTAAAACGCGTTATTTATCTCGTTAAAACGCGTTATTTATCTCGTTAAAACGCGTTAAAACACGATAATTATCTCGTTAAAACGCGATAGTATCTCGTTAAAACGCGTTATTTATCTCGTTAAAACGCGTTATTTATCTCGTTAAAACGCGATAATTATCTCGTTAAAACGTGATAGTATCTCGTTAAAACGCGTTATTTATCTCGTTAAAACGCGGTAGTTATCTCGTTAAAACGCGTTACTTATCTCGTTAAAATGCGTTATTGATCTCGTTAAAACGCGTTAGTTATCACGTTAAAACGCGTTATTTATTTCGTTTAAAACGTGTTAATTATGGTGTTAAAAACGCGATAGTATCTCGTTAAAAACGCGTTATAAACAAATATATAGTATACTAAGTGATCTTGGATTTCTTATGCTGCTGTGAACGGGTACTATCGTAGTTAGGGAGTATCGCGCCATTACAAGTATAGTCCCACCAAACAGTAGAATATACGGAGCACTAGGCGCCCTATTTGCACGTCAGCGTCCGTGTCACCCCCCACATATCCTAACCCCCTCATTCCACCTACTCCCAAATTCACTTATACTCCACCCATTTAACCCTCAACTACCCCCTCCCCTTCTTCGGACACGGACGCGCAAATAGGGCAAATATATACTACTCGAAACCCAATACGTGTCCGCTAATGAATTTCCTGTGCTCTTACGTGGGTGTAAAGCAAATGTCACTTCATCACAAACGTTTAAATGCAAATATAAACATATAAACTTTTTGTATAAAAATGTATTTCTGTTTGTTTGTTTCTTTATTGTTGTTTAACGTCCCACTCAAGAATATTTCACTTATATGGAGACGTCACCAAATGCCGGTGAAGGGCTTACTGTGACACGGGACCTCCAGTTTTTACTGTCTCATCCGAAAGATAGGAAACCAACCTGTCGGCTGCGGGACTCGAACTCACGACCTCACGATCCAGAGTCGAGCGCGCTACCGACTGAGCCAGGCCGGCTCGTATAAAAAATGTAGAAGCCGATATAAAAGCCGATAAGGTTTAATACCATTTGTCAGCAGCAAATCTTGCATTAATTGCATTGACAATAACAACATTTAAAGAACTACAAATCATTGCAATGGCGTAGGCCAATGCAGTTTTGAAAACTAATGTAACATTCAGCGGTTTTTACTCATTTTACTGACTGACTTTACTTTAGATAAATAACGCGTTTTAACGAGATAACTATCGCGTTTTAACGAGATAAATAACGCGTTTTAACGAGATAAATAACGCGTTTTAACGAGATACTATTGCGTTTTAACGAGATAATTAACGCGTTTTTAACGAGATAAATAACGCGTTTTAAACGAGATACTATCGCGTTTTAAGGGGATACTATCGCGTTTTAACGAGATAACTACCGCGTTTTAAACGAGATACTATCGCGTTTTAACGAAATAAATAATGCGTTTTAAACGAGATAAATAACGCGTTTTAACGAGATAACTATCGCGTTTTAACGAGATAATTAACGCGTTTTAACGAGATAAATAACGCGTTTTAACGAGATACTATCGCGTTTTAACGGGATACTATCGCGTTTTAACGAGATAACTACCGCGTTTTAACAAGAAAATTAACGCGTTAAATATTTTTTTTTCTTTTCAGAGTGACCCTTATAGGCTTCCGTAATTTTTTATATACCTTGAAGGCAAGAAAATAAGAAGACTTTATGTAATAAAAAATGTCTTTTACTGAGACCTTCAGTAAATTGTAACAAAAAGTTGTGTGATTGTCTTGTTCACTTGGTATTAAAACTGAAATATTATCAAAAATATAAAATAGCTAAAAGATTATATATTTGTCAAAACATGATATTTGTTTTGAAACTACAAGAAAATTAATTGTAAATGCATCATAATTATCATCAATCATTATCATTATTATTTTACGAAGCTGTACAAAATGTAACTACATGTACTATGTGTCTAAAAATCAATGCAAATTCCAACAGTTTCATTTTTTAAAACAATTGTTATCCATTTTTATGCATTTTATTAAAACATTTATCTACAGTAACTAATTTTACTTTTATCATTCACCTACATTTAATTTAGATTTTAAAACTTTTATACACTATATAGTGTTACATGTATCATCATTGTAACACATCCTGAAATTCAGTTCCATTCGGTATCGGTTCTTTCATTTAGAACACAACTTCCACTTTCTCCATAAACTGCAAGCAACAGCAGAAAACAATCGATGTGTTCTGTGACACTTTAAGGCATGAGGTAAAGATTTACATGTTGAATTGTCAAATAAATAATTATTTTAGTTTCTAATTGGGTTTTAGAAATGCATTTTGAACTACAAATAGAACGGAATGGATCATTTTCGAAACTTAAGCCTTTTCATTGACTGACATTTTTACTTGCCGCACGGCGGTGATTTTTTTATGAAATGTAAATAAAATGATTTCATCGGCGATTTCTTTTTAACTTATATAATTAAAAACGAAAAAAGTTTATCCCATATCTTTTCTACATACTTTTTCCTTTGTTTGGTCGCTTAGTTTTTGAAAATACACTTCCTATGGGAATGCTATGTCAGTAAATTGGGTCATGTGAGTAATCATTAATATACTCACCCCTCTCTTCACAAGAGTTGTATGAAGGGGAATAACTCCCAATATATATTATTGTAGTAAGGAATCGATGAGTGTGTATTCGTCGATCAGTGAGTCAGACTAAATCAGTATGGCCAATAAACGTTCTCTTCCTTTCACTTCCGCTTTCAAAATTCGAAAGATGGCTGCCATAACCAAAGTAAAATTAATTTGAGTGCGAATATCTGCTACACTACGGATTTATGTTTGTTTGTCTTGGGCATGTTTAAATTAGTCAGTATACATAGGATACCGTTACGCTAAATTTAAGTGGTAGGTATTAACCATTTCTTTTTTAATCAGCCAAAACCAGCGGCTCGAGTAAATTTAGCTCAGACTTATAACGCAGCGGTGTTCTAGGGTGTTTAAGTAATTATTCATGCCGTGGAGCGTGACGAATGAAATCCACCCTTCCTATTCAAAATATTCGCAATCCCGCATTACCTACGGTAAAATAGAACAGCCCGGTGGCCATTTGATTACATATCTGCAAAACAAATGTGGTTGCTACGCATTTTGATTATTCAAGAAAGCATAACGAGATATAAGTGCCACCTATAATCGATATTCCTCAGTTTTGGGTAGCTGAGAGCTATTTTGGTAGGAATGTTGCTACCAATTGTTCCGTGTATCAGCGAGCGAGTTTTAGTAGCAATATTTCTTCATTTACAAACCCCATAGCACGTTTGTCTACATAAATAATTGCCAATCGAGTGGGCTTGTCCCGATACCCCATCCCGAGTATACATAGATACCCCCTTCCAAATATACATAGATACCCCCTTCCTAATATACATAGATACCCCCTTCCGAGTATACATAGATACCCCCCTCCGAATATACATAGATACCCCCCTTCCTAATATAACATAGATACCCCCCCTTCCCTTCCTACATAGATACCCCCCTTTCCTAAATATACATATACATACATAGATACCCCCCCTTCCCCCCATAGATACCCCCCCTCTCCAAATATACATAGATACCCCCCCCTTCCTAATATACATAGATACCCCCCCTTCCTAATATACATAGATACCCCCCCCCTTCCTAATATACATAGATACCCCCCCTTCCTAATATACATAGATACCCCCCTTCCTAATATACATAGATACCCCCCCTTCCTAATATACATAGATACCCCCTTCCTAATATACATAGATACCCCCTTTCCGAATATACAAAGATTTAATATACAAAGATTTAATCATCATTATTATTATTAACTTTATGATTTACCAAAGTTTTACATGATAATAATTTACGTGTGTTCACACTTTGATAAAAACTTCCTGGTGAAACTTATGCTGTATACATGGTATTTAAAATCAATTCCCGAATAACACTACCGATTTTTAAACTTAAATATACACCTACCGTTGAATGTTCAAAATATGTTATTCGTCTGTTATCCGTCTGTATACTACACATTCTGAGTGTTCCTGTCTTTATATGCATGAGTTGTGCGCTTCTCTCGTATTATAACAAGAGGTCCAAGGTACGGGTTTCGTTGAAATCAAAACAAAAGTAGAAATATGTTTGAGCGCATGTACAGACAAAGAAATCGATGACTACTGAGAGCTCGTATAAAATAGCTATCTATTATTCCTATTTTCTGAAAATACGTCTATTGTCGCTTGTCAGAAAGTAAGGGTGGTTAACCACAGCTTGGTAAAAATTCGTCAGGCTGCAAATTTCTATTGAGTATGTGCACTCTGTTCCCCCAAGGAGAAGAAATTTGAAGGTTATGTTTTTCTGAAAGCGTATAAAAATGCTACAAAATGAGCCTTGTTAGCACTGTGGCTGTTGGGGCATTTAGGAGTTTTGGATTAGAAACCATAGAAAATTTACAAACAATCGCTGAAAATAGGAAAACCTCAATTAATCCTTTATTTATTGCTACTTTTTGCGATGAAAGCAATATTTGTATGGTAGATATCTTAAATATTAAGTATAGACCCATTTACAACCATAATTATGGTAAAACTATAAAAACAGTATTATAACATTGATGAAAATTGGAAAATCTCTAATAATCCTTCATTCACTATGGCTTTTTAGGGGCCTCCGTGGCCGAGTGGTTGGAGCATTGCGCTGTAAATCACAAAGCCTCTCACCTCTGGTTCGAATCCCGCTAGGGTCATTTCGAATTAAGTGGTGAAAGCTTGCCAGTTTTCTTGCGGAAGGTCGGTGGTCTTTACCCGGGTAACCGGGGTTTCTCCCCACCAATAAAAACTGGACGTCATCATATGACTGAAAAATTGTTGAGTATGGCGTAAAACAAAAAATCAAAAAAATCAACTATGGCTTTTTGCAATGAGTTTAAATATTATAAACAAAAATAATACCACAGTTATAATGCTGAAGACATCGTTTCTGTCAATTAGACTTTGATTGTTGTATGAGAAATATCTGGATTAATATGTATCTATTAAACAATCATTGTCTAACGAATGTGGTCTTTTAAGTTAAAAACCAATATATTGAACAGAAATCATCAAAAGTTTATTTTACTTTAGGCCACTAAATCCCTTAATTATTACCAAGGGTATCTTTGAAGTTATGTTTTTCTGAATGCTTATCAAAATTCCTAAATTTAAGTCATAAAATTATTACATTAATTACAAAAAAGACATGAAATGAGGATTAATTGTATATTTCCAAATTTCACTAATTTTATTTATTTTCTTTGGTTTTTACCCCAAAACTCCTAAGTGGCCAGAGTGCTAACAAAAGCTCAATTTGTAGTATTTTTGATAGGACTTCTGAAATATATACCCTCCAAAAACAATACTGGTAAACGCTGAGGTTGTCAGTGGCTAAACATTTAATACTTTTTCACAAATTTCTGTTAAAAAATTAATTTTTTAATCCAGAACACCAAATTTAATCATGCTTTTTAAATGGGTCAATACTTGTCATTTAGGATACCTACTATACAACCATTCCTTTCATTTGAAAAAGTGGCAATAGACAAATGTTCCATTTTACAGCGATTTTTTGTTTATTTTCTGTGATTTTACCTCAAACCTCCTACGCTCCGACGGCCAGAGTGCCAACATGTCTATTTTGTTGCATTTTTTGATAAGTTTTCAGAAAAACAACCTCAAAAATTTCCCCTTGTGGGGGGAACGAACAGATTATTATCCAGGGGACCATTCATTCCGTTAGGTTGTACTTTTGTATTAGTTACTCTAGGATATTGTTTTAAGATACACAGATCTTCAGTGGAACGCTGCTTGCTGCGGATTCTCCACCAAACATGACCGAGTGATCTCTGTTCTGACACATAAGTTTTAACTTTTTGCTCAAGTTTCAAATTTTAATGTCAACATAAATCTCAACAGAAATACAATATGTAAAACAATCGCTTTTTTGTTCCGTTATCAGTTAGTCCACAGATGAATATTCAGTCTGGACTTTGAATCTTAATTTCTGTCGACTCGAGGTGAATGTAACCGGTCAAAAAGGGATCCTTACTCCTCCATGACACCTTTTTCCACCTATGGATTTCCAGTGGTCCGTATTTGTACAAAGTTCACCAGATTAGTATATTTATCCTGTAAATCTGAAGTTTTATAATTTTGTATCTGATATTTTTATATTCTATAGAACGACTTACTAAGTTTCTCTTTAAAGCCATTTACATGTACAATGTATATACAAAATATGTAATAGAAAGAAAGACGAAAAATATATGATAAGGTCTACTGGGTATCTAAAGTTGAAGATATCAATTCAAGTTGATAAAGTAATTTAAGACATCGATTCAAGTTGATAAAGTAATTAAAGAAATCGATTCTACTTGATAAAGTTATTTAAAATTCAAGTTGATAAAGTCATTTCTGGCATCGATTCTAGTTGATAAAGACATTTAAGATTCAAGTTGATAAAAGTCATTTAAGACGTCGATTCTTGGTGATAAAATCATTTCAGACATCGGTTCTTGTTGATAAAGTCATACATTTACACACCGACTGTAATTTCCTTCCTTGCAGGTATATAGAACGACTGTATTTTATATTTCAATAATACAAGTCGGTCGTCGCGTGACCCAAGCGTTTAACCGCTTTACATTTTAGTGTAGGAATACATGATCATTTTAGAAATCCTTTTCATCACCATGTATTTGTCGGACAAGTCTTCTCTGAACATATAAATGAATCAATAAGGAATAAAAATAACACGCATTCATTTCGTATTTTTTATTTAATCTGAAAAGCCATTCAATACCACAAAACAACCAAAGTCATAGCACAAATCATCTGTAGCACATTGTACATGTCCATATTGAGATAGATCTAGGTCATGGTTTGAAAAGAAACAGGCCACAGAAATGAAAGTTCGCTTCGTAGTTGCGTTGCGTGTAAGTTGAACAGGAAAAATGAGTTAGGTCTAGTACAATTTTGTCATGCATCTCTGATAAACAGCTTGCTTTGACGTCACCATAATTTTTTGTCAGAAACAATTCGTCACTCGCATCGTGTGAAATCGGCTTTCATTTCACCTCAAATGCTATAATTGCTAGGCTACTTCCCAGGTCCATCTTGCTTTTCACAACCTGTAATGTTAATGCCAAACAAAAGTAGTATTCATAGATTTTTCTCAGTAAATTGACGGGATACTCTACATTATATAGTTAGACCTATCGTGTTCGCATCATAAAATATATTATCAGCGGGAAAATACTGAAAGTAGTACTGAAAGTAGGCAGCACCCTGGCGCGGTTTTTATTTTGGCCGCTAGGGGACGCCACCAGTGGCGCTGTTGATGACGTCATCAGAATGTAAACACTAAGCCTATGTAATAGAAATTCAAACACTCACCGTATGCTGGTAGTGGTTTTCTGACGATGTTGACTCTTCAAGTATATTTTATATACTTGATTGAAATAATTCACGTTAGCACTTTAGTATGCTTATTTACTAAATATGTTATCACCGATTTGGTAGCAAACGTCATTCTTAGTAAATTTCAGCAACTTTTTAAATCTTGTTCTAATTATCAAACATCAATCTCAACAAGCAAACCTTCTCACATAGTTAATATAAGTTCCAGTGGACGTCAAAGCAGTATTTACAAAGTCGAGATATAAATTGTGATTCACTAACGAGTTGGCCCATGAGGTCAACTCTGGTTTTCTAAATTGAGTCATGCTATGGATGAAGTTGACTTCAGGAAAAAGATATCCTCAGTCAAAGGATAACATTCCCTCAGCCTACTATGACAGCAGAGTCTTTTCTCCCTGTCCCTCTTCCTAAGTCTGCTGGTCTCCGAGCAGTCTGTTGTAGAAGCTAACAAATATCCATCACCATCAAATGCAGCTACAACAGCCAAAATTAAACGCAGGCTTATGGTTTCGGTATCTCAGAGCTTAACTACTTCGACACCACCCGTTCAAAACCCTGTGATGTTGCTCAATCACTTCCAGTTTATGTAATTTATTTGGGATTAGATGGTACCAGTAGGATACCAATGGAGCAACGTAATGTGGCACAGAGTTTTATCTCAAAGAGATTTCATCAGTACTTTACAGCACACTCAGGAATAGAGTAAGAAGCGAGGAATGTAAACGTTTTTGGATTTTTAAAAGGAAGTATGAACGGAAGTCAGATTTTGTGTCCTGCAAAAAGTGTAAAAAGGACGGAAAACCACCATCTCACCAGCAGCCGGAAACTGGTATTGTAGGGGAACGGCAACAAAATCATATGAAGAGGAGGAATGAGTTATTGTGGACGAGGAGAAAGAAATCCTAGAGGTGCTCCTAGGAAATAAGTGTTTTCATAAAGGTTTCAATCAGAATTATTTTACTTAATTTCTGTTTGCAAAGAAGTGAAAGTCGCACATTTTGGATGAAATTAAAAATCAATGTCCCATGTCATTATAGACATGGCATATTAAAGAACCCTAACTGCATTGGCATCAGTTGATAACACAAATAATAATTTTTGCACTTCAACATTTGGTGACGTCTCGATATGGGTGAAAGATTCTTGAGTGGAATATTAAACAACAATGCAACAGCATGAATGTGATATGTTTTAGAAAAAGTGTCTCCTGGGGGCTGAATGCCATCAATATATGATTATCTTGACAGGGATTCAAACTGCATTTAAATTTGCTGATTGGGACGTGAATGAAGAACTGGATTAATAGGGGTGTGATGGTAATACTGATTTTGTAATGAGTATTGGGATCTCCCGTTTTATAGGCCATAGATGCATTTTCATATTTTCTGGTTGGTAATTACATTTTACAGAGTCCTTAACATGAAATTGTTATTTAATAAGTAACTTAATATGCACAAGATTATTTGGTGTGATAATGATGAACTTCAAAATATGAAATTGGCAAATGTAACAGAAGCATTACCGGTATATATCCTTTTGCTAGTCAGTTTGGATACCATTTATTTCTGTCTTACACATTAACATGTATAAGATGTCAATTGTATATTATATAAGATACACTGTTTCCATTTTCACTTTGCATTGTAAAATACAGTAAGACCCTGATTTAAAGAAGCTAAAGGGACCTTATTTATCAATTCGTTATAAGAACAGTTCATTGTATAGTTATAGCGAAGTGGGCTAAATGATCAAAATGCAATTCGTTAAGAACAAAAATCACTCTTAATTCTGTATAAACTGGAACTATCAGCGGTTGGGAGCAGTATTTTTGGAATGAGATGACAATTTTTTATCTTAGATTCTCATTTTTATGTAATTAGAAAATGTTTTGAATATTTTGCCTACATCGTTTTCGAACTTATAATGTTAACTTTCTGTATTTCAATGGTTTTTACTATTTTGACAGAAATAACAACAAGATGTATTTTTAATAAAACTTTGTTTTATAAAATGATACAAAAGAACATTTTTTATTGAGAAAAATCATGCTTTTGAGTTTAAGTTTTATTTTAGGAAGCACTTTTAAGATTAGAGTAGACTATGGCCTATGGTAGATTATGGCCTTTAAATGGTGAAAAACTTTATCTGCACTTTTTTACTATACTTTTTTATTTGTCTTGAATTGAAGTTAATTCGTAGAAACAAACGGAGACTTACAAGTGATAGCCTTACGCCACGGGGACTTCGTTGAAATGGATAATTTATACGTACTATATATAATGGTTTACATTAGTTATGGTCTATTTCCTGAAACACAATAAAGCGACCGACTAGCGAGATTTTACTCCTGTTCAATTCTTAAATCTAAATTATTTTTATTTATATCTTATGAATTCATGATTTTTTTGTTTGTTTGTTTGAATTTTATACCTATGAAATTTATATTTCTATATAAATTCTAACTCGGTACTTGACTATGAAAGGCCGTTTAGGTTACAAACGAGATGAACTTACGCAATGACAAATCATTTTTATGCGTTAAAACATACTGTTTGCATGCAAGTAGTGACTTTTAATGTGAAAGACGTTTTTGTATGCAAAACCCATTTTGTTCTGTCAAAAATTGTAAAACATGTCATATATTAATAACGGATCAAGTGTTCACCAGCAATCTGACAAATAATCATTACAACACCAGAAGCTGGGATCATCTAGAATGCAAATCATCTAACGTTGTTTACGGAATTGAGTGTACCTTGTGTGGTTTGATTTATGTTGGCGAAACTAAGGGGCCTTTAAATAAAAGAGTATCTGGTCATCGATTCGAAATTAATAATGGGGGTAACCAAATACTCTATCGACATTTCAACTCTCCTGACCATTCCATCCTGTCTATGAGAGTGCGTATAATTGAAAAAATATACCACTGGACCAACAATCCCACCTTGAGTACCCCCTTCCGTAGACAACGTGAAGAATTTTGGATTAAACAGCTTGGCACTGCATACCCCTATGCATGCAACGATAATATCCAAAGTGTAGGCAATCTATCAAGCCCACTGTGTAATGGTGTTAATGTGATGGAACTTTTTAATTCTAACGTAAGACGTAAACGAAGTCACGGACATCGTTCTTACAACCGACCCGACATACATGATGTCACTTTTCATCTCTTTTACCTTACGTTAAAAAAATAGGGTCTTCATCACATTCGCAGCAAACTTTATTCTGTTCCTTTTATTAATCTCAATAAACTTTTTGAAGAAGCAAGAATGAAGTCCTACACGGATTCTTCAACCCCAGAATACATACTGAACTCCATTATAATGGACATAGCTTATCACAGACTGTTTAAGCCTGCACGTGTTAGAAACGATGACTGTTCTGAACAGAAACGTCTTTACCTTAAACTTAAATTTACAAATAAAGGGCATAGACGCTTTAAACATTGGCAATGTTCTAAATCACAAAAAAGTTCAGTCCTGTATTCCACCATATTTTAAACTGAAGACCACGCCTTGCATTTCATATAGCTATACACCTAGCATCGCATCCAAGCTATTCAATTACAAACAGGTTTTGCAGTGCCTAGACATCAACCATCTTCTACACAACACTGTCACATGTCCATGTGCTTCATCTCCTTTCAAATACAATTCTATCGGGCATGTAATTACCGGCGACGTTTCAAAGGACCAGATCCTTCAATATCACGTATCCGTATTACGCTTATTTGATATACCTACAACGGATTCCGATTTCGAGCTACCATATTTATATTGGATACCTAAACTTCATAAAACCCCATATAAGCAAAGATACATAACAGGATCCAGCAAATGTTCTACCAAACCTTTATTTTTACTCCTTACCAAGATATTGACAGCCGTTAAGGAGAAAATTCAACAATACTGCACAGTTGCTTATTCCAGAAGCGGTGTAAATCAGATGTGGATACTTAAAAATTCTAAACAGCTCTTAGAAAATTTGAAGGCACACAATTTTTCTCGAATTCACAGTATCAAAACTTATGACTTCTCTACTCTTTACACTACTATTCCACATAAAAAATTAAAAGAGACTTTTCACAATAATAGCAAACTGCTTTTTCACTAAAGGTGGTACCCGAAAATTTAAATATCTAGTGATTGGCTATCGGGATATTTATTTCGTCAAACACCACTCTGATTCTACACATAAATATACTGAAGTTGATATTAAAAACATGATGGAATTTCTAATAGACAATATATTTGTAATGTTCGTAGACGTGGTCTTTCAACAAACTGTCGGCATTCCTATGGGAAACAATTGTGCTCCTTTATTGGCCGACCTGTTCCTTTATTCCTTTACACACACACACAGTCTGAGAGTGAGAGATGTTTCTGTGTTATGTTAGTTACTTTAATAAAAATTTGCTTAGATTTCAAAATGATTAAATTTACATTGTAAAGCTGACCTCAGGGCCCCAACCCTGACACCATTACTGACCAATCTGGGCAATAAAAAAAATCCCCACTATACTGGTCCAAATTTAAATTAATAAGAATTTAAGTAGTTGGCTTGTTAAGGCGTGCAAGAAATATTTTATCATAATTTCCTCTGTACAAAAATAAACGAAAATAAATTTTCAAATAAGGATTGGTGGAAACTTGTTAAACAGTTATCCAATTTAAATAAATCAGTCTAACGATGTTAAAGTCTTGGTAAATGATGATGGCACTATAATCACGGATGATCTACAAAAAGCTGATCTTCACTTCGCAATCACCCATTGACGACACAAATATGAATATTGACGAGTCAGTCGATTCTGATAACCAGACTTTCTTAGATAAAATTGTCATTACAGAAAATGACGTACGGAATATTTTTAAAATTTTGGATCCAAACAAGGCCGTGGGACACGACCTACTAAGTCCTAGACTACTTAAGGAAGCCCCTACCGAGTTATCTGCCCCTCTTTGTAAATTGTTTACTGGTGCAAAAGGCATTTCCATTACAATGGAAGAGAGCTAATGTGGTCCCAGTATTTAAAAAGGAAGACCCCCAGAAAGTTAATTATAGGCCTATATCCTTACTCCCGGTCGTTAGCAAAGTGTTTGAGAGATGCGTTTACAAATTTATTCATAATTTTATACATGACAATCATTTGCTATCTGAGCATCAATCTGGATTTCGGGAGGGGGATTCCACCATAAACCAGTTACTATATATTACACAAGAAAGCACTAGATGATGGGAAATTTTTCGACATAAGCAAAGCCTTTGATAGAGTTTGGCATAGGGGTTTATTGTATAAAATTGAACGATTTGGAATTAGTGGGGACCTACTAGTATGGATTCAAAGTTATCTAAGTGATAGAAAACAAAGAGTGATTATGAATGGTAAAAATCCACGTACATCGAAAAAAATGCCGGGGTCCCTCAAGGCTCTATACTTGGGCCTCAGTTCTTCCTAATATTTATAAACGATATCGTTAGTGATATAGACTGCTCTATGAAACTTTTTGCCGACGACACGTCGATATATTTGATTATTGAAAACCCAGCTGCTGTGGCAACAAAATTAAATGATAAATTTGAGAAGGTTAATAAGTGGTCTAATAAATGGCTAGTTAAATTCAACCCCCGTAAAACCGAAAGCCTGCTGATCAAGAAAACTAGGCAACCAGATAATTCACCCTATTTTTTTATCGAACCCCTGTTTCCGAAGTCACCAGTCACAAACACTTGGGCCGTGTATCTAATAGTACATGCCACTGGGGAACATTGATTATATCGTACAAAAAGCTTCTGTAAAGCTGAACATCCTCCGAAGCTTAAAATTTGATCTTGATAGAAGAACCTTACAATGTTTGTATTTCTCATTTATACGTCCAATATTGGAATATGGCGATATCATATTTGATAATAGTCCTGAGTCTTATAAAGCTAAACTTGAAAAAATTAATATAGAGGCTGTTAGGGTTATAACTGGGGCAACCAAACTCGTAAGTTTAAGCCAGTTGTATACAGAATCAGGAATTGAAAGTCTTGAAACCCGCAGAAAGAAACACACAAACTGACCGAGTTTTTCAAAATTAAGTATTCAATGACCCCCGAGTATCTTAGAAATTTACTACCGCCTCAACACGACCAACAACATTCTTACTAATTATATCACACCAAGTTGTCGAACTTCTTATCACTTGAATAGCTTTATTCCTTCAACCTTATCCTTGTGGAACCAACTTCCCAATCAAATAAAAGAACCAAATACCATTTCATCATTCAAATACAACCTCACCAAACACTATGGACAATCTAGTGTCCTACGGTACTATTGTTGGGACAAGAAAAGGACAGATCCTCCACGCCCGCCTACGTATGTCCTGCAGTAGTCTCAAACATCATTTGTATACAAAAAAACATCGAAAATAATCCACTTTGCTCCTGTGGATAAATTGAAACGACCGCTCATTTCTTATTGCACTGTCAAAATTATCACAACCTGAGAGTCGACTTGGAAAACACTTACCCCGAGCGAGATTTGAGTTTAATAATTTATTTATTCAAGTCCAAAACTATATCATAAATACCACACGCTTCTCATGGTAACAATTTCTACATACTGACAATCCAAATCTCAAAAAGGACCAAATCGCAACCTCTCCCTCTCTCCCTCCTTAAATTTAATTCTATTTTCTTAATTCCATGCGAGCAGGAAACCCCAAACAGATGATTGCTGCTATTTTGTATTGTTCTCCTGCAAGCATATATTTCTTTCATCTTTGTTATAATTGAAATAAAGCTTTGAATTGACATTGACACAGTTGACATTTGCAAATGCTCGTCTGCTCCCGGTGTGGCGTCCTTTCCGTTTCGGCGGGTCGACATACCTGAATCTTACGGTGACATGTCGATAGTCCGACGGTCCGATAGTCCGACGGTCCGATAGTCCGACAGTTAAATCTCATGGCTATCAAGAGGATTAAACAGAACAAAAAGTCACTTAAATATTTGACGCAGTGTCTGCTTTGTCACCACGCAATTTGTAATAACTTTTTAAAAGCCATCTTATTGGGTTCAAACCCATCTTTTCTCCATTAAATTGGTCAAATTGTGTCTTAAGACGGTCATCCCAAACATTTTCCCATTTTTTAAAATAATTTCTGATTTTGAAATTTTTATTACAAATTGTGTCGTTATTACAAAATTGCGTGGTGACACTGCTTCTCCTCTGCAGCGAGTTCATCGAAACTTGACGGGATAAAAACTAGTTTTCTACTTATCAAATATGGCCGCACTGGCTTCTGACTGAACATGCATGGATAGTGCTCAGGTATGCGACCCACATCCACTTGGGTTATTTTTTACTGTTTGCGCTACATGGTTTGTATTTCAACGGTGGACATGTCGTTATTTCGTTTTGTCGTCCCGAAATAATGAGTAATCTTCGTTTTTTATTGGCGAAGGAGAAAAGATCACGACGATCATCGTTATGTCGGGACAATAATTAGCGGGGCGAAAAACGACAGTTAGCGGGGCGAAAAGACGAAGATTATCGTGACGTCGGAGCAACAAAACGAAATTACAAATAGCAAAAATCAGCCACCATTATATTTTCAGCCAGGAAAACCGCGGTAGCTTTTAATGTCTTAAGAGGAATTAAATTATCTGTAAACATAGATGTGGCTTGGAAATGGTACATGTATGATCTGAGAATTCAACTTGCTATAAATTAGAAAGTGAAAATAGGCAAAATTTGCCACATGTAATTTCCAGCTTCGATTGGGATTTAGTTGTATAAATGGTTGTCAACTATTTCCGTTTTTAGAGATATTTATTTTTCGTAGGACTTTAAAAGCAGTAGTGTATCGTTGACACAAGTCATGTCAATCCTATGGTGGCATACTTCTGCCATCTACATGCAAGTTGTTTTCCCAATGATTATGTTGACATGCAAGATAAAAATAAGAAAACAAAAGCAAAAAAGTTTGTTTTATGCCCACATATGACATTTATGTCAATATGCAAGATAAATATGTTAACATGCAAATAATTATGTTAACATGTAACTTATTCATGTCAACATGCAACTTATATCTTGCATGTTGACATAAATAAGTTGCATGTTGACATAATTTTATAAGTTGCATGTTGACATAATCGGTAGAAAAATAACTCGCATGTAGATGGCAGAAGTATACCACCATACAATCTTTTGAAATATTAGCTTTTAATGGAGAAATTACCGTAGTTCTGAAATATCAACTATACGGTGGAAACAGTACTGACCAGTAGCAAAGTCGGAAAATCGCAACCAGTTGCGTTTCATTTATAACTGAAGAAAAAAAGATGAATCGCAACATGTTGCGAGTTTCCGATGAGTTTTGTTAAATAACCAAGCACAAGAAAATGGTATGGATAATGCGTACTTTACTGAATGTTCAGAAGATAGGAATTTTAGCAAGTATTAAATGATCGGTAATAAAAAAGTTCAACACAAAAGACTTCTGTATGGTGGCATATTTCTGCCATCGAGTTACGACTTACGAGCTTTTATGATGTTGACATAATTTTGTGATTAGATGTCGACATAATATGATATGTCGACATCATAGAGAAAGATGTCGACTTATTAATTCAACTTGTCGAGATAGTAACGCCGACTTGCTAGATAATTATCGCGGCATATTGAATTTATAAGTCGACATCTTTTTCTAAGATGTCGACATCTTTTTCCAAGATGTCGACATCTTCTCATATTATGTCGACATATTCACAAAATTATGTCAACATCATAAAAGTCGTAAGTCGTAACTCGATGGCAGATCTGAGCTGAGTGCATGCATCAGTTTCATGATTTGCATGGCAGAGTATCACATAGTAAACACTTCAGCGATAATGTTTTATGCAATGGCTTATTCCATTCCAATATTCAGATATATTTCTTTGGCCATTGTTGTACTGCAGTTTAATGTTAGATATTTGTCTACCGTTGAAGTCTACGCCACTTTCGCCTCGTGCGTGGTGCATGTTCCCCTCTCATGGCTGCCCTCAGGGTAATTTTTTGCAGACGCTCTGCATCTTTTATTTTCCTGATAAAGATCCAAATTGATGGATGCTTACACCCAACGCTGCTGTTCCACTGGGAGTGGAAACCTGAAAGAAAAAACAATAAATGCAATAAATATAATTACCTTTTATTTTTCCATTTGATTACACTGCGGCTTTTTTGCGCTTTTTGGGAGATTGGGCCCGTAAACCGGTTAACCACACCAATTGATTTGCTTTGTCATCCAAAGTGACCGTCCTGGGTCGGCACTAGTGTGTAATCGAAAATTCTTTAATCTGACAAAGTCAACGTAGGGGCCTAAGTATTGTGAGTAGACTTAATGGACTTATATTTTGTGAATTTCCAGCCAGCTGGGAATTGGGTTTTCAAAATATATGCAACTTATTCTGAATTTGAATACCCAGCTACAACCCAATTCCAAGTTGGCTGGAAATTCACCTGTAGTTGGGTATTCAAATCCAGATCTTGAACACCTAATTCACAGCTGGCTGGGAATTTGCCTGTAGCTGGGAATTTGTAAATAACCAATCCCCATGAATACTCAATATCCAGCTGATTGGGAATTAGGTTGTAGCTGTGAATTCACGAATGTAGTTGGACCATACCCAATTCCCAACTCACAGCCAACTTCACAGACACATCAAACTGCCTCCGACCTTGGCCCGCACATACGGAAGCTTACTAGGTCCGCATCAGTATTAAGTTTTTTTTATAGTTTGTTATAACAAATTAAAAATTTATTTAATTATTAAAATTATAAAACATACTGATGCAGCCCAAAAAGCCTCCGTACGTGCAATATATCAATCCCTACCCAGAGTTATCGCTCCTCTTTCATTCCCTCTTATTAAATGCCAAGACTTGCATAAAATGCATATCACTGAAACAGTTTGGGTGCAGTTCTGATGTTGAGACAGTTTTTCGCGATTTTAGCAAAGGTATTTATATGTCTGGATGCTCGTGTTATGAAAAATTAATTTCTTTTCTATACATTTCTTACGTAACTGCACAGAATTTATCCCTCTCCACAACTTTAAACCTTGTACACTTAGAAAATTGTGATTATTTCTGTTTTTTCATGACGACAGTTTAGCAGTTTTTGTACCATATTTGAAAATTGTGTATGTGTTATGTAGTATATTTAGAAATACTTTGATGTACTTTATTTGTACACAGTTTTTGTTTTCGGAAAAATAACGATTTTTATCTGTCTCAAGTGCACTCAAACGGACTATACCTATTATGAGAACTATCGACAACAGTTTCTGTGTATTATATAGGAAATAATACTTCTTTCAACCCCTATTTGTGGTGTATTTTTGTAGGAACTATTCCATGCAGTATTAATAGACTGAAAACGACTCGTTTTGAACGTAAAAATTTCATTACATATAATATGCAATTAATACATATACATTTATATGCCAAAAATTGTTTGCCAAGCAAGAACGATCAAACTCTCGGTAAAGATTGGCATTATGTTGGTCGTCAACCGCGGGAAATTTAAACGGCGGACCACCGTGTAAGGCACTTTTTGTTGTACAACAAGGTTTCTGCGTCTATATATCTAGAGAGATTTATTATTAGGGAATTTCTTTTTGCAGTATTATAAAATTACTTACCTTCGACTAGGTTATTTGTCCGTGTGTCCTTGTCTCTATTGAACACATTCCATATCTGTGGTGGAAAGTTTCCATCTAAATAGGTGTTCTGGAAGTAAGTCAGGAGATCTGTAATTTCCGGGTATCTGTTCCGCAGTCGCAAGGTGTCAGGACTATTAGCAAGCATGTGGAAGTTCTGTCGAACGAGTAGAAGAGGGAGGGTGTCCAATGGACATCATTTTAACGTAGTAGTTTTATTTACTCTTCGTCTTCGACGGTATGCCCTTGCTAGTCCAACTTCTTGGATTTTACGCCATAATCTGCTCTGCGTAAAGTGAAAATAACATGCGGAAAGCGTACTTTGCGGAAGTAACTTGCTCAGTTTCTCAACAGCCAACTTTAAAGCGGTCTCGCACACGACTGTGCGAGGGTCGAAATCTTCTACCAGTAGCGACCTGACTTTGGATTTTAAGTGTTGGAAAAACTGGTCGGTAATGACCTACGGTCTTACCCGTCATCAAGGACCAAGCAAATGTAAGAAATCTGCCCATGTATTTACCATGGATTGTGACCATCTGTTGTATAAGGATGTGGGCTACTTTTAAATGTTCCATCGACATACACCGTAGAACATCCTTGTAAAAGGCGCAAACTCTCTGTTGTAGCAAATATAGCTATCCCCCAGTTGTTATCATTGATGACTTAAAAAACGTTTACCAGACCAGGTTTTCTTCCACTCCCCTCTTATTCTTACATCGTCGACAATACGGGGTAGAACCGATTCGCGTTGCCTATGCAAAATGGAACGGACTATCTGGAACTCAGGCAGGTCATCATCTTCGTAATTATCAATGTAAAACCTTCAATAACTTCATTGTAGACCCTCTTAATTGGCTACCGTTGGGTCGTCTTTGATAGTTTCTTTCATTTGATTGATAGCTTCGGCTTCTCGAAGCGTATTGTCTTCGGGGGTATGATCATGTTTATTTACCGATTTAATTTCAATCTGCGGTTGACCTTCATCAAGATTAAATGCATTGGTTGATAGGGTCGTCCTGCATGTTTTACGCCAACACCTCCAGTGGAAGACAGTTGCCTTTTTTCTTATTGAGTTTGGTACCGATATCCATTATTTACCAAGACTTTCCCTTTTTTTACACCTCTCATCACGTAAGCCATGGTGGTTAACTTATGATTGGATACGTAGGATACCCCTATTTATATAAGCATCGTCGGCAACATTATAGAAATTATGCCGCTTTTTTCATAATAAACCAATTGAACGTCTACAATTTTAGACACCGCTATAAGCCATCATCAAAGTAAAAGAAATTTACATTGTAACTTCCGTTGTTAATTTCAAACTAGCGCAGCCTTTCAGATATTATTACAAATATAAAATGCCGACCGATGCTTTTAGAAATAAACAGAACACCCGATGTATGTTCATTTCATTATACTTGCTTACAATGTAGACTTCAAAAATGCCGACCAATATGGCCAAAAAAAAAAATGATATGTAGAGTCAAAAAGCAACTTTCGGTGAACAGAATAGTCATCAAACAAGATGTGTTTGTGGAACATGAATGCCCCCGGCGGCATCTTTGATAGTAAATGAGAAATATCAAGCAACCCCGTTCCTTTCCTAAGATATCTTAAAAACGTGATGAAAATTTGAAAAAACCGGGAATATATATAAAAATATATATATATCACTACAACACCACAAAAAAAGCATTTAAAAAATAAATAGACTTTAAGCATAGCCTTTTTCAGTGGCGTAGGAAGCAAATCAAAAGGGTGGAGGGGGGGGCAATTTTTTTTTTATTTTTTGCTTGCAAAAATCGTTTCCATGCGCTTTTTGAGTATGAAAATGAATAATGTTATACTAGTATGCAGTAGTCGCACAGTTAGAAAAAATAAAAGAATGTTGGGACAAAGTTTAAACTGAATGCGAAGAAATGTGTGCATCTACACAAACGGACCGTGGAATAAATGTTTGAGAGAGTGAAAATGAATGAATCGGAGCGAGGCGCGAAATTTTTTGAAATTTCCTTTTCCATTTTCTGACTTTTTGATACCAAAAATTAAGTTTCACTATCAGTCCTCATTAATTCATTCGCCAAGTAGAGCGAGGTGTCAAAAATTTTGTGAAAATTTCTTTTTCATTTTTTTTTTTTTTTTTTTTTTTTTTTTTCCGACTCTTTTACACCAGTTTTTCAACTTTAGGGGAACGATATCACTACTCATTACGTCAAAATTTAAAAAAAAAACCCTTTGGATATTTTTTCCGTGTTGCGGAACAGAAGGCAGCGTCAGTTGAATTCCGCAAAAGGTTTAGGATTAACTTTGAGGTATCCGGTGTTGTTTTTCTTTAGGAGATCGTCTATTATTCATCTAGTTGATTTTTTTTTTATCTGCGTCCAGACAAGAAATTAGGTCTAGTAGGCCTGAAGCATCAGTAAATCGCAACGGTTTACCCTTTTCAAAGAAGTTTGAATCAGCGAAAAAGCTACTCAAATTCGGAGAAGAATTTCGTTCTAGTCCTCTAGACGTTTAATTTTGACCCTTTTAAAAAATATTTATATAGATAAAGTGGGAAGTCAGATGAGGTATTCTTTAGCTTCCAGACACATAACCATTGTTTTCTCCGTAGCTCAGTTGCATCGTAAGATCAACTGATATATTAATCTTTTTGCGTACGCGCTTAGCTAGGAGTAAACATTTTGGTAGACTTTAATTTAGAAAACTCTGGGAAGCCTTTTTTTCTATAGATAAAATTTGTTTCGAAAAAGTGGGGTGGCCCCTTCCTCTCCGGTTCACACAAACACCTACACAAACCCACCCACCCCCCACACACATACACACACAGAGGCAGAGTGGATCCAGGAAATTCAATGTTAACGGAGGGGAAAAATAATTTTGTAGAAATTATTTTGCCGAGCGTAGCGAGGCGCGAAAATTATGGTAGACCCTCATTCAATAGCTCTGTATTCCAGATGTAATGATATTATTAAAAAAAATTTTGGTCAGAAAAAAGTGGGGGCCTGCCCCTGCCCCCCCCCCCCGCTCCCTACGCCTATGTATTTTCTATAATGAACTGAAAAAAGGTCAAGGTCAAGGTCAAAAGGTAAAAAATGTACCAAAAGTATCAAAACCATCGGACTATCGGACCGTCGGACTATCGAACCGTCGGACTATCGGACCGTCGGACTATCGAACCGTCGGACTATCGAACCGTCGGACTATCGAACCGTCGGACTATCGGGATGTCCCCGAATCTTACTTGCTACAATTAAATCTGGGAGATGAATTAATATAAGCACTTTGCTTTTTTTCAAATCCCTTCTGTAATGATATTATATTATAAACTTAAACTATGTTTATGTCAATCTATGAATAAATATGTTTAAACTAAATAGGCAAGTGAAATTATAAAAATGTAGTTACCTGGACAGGTAGTTCCCGCTGTCCTGCTCCGAAGTAGTGTATGTGAAAAAGGATAGAAAGCCGGGGTTTTATTACGGGTATAGACAATTAGAGAAGTAAAGTGCACGGACAATAAGTGTAAATCGGGTATATGTACGTTGTCCGTGTAGTATGGGAATTCGTCAGTGAGTGATCAGTCAAGAATAAAATAATGAATATTAATGAGCAGAGTGAATATTTATGAGCTGATGATAAACACAAAACACGTGGTGACGACAACAATAACAAACGTGTTCGAATGTATACAAGACACACACACACACAGAATAAAAACTCCCTATGACCTATAAATAACAAAACAGCTGACCTGAATTAAAATCGAAACTAGAAAATACTGAGTTGTACAACGGCAAATACTGATTGGAATTAAAAGTGCAGGTTGAAATTATAATGAAGATAATGACAGAATTAAAGTAATTCTTACTTCTAGTACTACCACATTTACGCCTCAGTCAACGATTTTTAGTTATATTGTGGTTCCCAGTATTTATCAGTGGAGGAGAGAACTCGTTAATGGTGTACAAGAATTGGGGAAGGGACCACCAAACTTCCGCAAGTAAACTGGCAAATTTTCTCACAAATATCAGTTTAGTTTTCAGCGGGGTTCGCAACTGCGCTGACCAGAAGTGAGAGACGTCATGGTTCAAACCCGCATGCTCCAACCACTCGTCCACGGAGGTCCCACAAATACCAGTTAAGGCTTCCAAATTATTGAAATGGAATAGCGTGTAAACTGTTACCTTTCTACGGGTTCCTTATCACAATCTTGTCTCACAATAATCCAGTGTGCAGTGAGGTTTGTTTTTTATAACACTTTTGAATAGTGTATACTTATGTTAGCCCCGCAACCTCAACTCCCCCTTTGAAAAATTTCAAGATCCGCCACTGCAATAAATTATATTTCTGACCACATGACAATAGCGAAAAAATGAAGAAAATAAATAAGCTGTCCCTGGTATGCTTGGAAATAAATAACATAGGCGTCGGAACCGGGGGGGGGGCTTAGCCCTCCCCCATTTTTGTTTTTGCAAAGATAGACATAGGTGTTGAAAATTGGGGTTTAGCCCCAAACGTTTCTGGCGTATGTGTGTGTTTTAAATTGGTTTAGCCTCCCCCCTACAATTTGCTTCCGACGCCTATGAATATTATAGGACCTCTTGTGGCGATTTATAATGGGATTCAGTATTACCGGCGTAAGAAATTACTATGAACTCCAATGGTAGGCCAGAGGAACCTAAAATAGTGTCCGTTTATTGATATACAAATCATTTACATAGCTTGGCCTCTGTAATGAGGAGATAAACAACCATTGTTTAATCCTCATTACAGAGGACAGCTATGTAAATGATTTGTATATCTCGTATACAGACAGAATTTCAGGTTCCTGTGTATATGTCTAATATATTTACTTTGATTATCACTGTCACAACTTATTGGAAATATAGCTTGTTTGTTCATTCCTTTCCGCTGTATGCATAGTTTGACACATGTCAATAATATATTATATTACGTAAAAATTTATATACGCTGAATATAAATTTTTGTAACGGATTGCACGGATTGCAACTCCGTGTTGAAATAAAAATCCAAGTTTCAGTTAAGTTTTCTAAATTTTATTGTTAAAGTCCAAAAGTATATATGACAAGTCACAAAGAGAAGAAAAATGTATTATCTGACAAAGATTCTCAATTTTACACAAAGTTATATATCTGTCTCTCTCATACAAATTATGCTTTCCCTCTTTCTCCCATCTTTGGCAACTCCTCCCAGAATTGTATAAATTGACCAATAAACGAATTCACAAAAGCTATTGAACATCAAACAAAATAGGAATGGCATCAATTTTCATGGTTGAAATTGGTAAATATACACATAATCAGTTCAAAGAAACATACTCCTCAGTTCCCACCAGCATTTTATAGCCCACAGGCGCAGCAAATGAATGCTGACAAAGTGAAACAGGAAATTGAGATGTCCTGATGAGAGTTACACACAAGTGTGAAAATACCCACACACAAAGATTGACCGTTTGAAATAAAATAATTAAGTTTGAATTAAGAATTCCAAAAAGATCTGCTAAAAATGAAGGTACAAGAAAAAGTATTTAATTAATAATTTAGCATTTATAAACCCATTCCTTACATAAACATAACATCCGCCCCTGGAAAATAAAATTGTGACACAATTTTACAATGGGTTAATAAATGAAAAATTGTTATGATAAGTATATAACATTGATAACCAATGTTTGTCATCCTCATATTGCATCAATGAGTATTTAATTTATACACACAATAAAATATTTCCGTACAACGCTTATCATTAAGCCGTACATGACAATATTGTGATACAATAGATAACATGTGATTAATCTGTAAAATGACACTCAGTAATTGATATAACATTGCTCCACACAATTTCATGGTTCTCTACATTCCATTTTACATTCAAAACTGATTTGAAACTCAAATGCATACAGCAACTACATTCACTGAAATTAACAAACACTAATTGATAACAAATAGTAAAAAGTAATTCAGAATGTAAGTGTTGCTCCCTCAAATAATACCTCAATTTAACAGGTAAATAGCACTTCGAAATAAACTCTTGCAGTTTTACAACTTGAGTTAATTTGAAATTCGTATATAACAGCGCTAAATTGTATACCTGATAAGTACAAATATCAAATTACACGTGCAACAACAGTGGTACATAAAATTAAAATCATTCAACATCAACTAAAAACTGAAAATCATCAATACATATAGTCATTTGAGGCACCTAAATGCTAAAACTGAAAATACAAAATAATGTATACATACTATGTACAACTTTGTTCATGGGTTAATTAAATTTTAGTTGATAAAGGGTGGTTGTTCAAAGTACTGAGCAACATTCTGATCCGGAACATTATCCTGTACTGAAGATGGTGCAGACTCCTCATTTTCAACATCAGAATCTTCATCTTGATTCTCTAAATCACTATCATCTTGGAACACTTCATCCTGGTACCTGAAGATGTCATTGTGTACATAATATTTCTTTGGGGACTGTGGAGCCAACACGAAGGTCTGCATAAAGCGTCTCATTGGTTGACCATTGTTTGATAATTCCCCAGTCACCTGTACAACAACAGCATTTCCAACGGTGGCTTGACTATCAACCTGCCTGATCTTGGCATGACAGTCACGGAAATTTAAAGACATAATCTTCTTATGGATGTCCGCTTGCCCCAAGTTCAATTTTGGCAGACATAAAGTTCTTAGAATAGCTATCGGATTTTAGCTCTGATGCTTGAATGTCTATATCTATTGGGGAATTAAATCCAAAACAGTCCAAATCTTCCATAATGTCTTAAGCACAGTTAATTTCCAGAATAAACAATTAAATTTGAATTCTCCACCATGTAACGGATTGCAACTTCGTGTTGAAATAAAAATCCAAGTTTCAGTTAAGTTTTCTAAATTTTATTGTTAAAGTCCAAAAGTATATATGACAAGTCACAAAGAGAAGAAAAATGTATTATCTGACAAAGATTCTCAATTTTACACAAAGTTATATATCTGTCTCTCTCATACAAATTATGCTTTCCCTCTTTCTCCCATCTTTGGCAACTCCTCCCAGAATTGTATAAATTGACCAATAAACGAATTCACAAAAGCTATTGAACATCAACGAAATAGGAACCTAATGGCATCAATTTTCATGGTTGAAATTGGTAAATATACACATAATCAGTTCAAAGAAACATACTCCTCAGTTCCCACCAGCATTTATAGCCCACAGGCGCTAATGAATGCTGACAAAGTGAAACAGGACATTGAGATGTCCCTGATGAGAGTTACACACAAGTGTGAAAATACCCACACACAAAGATTGACCGTTTGAAATAAAATAATTAAGTTTGAATTAAGAATTCCAAAAAGATCTGCTAAAAATGAAGGTACAAGAAAAAGTATTTAATTAATAATTTAGCATTTATAAACCCATTCCTTACATAAACATAACATTTTAATGGAGAATTTAAGACTTTGTCCGTTTCGTTAACCTAAAATCTTGCCGAGGTACCTAGAACTATAGACCTACATATTGAATTTAAATTTTATAAAACTTGTAGCCGATCCATTGTTTATCCCAATACAATAAATTAATATTATAAAGCAGACACATATAATATATGTCTCTGATAAAATAGGTATATCCCAAAGTAAACCAGTGGGGTAGTGTTGGTACTTTTATTCGAAATTAATATCCGTGTTTACTTTTTCTTTATATGACATAAACATTCAGTATACATGATCTTCATTTCCATTCATACCTGTTATCCCTATTACTCATTACTTATCAACGACATCTTACCCGCAGTGATTAATGACACACGAGTATGGCGCGCAACGAAATGTCCCAAACATGATTAACCAATCGGAAGTCACTAAGTTGTCTCCCCTGTACAGGTAAAAATTTAAAAACTTTTGCACGGTAAAGATGGACGTCCGAGTTTGTTTACTGTTATTTAGCATGGCGTTCATGCTAATAAAACAAAACGATTGTGTAGAAGTTCACGCAGATGTTATGAGTGTATTGAGAGCTACGGCAGGATTTTCAAAGGTAAAGTACAAAATCACTGTTAAATACATAATTAACCAAGATTAATAAACAGGTGAAAACAAACTGGGTCAAGGTGTGTAAATATGGCGACTCCTGATCCAGTGATAAAAATCATCGGGGTATTACGTCGTTATTCATGTAATAATTCAGGGTTACCTAGGTAGATCTTGCACGCTTACATTCTGTTTGTTTTGTTTTTGTAGATATATAATATAGATCAAGTGTTATTATTTTTTTAATTGATTGAAAATAGAACAAATAAAAACACTGAACCTGACGAGCCACTGCATAAGATACAGGCCTACAAGAGTTTAAAATCCTGTCAACTGCGGTATGCGCCTCCCTTGCTAATGTAAAAAAAGTGTTAAAACTGTAGAGGTAATGAAAAGAATGTGACTCGAGGCTTTAGAGAAAATGGGGATCCAAAGCAAATGAGACAGGGCTCACCCTGTCATTAGCCAATGTAGCAATTGACTAATGTTTCAAGATTGGCTGAAAAATATTGTAAATGGCTAATTTTCTGGCTAATAGTTTTTGGTAATTTTGGTACATGTTTTGTGTGTATCATACTGCTGTCATTTTAAAGAGAAAGAAATAGCATGATCACAGACCACTACAAAGCAGGGTAGAAGGACATGCTTGATTGGTAAAAACAGAATTGTCCAAAATTTACGAAATCAAGTAAACCCCCAGACTAACAAATAGTGTGGCACATAATGTCACATGTACATGTATATATAGTTTCCACTTGTCATCACCATGTTATGTAAAATTGAAGATATCACTGGAGGTTTTGTTTGTTTGTTTATTGTTGTTTAACGTCCCACTCGAGAATATTTCACTCATATGGAGACGTCACCAAATGCCGGTGAAGGGCTTCAAAGTTTGGCCTATGCTCGGCACTTACGGCCATTGAGCAATAGGGTTCTTTAACGTGCCAACACCTACTGTGACACGGGACCTCCAGCTTTTACTGTCTCATCCGAAAGACAGGAAACCAGCCTGTCGCCGACGGGACTTGAACTCACG
The DNA here is from genome assembly GCA_030159075.1 of Atrina japonica. Classification (NCBI taxonomy): domain Eukaryota; kingdom Metazoa; phylum Mollusca; class Bivalvia; order Pterioida; family Pinnidae; genus Atrina; species Atrina japonica. The sequence continues at coordinate 78,879 of BROG01000663.1, forward strand.
GCCTCACAATCCGACTGAGCCAGGCCGGCTCTATCACTGGAGGTAATATATGTTGACCTGGCTAATCAAAACTTCAAGGTGAGCCCTGTGAGGTAAGCTACAGTATGGCCTATCTAATGGGTGGCTGGGTTGACATTATATATCCGATTATCTTGTACTTTTAAAATCTAGGCTGTTTATATTAGACGTAGTGTCCTATTGATAGCATGATTTACTACCCAAAAAGCACACAAAAAGATCCCCAAATCATTTATAAAGTAGCAAATTTAGCAGTTTATTATATTCTGATGAATACTTTTTATGACTGTAGATGTTTTTGACTTTGATAATACTGTTTTATCCAATGTCATGTATTATAGTCACCATGACATTTTAAAATGTACCAGAATGTTACTTATATGGCACGGTAAAGACGTTTAATACATATGTAATCGTCATTTTCCACTAGACGTAGAATTTGTATAATATGAATTTGACCTAATATATGAAGAATATCACAGAATTGTGAAAACAAATAATTGAAGACAACCAATTCGGCTCTTCATTTTACTAAATAACAATGTCTGTAAGTTCAGTGAGAATTGATAAATGTTGATTTTTTTTAAATTTCTGTCTCTGAAATATTTATACAGAAGAAAATGCATTAAAAATTATTACTGATGGAAACTTATTTCAATTTAATTGTATTTTGGGTCTTTTGGGATGTTTTTTTAGGTACTTTGGGTCTTTTGGGGTGTTAATTCAGTACTTTGGGCCTTTTGGGATGTTTTGGGGTACTTTGGGTCTTTTGGGGATGTTTTTTTCAGTACTTTGGGGCTTTTGGGGTGTTTTTGTGGTACTTTGGGTCTTTTGGGGTGTTTTCTTTTGGTACTTTGGGTGTTTTGGGGTACTTTGGGTCTTTGGGTTTTTTTTTTGGTACTTTGGGTCTTTTGGGGTACTTTGGGTCCTTTGGGGTGTTTTTTTTTTGGTACTTTGGGACTTTTGGGGTGTTTTTTCGGTACTTTGGGTCTTTTTGGGTAAATCATGCCACCAGTGTCCTAGTGATATATTTAAAGTAGATTCTAGATCTGTATAGCCAGATATATTGTAATTTTACATTTCGGATTGTCCTGCCATTGGCATACACTACACTCTCTACAATACAATACAATATCTTATATAGAAAGTGTTCTGGATACAAATCTTGAGGACAGGGTTTTCATTAAAATATTACATATATAACAAGAGGCCAATGGCAGACTTGCCAACATTGATGGGGGAGATTTTTCAATCTCATGGGGGGAGACTCTAAACTTCAGTATGAATTAATTGTGAAATTTAAATTTTCATGGGAGAGACAAGCATTTTTCTTGAAGAAATTATCAAAAATTTACATAAAAAATAGGAAATATTTATGGGGGAGACTTGGCAAGTATGCTATGACCTCATAGCTCGATGGCAAAAGAGACACGAAACATTTTTAAATGTAACTATCCTAAACAAAGCTCTTTGTTCAATTTTGAGGGAAACCCAATAATTCATCAAACAAAGAATAAAGACACATGTTATTTTACAACTTTTATAATATATAGTATATGTAGTGATAGACATATGTAATTTTACAACTTTTATACATTAACTGAACAAACATACAGTTGGGAAGCGACACAACTGTAGTCTACCTAATATAGGTAAATTTGTTGTCAAAACAATTTGAATGTCACAATTAACTATGGAAAAATAGTTAACATGAAAATGGCATTTATTTCTTTGCATAATATACACATTTTGGCTTGAAGTGGAGAAATCAGGGATGAGATTTTTCTGCGGATCCGCGGATTTCCGCGGATTTGACAGTCCCAGGGGTCGATTTTGTGAAACGTCCAAATCCGTTGAGAAAATTTTAGGGGGGTAAGAATGTAATATTTTTCATTTTTTACAGCTTAAAAGTATACCTTTGTTTAATAAAATTGTTGTCTATCCTGAACACTGAGTGGTCTTTGTTTCTTATCTCCGACACAGCAAGATCGGTACATGTAAATCTGTAAATACGCAACTTGAAATACGTCAGTCAATTGAACACGGCCTGCGGCCCCTGGACCCTAGCTCATTTTCCTCTGAAAATAAGATTTGCCAATCTCATCCCTGAGAAATTTAGCATAAATTTTACTCAAAATGCATTGCATCAGACAATATATACAAAGAAGAAATCAATTTTAATTAATGCATAAAAAATCAGAGAGTTCTGATTTACTCAAATTTTTATTGGGCTCATCTTTATCTATTAAAGCACGTGTCTGCAAATTTTCACAGCAACACGATGCCTTGATTTTCCTTAATAGTCTATGCAACGTCTTTTCCAAAACCAGGGGCCACATCATTAGCTATCTGGGCTCCGCCCATCTATCTAAAAATCATCTCCATATAAGGGGAGGGGTGTATGATCCACACACTGATTCAAATTCATATAGCCATATATGTAATGTTTATAATATTTACACATTTATATCCAGATCAGATGCATTCGAAGGTTTGATTCTCTTCATAGTAGACAAATTAAGATTATATAGATATTGGTCTTACAAATATTATAAACATAATACCGAAGTTATACAATTGAGACAAAATCAAAACTCCAACTAATGGATCTCGCCCTCACTTAATGTACTACATACATATAGAGACATTGTACAATAGTCACCAATACAATAGTACTACTAAACTGATATAAAAAATGTGTCACTCAGATCCATTGTTTTGTGGGGTGGATGTGACCGTGTGTTATAGACCTCACTTAGTGTTCTACATTGTACATGTACAGTATATTTACCATTATATTGACCTCAGAAGTGTGTCAGATCCATTGTTTTGTGGGGTGGATGTGACCATGTGTTATGGCCCTCACTTAGTGTTCTATATTGTACATGTACAATAGTATACCATCACATTGATCTCAGAAGTGTGTCAGTCAGCGAGGTGGAGGAGTTGGACCTCCATATTTAGAATTCTTTCGGAACACCTTGCACCTTGGAGTTGTGCAGTTCATGATCATATTTGTCAAGAATGATAAAGCCGAGAATGGGATGGGATGAGTTAAAGATGAGTCGAGATCACCCAATATACCTGGCATGTGGACAGTTTCAGAAACAAATGTTTTAAAATGACGAAAAAGACAAACTTTTCTAATTTAGGTATAAATGATGATGTACGAAAATAAACACAAAGAGCAATAAGAATAGAATGTATATTAACTGCAAATAGCACAAGTTGTTTATCGATGACTCGCTAATCTTTGTAAAAAAATACTGAAAGTTAAAGATAATATTGCTGTATCTGTGGTATTTTAGTGGTGCTAAAGATAATATTGATGTACTTACGGTATTTTATTTTTAGTGGTGCTAAAGATACGACTGGTGTATCTATGGTATTTCAGTGGTGCTAAAGATAATATTGATGTATCTGTGGTATTTTAGTGGTGCTCAAATATAAGACATTGATGTATCTACGGTATTTTAGTGGTGCTAAAGATAATATTGATGTACCTTGTATTTTAGCGCTAAAGATAAGACTGATGCATATATAGTATTTTCATGGTGCCTCGGTTAAGACTGTAAGATATATATATCATATTAAGAATATGTGTGTATGGTATCTTAGTGGTCAGGATGAAGAAGTTCGTACATGTAGATATACATTATATGTAAGTGCCTTTTGATGGTGGCAAAAATGTGGCAAAAACCACTTGAGCAGGAACTGTGGTATATACATTTTGTAATATACAGTAAAATCTGCTATAGTGGCCACCTCTATATAAGGATTTCCTGTTTATAAGGGTCAGTTTTTTCAAGTCCCTTGACTACAAACTTCAACTAAATTGAACCTGTCTATAAGAATCACCTGTACATAAAGGTCCCTTGGGTGGCCCCAATATACAGGTTTCACTGTAATTAATAATTGATAATCAACATATCAGTAATCATGACAAGTCAATAACATGCATATTTGTGCATTTTAAATTTAAGAATCTTTCATTACTGATCTTCACATGATAATTATTATGAATACAGCTCCTGGTATTTTATGTTTGGTTGTATATACCTGAACATCTTTCTACCTTAATACCATCATGTGTCATTTAATTATCAAATACTGGATTTTACCTGTATATGTGACAGTTAATTAATAACTTTACACGCATCAGGTGTCACACAGGTTCACCTGTGCCATAGAAATACCACTGGGCATTTAGAAAAAAGGTACAGGTAAACAAAATACATTTGAGGTACTTTTTGTATATACATGTACATGTAGGCCAAAAAACAAAAGTACTAGATATTTAATGTACTCTGAGCTTCCAACTATCGTATCAAAATAGCTCCGACCTAATTTCTATAGCATTTTCCCCCTTGTTTTTATTTTGTTTGATTAATTAGGAATTTGTTTTGATTTGCTAGTTGTTCAACAAAAATAAAAATGCATAAGCAAACGGAAAAAAAGACAGAGGAACAAATAAATGGTGGGTGGTCTTCAGTGTCCAGATCACAAAATAACACAGGAGCAATTGTTCAAGTTACAACAAATACACATCACATAACCTCCTTTTCGCTCTGGATGAATATCAGTTTTAAGTCTTCTTATTGCTATGGTAACCCGCACATTATGGTAAATACCTTTAGCATAACCTGTAAATGGGTTACAGTGATTTATGTTATTTTGAGGCCTGAGTGCCAGGAGACATAAAATTAGCCAAGAGTGAATTTGTGTAACATTGACCTTATTGACTTAATTGTGTATCAGATTCACTCGTTTGCTGATTCTTTCTCCTTTTCTCACCTTATCACTTTACTGTCATTCTCTCTCATCAGTTTTTTCTCTCATTTTGTATCTCAAATCAATTTTTTTAGCTTTCTCTCATTCTTTTACTTTCATCATACATTTCCTCATATGATTACTCCATTTGTCTCATTTTTTTCTCACTTACCCTCATCTCACACTTCCCCTAATGATTGCTCATTTTGTCTCACATTTTCTCTCACTGTTATCATCATCTCACACTTCCTCTAATGATTGCTCATTTTGTCTCACATTTTCTCTTACTGTTACAAGTACCATCTTCCCACACATCCCCATGGCCATATAAGTATTCCATTTGTCTCATTTTCTCTCAATGTTACATGCACCTTCAAATCACACTTCCCCTAATGATTGAGCATTCTTTTTGTCTCTCATTTTCTCTCACAGTTATCATCATCTCACACTTCCCTATATTATTACTCATTTGTCTTATTTTCTCTCACCATTACTTTATGTTACTTGATAGCTCCATTTTTATTATTTTCTCAGTTATCATCACCTCACACTTCCTCTAATGATCGCTCAATTTTTATTATTTTCTCAGTTATCATCACCTCACACTTCCTCTAATGATCGCTCCATTTTTTATTATTTTCTCAGTTATCATCACCTCACACTTCCTCTAATGATCACTCCATTTTTATTATTTTCTCAGTTATCATCACCTCATACTTCCTCTAATGATAGCTCCATTTTTATTATTTTCTCAGTTATCATCACCTCACACTTCCTCTAACGATTGCTCCTTTTCTCTCTCATTTTCTCTCACTGTTATCAGCATCTCACACTTCCTCTAATGATTGCTCCTTTTCTCACTCTATCTCTCACTGTTATCATCATCTCGCACTTCCTCTAATGATTGCTCCTTTTCTCACTCTTTTTCTCTCACTGTTATTATCCTCTCACACTTCCTTTAATGATTGCTCCTTTTCTCACTCTTTTTCTCTCACTGTTACCATCCTCTCACACTTCCTCTAATGATTGCTCCTTTTCTATCTCATTTTCTCTCACTGTTATCATCATCTCACACTTCCTCTAATGATTGCTCCTTTTCTCACTCTTTCTCTCTCACTGTTATCTTCACCTCACACTTCCTCTAATGATTATTCCTTTTCTCACTCTTTCTCTCACTGTTATCATCATCTCACACTTCCTCTAATGATTGCTCCTTTTCTCACTCTTTTTCTCTCACTGTTATTATCCTCTCACTTTTTCTAATGATTGCTCCTTTTCTCTCTCATTTTCTCTCACTGTTATCATCATCTCACACTTCCTCTAATGATTGCTCCTTTTCTCACTCTTTTTCTCTCACTGTTACCATCCTGTCACACTTCCTCTAATGATTGCTCCTTTTCTATCTCATTTTCTCTCGCTTATCATCATCTGACACTTTTTCTAATGATTGCTCCTTTTCTCTCTCATTTTCTCTCACTGTTATCATCACCTCACACTTCCTCTAATGATTGCTCCTTTTCTCATGCTTTTTCTCTCACTGTTATCATCATCTCACACTTCCTCTAATGATTGCTCCTTTTCTCACTCTTTCTCTCACTGTAACCATCATCTCACACTTCCTCTTATGATTGCTCCTTTTCTCTCTCTCATTTTCTCTCACTGTTACCAACATCTCACAATTCATCTAATGATTTCTCCTTTTGTCTCTTGTTTTCTCTGTTACCATCATCTAAAACTTTGTCTGATAATTGCTCCTTTTGTCTCTTTCGTGAGCTACAATTTTCCATTAACACACAGTATTGGATATTCCTTCTACTTGTACATGTACAACTACATTCAGCACAAATTTGACACTTTTACTTGTATGCATACATAATTTGTAAAGATATGTAGTTCACCACAAATTTACATAAAATGTAAGATATTCCTATCATTCAATCAATGAATAATAAAATTTCCAATTTGGTCGTCATGGTAACATAGGTAAGCCATGTTGATATTTATGTATATTATTTAAACCTTTATATAAAGTACATCAATATAAAGTGATACATGCAAGTTCTTTCAAAACCAAATCAGAACAAGAAATAGGGCCAATGTTAAAAAAAATTGTGACCCTAGTTAACAGAGGATGGGTAGGTAGGTAGGTATGACATTTTTTTCATGGAAAAAAAAATGTTTTATTTTGATAGTAATTAAACATCTTAAGACATGTTGGGATATGTATATATTGTATAATGAATGTATATATGTATTTAAAAACAAATCCAAGTCACTTATTAGGTTCCTGTCTTTATTTTATTATCATCCATTAAACTTTAAATGAACACATTCTGATTATTCTGATATGCCATTATTTTATTCGGTTTCTTTGGAATGACTTTCTGATGTTTGCATTCTCTGCAAACAGGAAGCACAACGCAATATGAGTTCAGGAGTTCATCAATCCTCTCTGCTCCATCACATCCACAGTGGGCACATATGTCCATTCTACCATAAGAGCTTGCATAGTTATGCTAATTCCAATAGTGTGTGACAGTCAAGTTGCAGTTTTACACAAACAATACTTTCAAGGTCATCACCAGGGCCTGAAAACACCAAATTTACTCAATACTCAAGCTCAACTTTTATTTCATTATTTTGACTATAAAATCGTTTGTAAAATGTTTTGATTTAAATGATTAGGAAGCATATTATTATTTTTTGTCATTCACATATAAAGTTTTGTGTCATATTTAGGATTTTCCTGTAAATATGAATAAATATGTTGAGTACGGCACTCAAAATTTGAGTACGTACTCAAACAATATTTTAAAATTTCTGAAGTTTTATTTAAATGAGCATTGATTTTGATCATTATTTACAATTGAATGCCATCAATATACAAACATGTCCAGTTACAGAATAAGTGTTGTGTGTTTTTGCCTTAGAATTAATGAAAAGTTAGTTAAGCTGGAGTACGGAGTAAATTTGGGGACTTTGGGACCTGGAGGATAAAAATGAATGCATTGAATGATAGTCAAGATAACAGAAAGATGATCTGGATATATGCCTGACATGTGACATTGGTCTGACATGTGACATTGGTCTGACATGTGACATTGAGGCTAATTGTTTGATTTGATGGAGAAAAACATTGTATTTAATAATTTAAAGATATAGAATTTGAATTTAAAGACATTAATATTCAATGACCAAGAAAATAATTTCAACATTGGAAAAGCATCTCTTTTATTTATTTGATTTTTTTACTTAAGTTTAATTACCTTCAGGGGTAATCATTGCTGTACAAGTGTAACTGTGTCACTCAAGAACTCTGTTAAGTTACTACCATCTCAAAGACTCCGAGACTTCTTGCCTTATACATAAGAACTCTGTTAAGTTACTACCATCTCAAAGACTCCGAGACTTCTTGCCTTATACATAAGAACTCTGTTAAGTTACTACCATCTCAAAGACTCAGAGACTTCTTGCCTTATACATAAGAACTCTGTTAAGTTACTACCATCTCAAAGACTCCGAGACTTCTTGCCTTATACATAAGAACTCTGTTAAGTTACTACCATCTCAAAGACTCCGAGACTTCTTGCCTTATACATAAGAACTCTGTTAAGTTACTACCATCTCAAAGACTCCGAGACTTCTTGCCTTATACATAAGAACTCTGTTAAGTTACTACCATCTCAAAGACTCCGAGACTTCTTGCCTTATACATAAGAACTCTGTTAAGTTACTACCATCTCGAGGACTTCTTGTCTTATATACATAAGAACTCTGTTAAGTTACTACCATCTCAAAGACTCCGAGACTTCTTGCCTTATACATAAGAACTCTGTTAAGTTACTACCATCTCAAAGACTCAGAGACTTCTTGCCTTATACATAAGAACTCTGTTAAGTTACTACCATCTCAAAGACTCAGAGACTTCTTGCCTTATACATAAGAACTCTGTTAAGTTACTACCATCTCAAAGACTCAGAGACTTCTTGTCTTATATACATAAGAACTCTGTTAAGTTACTACCATCTCAAAGACTCCGAGACTTCTTGCCTTATACATAAGAACTCTGTTAAGTTACTACCATCTCAAAGACTCAGAGACTTCTTGTCTTATATACATAAGAACTCTGTTAAGTTACTACCATCTCAAAGACTCCGAGACTTCTTGCCTTATACATAAGAACTCTGTTAAGTTACTACCATCTCGAGGACTTCTTGCCTTATATACATAAGAACTCTGTTAAGTTACTACCATCTCAAAGACTCCGAGACTTCTTGCCTTATACATAAGAACTCTGTTAAGTTACTACCATCTCAAAGACTCAGAGACTTCTTGTCTTATATACATAAGAACTCTGTTAAGTTACTACCATCTCAAAGACTCAGAGACTTCTTGCCTTATACATAAGAACTCTGTTAAGTTACTACCATCTCAAAGACTCAGAGACTTCTTGTCTTATATACATAAGAACTCTGTTAAGTTACTACCATCTCAAAGACTCAGAGACTTCTTGCCTTATACATAAGAACTCTGTTAAGTTACTACCATCTCAAAGACTCAGAGACTTCTTGCCTTATACATAAGAACTCTGTTAAGTTACTACCATCTCAAAGACTCAGAGACTTCTTGTCTTATATACATAAGAACTCTGTTAAGTTACTACCATCTCAAAGACTCCGAGACTTCTTGCCTTATACATAAGAACTCTGTTAAGTTACTACCATCTCAAAGACTCAGAGACTTCTTGTCTTATATACATAAGAACTCTGTTAAGTTACTACCATCTCAAAGACTCCGAGACTTCTTGCCTTATACATAAGAACTCTGTTAAGTTACTACCATCTCAAAGACTCAGAGACTTCTTGTCTTATATACATAAGAACTCTGTTAAGTTACTACCATCTCAAAGACTCAGAGACTTCTTGTCTTATATACATAAGAACTCTGTTAAGTTACTACCATCTCAAAGACTCAGAGACTTCTTGCCTTATATACATAGTGGTTTATTACATTTGTAGTATTTTATGATTTTTCTCACATTCTGAGCAACTATCCCTTTGTTTCGGATACACTGTATATAAACAAGAAAAGCAATTAGTATTAAACTTGTACAGAAATGAAATTTCATTCTTTAAGTATACATGTATTTTTGGTCAGGATAAGAATATTAAATTGAAATGTTTCAGATTCAACATAATTATGTATATTAAAGAAACAGACAGAGTCGATATAAATGTGTGTGGGGAGGAGTGGGTACATTTCAATGTCACCAAGAATGGCTGTGGCATTGCATTTCTGACTGTTATGCACACACGAAATGCAAATATCTGCACTTTAGTGACTGTACGTGTAATTAACACCATCTGCATATCACATGTTTATTTGTATGGATGCAGGGAAATCCAGAATTTATAATCGCTGCACTTTAGCGGACTTGCATGACGTGGTTTAAAATTCCAGGGTTTTTTTGTGCGTGTTGAAGATATTTTGCATATAAAATTCAAATTTTAAGCACAGAAGAAATTATTGTGTATCTTCTGTTCCTTTAAATCTTCTCTACAATATTTATAGTTCTACAGTAAATCTTTTATTGACTATGTAATGCTCGAAAGATACCTGTAAAGCCTAAAAGCATCCATGTTTTTGTGTACTGATCATTTGTACATAACAGACTGCCAGTGGTGATATATTTTACCTTGCTGTGACCATGCGTTACTGTTGCTCCAATATTTTTGTATGGAAAATTATTCTTTTCTTCTATAATTTGATCTACCATATCATAGGTGGATGCAAGATTTTAGGGGGCATGCTATTGATCCTCACAGTGCCATGTGAATCAAGTGTTTGCTGGTGGGGGAGGGGGATGAGAGTTACAAGATTTTTCTAGATTGTTAATTCAATACAGGCGGCTGGCCTTATTGAACAGTTTTTTTTAATCGTTGGATAAATTGTGAAGTAATAATTCATTTGAGACTATTGGGACATACACCTCTTAAAAAAGTATATTTTGAATTTTGGAAGGTTCCTGTGACACAATGTTAAGACATGTTCCACGTTTTGAGGTCGGGCAATGATAGAATATCGTAAACCGACTTCAAATGGTTCTTGGAAAACCCCTGTTATACGAATATCACATGTTTGGAAGGGATACTGTACATACATTAAACATCATGTACATGTATACATACTAGGCCTATATACAATGGTATATAATATGTACATGTATACATACTAGGCCTATATACAATGGTATATAATATGTACATGTATACATACTAGGCCTATATACAATGGTATATAATATGTACATGTATACATACTAGGCCTATATACAGTGGTATATAATATGTACATGTATACATACTAGGCCTATATACAATGGTATATAATATGTACATGTATACATACTAGGCCTATATACAATGGTATATAATATGTACATGTATACATACTAGGCCTATATACAATGGTCTATAATATGTACATGTATACATACTAGGCCTATATACAATGGTCTATAATATGTACATGTATACATACTAGGCCTATATACAATGGTCTATAATATGTACATGTATACATACTAGGCCTATATACAATGGTCTATAATACATGTATACATACTAGTACATGTATACATACTAGGCCTATATACAATGGTATATAATATGTACATGTATACATACTAGGCCTATATACAATGGTATATAATATGTACATGTATACATACTAGGCCTATATACAATGGTATATAATATGTACATGTATACATACTAGGCCTATATACAATGGTATATAATATGTACATGTATACATACTAGGCCTATATACAATGGTATATAATATGTACATGTATACATACTAGGCCTATATACAATGGTATATGATATGTACATGTAGATTGTTGTTCCGTGAAAGATTGAAGTATTTCAAGAAACTCCATGATCTTTGTTTATACCAAGTAGGATGACTAAAAGCGTTATTTATTTTTCTTCCTATATACTGGTACTAATTCTGTAAATTGGCTATTTTTGTCAGCTAGGTGTTTTCAATCAAACGACTTCACACAAGCGTCATGTAACATTTACTGGCCAAAAATACCAAATGTACAGATACTGATGTTTGATTGTTAAGCTCAACAGTGTCGAGATGGGATAATTATATCTGGTGATTTGTTATATACAAAATGTTATTGTTAATAAAACATGGCTATTTTTCATGTATATAAATATAATCCCTTTAGGGACTTGTAAAGCAGGTGTTATAATCAATCCTTAGGGATAATATGATACTAAAGTTCATGGCCAACAGGTTCAACATGGCAGGTAATAAAATCAAAATGTTCATATAAATCAATTTACCTACAGCCAACATAAGTCCGGACTCCAGAGACATATTGCTTTAGGGCTAAACAGATTGACTTGTTGCATGTACAACATAACATGTACAACTTGCACACACACACCAACACACACACACACACACACCAACACACACACACACACACCAACACACACACACACACATACACACACACACACCAACACACACCAACACACACACACCAACACACACACACACATACACACACACACACTTGAGAATCATTTAATGTTATCTGCTTTTTACAACCAGCCCCCAACACACATACAATTGAGAATCATTTAATGTTTTACAGCCAGCCCCAACACACATCTCCCCCATACAATTGGCAGTTATTTAATGTTGTCTGCCTTTTATAGTCAGCTGCTGCCACGCTCCCCCAATCATTTATAATGTTGCCTGCCTTTTATAGTCAGCTGCTGCCACACTCCCCCAATCATTTATAATGTTGCCTGCCTTTTATAGTCAGCTGCTGCCACACTCCCCCCCAATCATTTATAATGTTGTCTGCCTTTTATAGTCAGCTGCTGCCACACTCCCCCCCAATCATTTATAATGTTGTCTGCCTTTTATAGTCAGCTGCTGCCACACTCCCCCAATCATTTATAATGTTGCCTGCCTTTTATAGTCAGCTGCTGCCACACTCCCCCCAATCATTTATAATGTTGTCTGCCTTTTATAGTCAGCTGCTGCCACACTCCCCCCAATCATTTATAATGTTGTCTGCCTTTTATAGTCAGCTGCTGCCACACTCCCCCAATCATTTATAATGTTGCCTGCCTTTTATAGTCAGCTGCTGCCACACTCCCCCAATCATTTATAATGTTGCCTGCCTTTTATAGTCAGCTGCTGCCACACTCCCCCCAATCATTTATAATGTTGCCTGCCTTTTATAGTCAGCTGCTGCCACACTCCCCCCAATCATTTATAATGTTGCCTGCCTTTTATAGTCAGCTGCTGCCACACTCCCCCCAATCATTTATAATGTTGTCTGCCTTCCACAGCCAGCCAGTCCCCAACCCCAAAATAGTTTTTCTAACAAAATTGTTTGAATCATAAAAATGTTAGGATTTTTATTGTTTAATTTTTTTGGTAGATTCATTTTTTATACGATGAAATTTTTGTGATTCCCTCTTAAAGAAAATAGACCTACATGTATCTTCATTTTGCATTTTTACAATTGCCATTCAGCCTGTAATGTCTTCGTATTATTTGTACAGTCAACTCTTGTTATAACGGCCAGGTTGGGATCCAGTAAAACTGCTGTTATATCAAATATACTGTTATATCAAGTTTCCAGGCTAGATGCCAAAATAAGATTGCATGAGCATTGATTGTTGTTAAACCCCTATTTTATGTTAAACATCAATTCAGTATGACTGTAATGATATAGAATGAATACAACAAGTCAAATTGTTTGTATTGTTTTTTCTATTCTATCAATTTAATAAATTAATATGGCAATAATTATTCATTTTTTATGCTTTGCTGTTATAACAAGTCTCTATAGGAGGCAAAATGCATGTTTGTTGGCGAAAATCACTGCCGGTGCCAGAAGGCAAACATGCCGTTATATCAAACAAATTAACGTTGATGTAAATTCATTCACATAAAATTTCTGTCGTTAACCAAAAATGCTATTATATCAAGTGCCGTTATAACAAGAGTTGATGACTGATTATTATTTGCACATTAATGTTTATTTATTTATTTATCTATTTACCAAAGGTCGACAGGAATTATCACTAGTAAAGTTAGAATATTATTGTTATTCAGTAAAACTTGCTGTAGCGACCACCTTTGTTTAAAGACCACATACTCACAAAGACCATTTTTTGCTGTCCAAAATAGTAGGCCTACCATTTGTGTACAAATCAACCTCTATATAAAGACCACCTCGGTCCTCCCTATAAAGACTGGTTTTCTTGTGTCCCTAAGGGGGTTGTTATATACATGTTTCTCTGTAGTTAGAGTGCATGAGCGTCTTTAAGTATCGCTGACTGTCATTGCCTCATTCATTGTTCATTTTGACAGTTACCCATTTTAACTGCTCTGAATAAAATACAAATGCCCAAACATGTGTCAGTCAGGAAATAGAGAGCTGCCAATCATGATTTTACTGTAACACAATCAACACTACATACACCTAAGTAAAAACAACACAGAAAAGTTACACATGTCAGTCAGGAAATAGAGAGCTGCCAATCATGATTTTACTGTAACACAATCAACACTACATGTACATACACCTAAGTAAAATCAAGACAGAAAAGTCACACAAATTTTTATCAGATAAGGTTACTAAATCTCAATTTATTTATTCATTTTCACTTATATTTGCGCAGACATTGTTTATAACTCTCTATGAAGTCACACAGTTTTTGTCTCAGGATCATTGTTTACTTATTCTCTAATCTTTTATTTACAAATGTTTTATTGTTTTATGGCCTGTAAATTTAGAAATGTTTAACACACACTGGCCATATCATGATTATTTACTATCTTTTCTAGTCAGTAAACTCCTAACACTTCAAGTTTTAATGTAATTCTCACGATTTCTATGGGTTGTTATAATAACAACCTGATATAAGTTTCATCGAGGGCTATCCTGTTAGCAGTGAAGGGTCATGGAGGTTGCATTCGCACTTCCTGTAAAATATAGTCCAACTCAAGAATTCAACTTTTACAGAAAAGTCAAATATATTGGTGTAAATGAAATTAAATCTAGTTTGAATAATCATTAACTGAAATACCACATAATTATACTTACTTCTGCCTCGAAATTATACAATATGATTTGTAGTTTCAACAAAATGTCATTGATCTATTTATAAATATGGAATTCCACTGTACAAGATACCAGTGATGCTGAGTCTGCCTTGAGAAACTGCAGTATTACTCCGCCATTCATCATATTGATGTTGACACTACAGCTACAAGCATACAGCGATATAAATAGAAATAATTACATATTACTGACACCAACATGAAGCTAAATCAATTTCTGTTGAACTCTCAAGAACATGTATGTTTTCTGGTCCACGGAAAAATGAAAATAAAAGCAGAATAGAGGGGATATCATCGAGTAGGAGGTGCTTGTTATGCAAAAGGCGCATGAATTCATTATGAATACGTTCCTGTCCATTTTGAAAACTATCAAATTAACGTGTTTTTCAACTAATCACTATACATAACCTGCCTTAATGAGATTCTCCATGCATATTTCCTTTATTTATACACTCTATATGGTGATCACATGCCTTACATAACCAGCGACTGCTCAATTTCAGCGACCCGGCCACTTGTATACTTTGTGTATAGTGATCTCACAAAGGGAGGTAACTCGAACATTGAATGTTACAATTTCCAGTTCTTGTTTCCGTGGAAGTTGGGGAAAATCGCCATGTCCATTGTCGGGTGTTTACAAGATATTTATCACAACTTTTGAAGATAATCACAATTAGATTGGGGTGGAAAGACCTAAACTTTTTGTGTGATAGGTCTGTTCTTAAAATCAGGCACACACACACACAAAATTGCTTAAAATCGGAGCACAAAGTTCAGCCTAGAGCGGAAGATACAACAAATAAAATTTAGAATGTTAATTTTGAATTTATTTAGAGGCAGGACTTCTTTTTTTTAGATCTACATTAATTTGATTTATTTTCATTTTATATATGTTAGATAGAAGTAGTTTGATTGCCATGACTATTTTGCCAAAATAACAACCCATTTCAGTACGTTCAGTACTTTGATTCTTGATGTCACATTTTGAAATGTCGTCTGATGACTAAATCTTGAATCTATTGTTTGTTGTATATATTGGTAGACTCTATCATATGTCCAGCCAGCCAGGTCTATTGTTTGTTGTATATATTGGTAGACTCTATCATACGTCAAGTCAGCCAGGTCTATTGTTTGTTGTATATATTGGTAGACTCTATCATACGTCAAGTCAGCCAGGTCTATTGTTTGTTGTATATATTGGTAGACTCTATCATACGTCAAGTCAGCCAGGTCTATTGTTTGTTGTATATATTGGTAGACTCTATCATACGTCAAGTCAGCCAGGTCTATTGTTTGTTGTATATATTGGTAGACTCTATCATACGTCAAGTCAGCCAGGTCTATTGTTTGTTGTATATATTGGTAGACTCTATCATACGTCAAGTCAGCCAGGTCTATTGTTTGTTGTATATATTGGTAGACTATCATACGTCAAGTCAGCCAGGTCTATTTTTGTTGTTGTATATATTGGTAGACTCTATCATACGTCAAGTCAGCCAGGTCTATTGTTTGTTGTATATATTGGTAGACTATCATACGTCAAGTCAGCCAGGTCTATTGTTTGTTGTATATATTGGTAGACTCTATCATACGTCAAGTCAGCCAGGTCTATTGTTTGTTGTATATATTGGTAGACTCTATCATACATCAAGTCAGCCATGTCTATTGTTTGTTGTATATATTGGTAGACTCTATCAAATGTCCAGTCAGTGAGGTCTCTAGGGTTTTCAGCACTTTTCAGCTTGCGGGTATAAATGTGTGGAGAGCTAGTATCATACCTCTGGCAACGCTATTGTCATTATCCTCGAGATTTTCCACCCTATCATGTACCAATTTCAATAAAATGTCATTTCATTTCCCAATTCAAAAGGCCCTGGTCCCATTCCCAGTCTAGTATGGAAAACGCCTGTATATGTAGACAAAACCTGGCCTTTATCTCTGTTACTGCAAGGAACAGGGCTGTGATATTTCACATACAGATTTCTTATCATGACCAGAGCTTTCATGTGGTACATTGACTTTTGACCTACATGTAGTGACCTTGGACTTTGAGCTACTTTTCAAGAATGTCAACCTTAACAATATCTTTTAAACAGAGAGGGACACAGGGCTTTGATATTTCAAGTATAGATTTTCTTTATGACCAGAGCCTTCATTTGGTACCTTGACGTTTGTCTGTGACCTTGACCTTGGAATTTGACCTACTTTTCAAAAGCTTTGACCCAAGCAGAATGAATCAAAATATTTACAAAGATTTTTTGTGAAAATTTGCAACCATTTTCAGCGAGCTTTGTTGTCTTCTGATAACTCTTGTTGATTTCTGATTTAACAAGCAGCTCCCTTCTTAAATTTACACGAAAATTCATCTTTCATGAAATTAAAAGCTTTACAATATTTTACAAAGCATGACTCATAACTGTGAAAGTAGATACATTAGACCTACTGCCGTACAGGTATATTTCACCAAAGGTTCATCAACCTTTGAATGTCATTGAATAAATTAATCTCTGTGTTAAGGGTACATGTGTATGTAAGCTAAACAACACAATAAGTTAAATGTAATACAGACCAGTTTGAATGTATGTTATGTATTGTACGTTTGAAACCTGAATGTACTAGACCAGTTTGAATGTGTTTATCTTTCTATCTTTCTGTTTATATCTTTATCTATCTACCTATCTTTCTGTATTTATCTTTATCTGTCTATCTATCTATCTATCTTTCTGTTTATATCTTTAGTTATCTTTTTATCTATCTTTCTGTTTATATCTTTATCTATCTTTCTGTTTATATCTTTATCTTTCTATCTATCTTTCTGTTTATATCTTTATCTTTCTGTTTATATCTTTAGCTTTCTATCTATCTTTCTGTTTATATCTTTATCTATCTTTCTGTTTATATCTTTATCTTTCTATCTATCTTTCGGTTTATATCTTTATCTATCTTTCTGTTTATATCTTTAGTTATCTTTTTATCTATCTTTCTGTTTATATCTTTATCTATCTTTCTGTTTATATCTTTATCTTCCTATCTTTCTGTTTATATCTTTATCTATCTTTCTGTTTATATCTTTATCTTTTTATCTATCTTTCTGTTTATATCTTTATCTATCTTTCTGTTTATATCTTTATCTTTTATCTTTCTGTTTATATCTTTATCTATCTTTCTATCTATCTTTCTGTTTATATCTTTATCTGTCTTTCTGTTTATATCTTTATCTATCTTTCTATCTGTCTTTCTGTTTATATCTTTATTTATCTTTCTGTCTTTCTGTTTATATCTTTATCTTTCTATCTTTCTGTTTATATCTTTATCTATCTTTCTATCTAATATCTTTCTGTTTATATCTTTATCTATCTTTCTATCTGTATATATTTTTCTCCTATTGTGAACAACAGAATTCACAGAAAAAAGATTTCCTTGTATTTACAGGGTAGAGTAACTTATAGCATTTTCACGTGAGAGTTACTGAACATATCAGTTTGTATTTGTATTCACTATTCTTGCTAATCAAAACTGCAGTGGAATAAACAGTTCTTAGCTCATTGTTGGACTCGTACAAGGTGAGAAAAAAATTTGAAAAGTGACTCCTCCTGTGGGATGAGTAATTTTGAAAATCACTTGTCCCTAGACACCTTCTGCTTGTCCCAATCTTTTATATACTTTTATGCAACCATTAAGACTACCTATCTCTGTGATATGGAACTTGTATCTACATATCTTTTATATACTTTTATGCAACCATTAAGACTACCTATCTCTGTGATATGGAACTTATATCTAAATGACAGTAAAGGATTTTGAAAGTGTCATGTTAATTGAGCCTCTAAAGGCTAAAAAGTAAGATGTTATAGGTTTAGAAGAATAATTATTCTTAACTTGAATGATTACAGCGCCCTCTTCCGGTCAAAGTCCCTCCAGTGGGCTTGACGGCATTTTGCAGAAGAAATCCTTCGGCTACCCTGTAAATCAGGTGACCAATCATTATCAGAGATGTTCAATATATGATTCTGCAGAGTTTGGATTTCCGTTTCAAAATTTGTGGATAAATCTAGGGCGAATAGATGTTCGAAATAAAGAAAGAAAATATATTGAACGTATAATGAAAACAAGTAATGGGTTTTCAGTTGTAATTTTACAATAAATCACAATTTTCTTTCACCAGTAATTAAAAACAAAAAATCAAATGTTGGGAAGTAGCTCAATGCAACATCATAAAATTCTGATGTAAATTACAATGACCTGGCACAGTAAAATAAAAATTCTGTTTGAAGCATTCTGATTGTGTATGCATTCAGGCGTTAGTGTAATGATCAAAGTGAGCAAAATATAACAACTGGAATATTCTGGTTAGCCTGTGTTGTGATACTTCAAAATCTTCCCCAATGACCTACATGTACTGCTTTCAGGGTCAAAGCATTTCTGGGTCATGTCTTCTTTAGGTTCATGCTGTAAATCTAACCCTAACTTGCATCTTTACTCTTATCTAATATTCTGATATATACAGTACATTGCCAGTTGATCTATTCTAATATTCTAATATTCTAGTATAATGCATTTCAATGTGTGATTCAAAACTTGACACATTGATGCAATGATTACAGCTTTCAGAAGCAATTTTACGGTCTATCACTAAAGAGTTCCTTGCTTTATGGATAACTGTAACATTTGTTAAAATTATGTTATAAAATGAAAAACTTCATTTAAATGAGATAAAAACTACATGTACAGTTTGTACATTTAATCGAGATATGTTTATGATTGGATGCATCAATTTCAAATTTTTTGTCAAGAGTTACATTAAGGTACATGTATATATATATATGTATATTAGTTGTATTTGAAGATGCTTGGATGCATATCAGGAGGGAAATTTGGGTTATTTAGCTTAAGAAATAACAAATATTTGATAGTATGAATAACTTAAATTTGAATTCATGGAACCCAAATAACCAC
Organism: Atrina japonica; assembly: GCA_030159075.1. NCBI lineage: Eukaryota > Metazoa > Mollusca > Bivalvia > Pterioida > Pinnidae > Atrina > Atrina japonica. The sequence goes on from BROG01000663.1 coordinate 98,793, forward strand.
TTGAGTGACCTCCAAATTTATACTGCTTTATAGGTAAAGTATTATGAATGTATGTACCATACACCACTCTAGACACCTCCCAAATTATATTACGTTATAGGTGAAAAAAGTATGTAACAACCCCTCCTCTAGACACCTCCCAAATTATACAACTTTATAGGTGAAAAAGTAAATCCCCCTATAGACAACTCCCAAATTATACCACTTTATAGGTGAATAGAGTATGTAACAACCCCTCCTTTAGACACCTCCCAAATTATACCACTTTATAGGTGAATAGAGTATGTAACAACCCCTCCTCTAGACACCTCCCAAATTATACCACTTTATAGGTGAATAGAGTATGTAACAACCCCTCCTCTAGACACCTCCCAAATTATACCACTTTATAGGTGAATAGAGTATGTAACAACCCCTCCTTTAGACACCTCCCAAATATACCACTTTATAGGTGAATAGAGTATGTAACAACCCCTCCTCTAGACACCTCCCCAAATTATACCACTTTATAGGTGAATAGAGTATGTAACAACCCCCCTCTAGACACCTCCCAAATTATACCACTTTATAGGTGAATAGAGTATGTAACAACCCCTCCTCTAGACACCTCCCAAATTATACCACTTTATAGGTGAATAGAGTATGTAACAACCCCCTCCTCTAGACACCTCCCAAATTATACCACTTTATAGGTGAATAGAGTATGTAACAACCCCTCCTCTAGACACCTCCCAAATTATACCACTTTATAGGTGAAAAGAGTATGTAACAACCCCTCCTCTAGACACTTCCCAAATTATACCACTTTATAGGTGAAAAGAGTATGTAACAACCCCTCCTTTAGACACCTCCCAAATTATACCACTTTATAGGTGAATAGAGTGTGTAACAACCCCTCCTCTAGACACCTCACAAATTATACCACTTTATAGGTGAATAGAGTGTGTAACAACCCCTCCTCTAGACACCTCCCAAATTATACCACTTTATAGGTGAATAGAGTGTGTAACAACCCCTCCTCTAGACACACCTCCCAAATTATACCACTTTATAGGTGAATAGAGTATGTAACAACCCCCTCCTCTAGACACCTCCCAAATTATACCACTTTATAGGTGAATAGAGTATGTAACAACCCCTCCTCTAGACACCTCCCAAATTATACCACTTTATAGGTGAATAGAGTATATGTAACAACCCCCCTCCTCTAGACACCTCCCAAATTATACCACTTTATAGGTGAATAGAGTATGTAACAACCCCTCCTCTAGACACTTCCCAAATGATACCACTTTATAGGTGAAAAGAGTATGTAACAACCCCTCCTCTAGACACCTCCCAAATTATACCACTTTATAGGTGAATAGAGTATGTAACAACCCCTCCTCTAGACACCTCCCAAATTATACCACTTTATAGGTGAATAGAGTATGTAACAACCCTCCTCTAGACACCTCCCAAATTATACCACTTTATAGGTGAATAGAGTATGTAACAACCCCTCCTCTAGACACCTCCCAAATTATACCCACTTTATAGGTGAATAGAGTATGTAACAACCCCTCCTCTAGACACCTCCCAAATTATACCACTTTATAGGTGAATAGAGTATGTAACAACCCCTCCTCTAGACACCTCCCAAATTATACCACTTTATAGGTGAATAGAGTATGTAACAACCCCTCCTCTAGACACCTCCCAAATTATACCACTTTATAGGTGAATAGAGTATGTAACAACCCCTCCTCTAGACACCTCCCAAATTATACCACTTTATAGGTGAATAGAGTATGTAACAACCCCTCCTTTAGACACCTCCCAAATTATACCACTTTATAGGTGAATAGAGTATGTAACAACCCCTCCTTTAGACACCTCCCAAATTATACCACTTTATAGGTGAATAGAGTATGTAACAACCCCTCTTCTAGACACCTCCCAAATTATACTACTTTATAGGTGAAAAGAGTGTAACAACCCCTCCTTTAGACACCTCCCAAATTATACCACTTTATAGGTGAAAAGAGTATGTAACAACCCCTCCTTTAGACACCTCCCAAATTATACCACTTTATAGGTGAATAGAGTATGTAACAACCCCTCCTCTAGACACCTCCCAAATTATACCACTTTATAGGTGAATAGAGTATGTAACAACCCCTCCTCTAGACACCTCCCAAATTATACCACTTTATAGGTGAATAGAGTATGTAACAACCCCTCCTCTAGACACCTCCCAAATTATACCACTTTTATAGGTGAATAGAGTATATAACAACCCCTCCTTTAGACACCTCCCAAATTATACCACTTTATAGGTGAATAGAGTATGTAACAACCCCTCCTCTAGACACCTCCCAAATTATACCACTTTATAGGTGAATAGAGTATGTAACAACCCCTCCTCTAGACACCTCCCAAATTATACCACTTTATAGGTGAATAGAGTATGTAACAACCCCTCCTCTAGACACCTCCCAAATTATACCACTTTATAGGTGAATAGAGTATATAACAACCCCTCCTTTAGACACCTCCCAAATTATACCACTTTATAGGTGAAAAGAGTATGTAACAACCCCTCCTCTAGACACCTCCCAAATTATACCACTTTATAGGTGAAAAGAGTATGTAACAACCCCTCCTTTAGACACCTCCCAAATTATACCACTTTATAGGTGAATAGAGTTAGGGTTAGACCCTGTAACCCTAACCCTAACCCTAACACTGCCACATTATAAAGGTTTACAGCTGAAGTTTTATGGTTTGGTGTAAGAATTAATAATCATATTTGCTGCATTTAAAAAAAAAATTAACAGAAACTTGAACCTAAGTCCTCATGTTAACAGAAGAATTATAATTCTTCATAAGATTGTATTAACAAACATGATCATTTGTCAACTTTATTAGCTACTAAATGTATTATCATCAGATGTTGTTAATTAGACTCATTAGTATTTTATATCGACTTAAGCATTCAGTATATAGATATGTACATGTAACATACTGTCGGTTCACATCGTTTGATTGTGATTATTACATGTAGGTCATTAGAGCCCGTTCATCAGTTCGTAGGCCTCATTGCACAGGGTTGCATTACATGTATTTCTGAACACTCACTTCATTGTATCTCTTAGGTATACATGTAAGTGACACTGTTAAGTTAAACAATTCTTTTTATAATGACCTCTCTTGACCTCTCTTTTTATAATGACTTCTTTATCATGACCTTGGTTGACCTCTTTATCATCTCTTTTGACCTCTCTTTTATCATGACCTCTCTGTGCCCTCTTCTTTATCATGACTCCTCTTGATCTCTCATCTATCATAATCTCTCCTTTATCATGACCTCTCTGTGCCCTCTTCTTTATCATGACCTCTATTGACCATTATTTAGAGAACACCTGACCTGTAGACCACATTTCAGTGACAGATGGGTTGATGATCTCTCAAGACACTGTGCCCATGAAATCTAGGAGGGTTGAGACATAATGCCATTGTTCTGTATGGTTCTATCTCTGTTTCCAACATTGTCATTGTTATCGATTCCATTGAAAAAATTGTTTTTATCCTCAAATGTCATTCAAATCTGATAGGTTTTTTTTATATATCCATAAGATCTGAGATGAGCTCAATGCATTCTTCAAAATTTACAAGAGAATAGAGACTTTTTAAAAAATCTTAATGACTATGGGAGCAGTTTTTCTTGTCTTGTTACATGTAGTACTGGTGACACCATTGTTTTACCAAGCTACAAAATATTGAGTGGAGACGACTCCAAAAATCCCGGTCCATCATACATTGTAATTTTAGCAATATCTTGCCGAGAAATTGATAATTTTAACTTGTGCTATGTTGTAGTGTGGGCTGACTCTTCATATAGCTAATGTAACCATTCGCTAGTTGTTAGCTCACCTTATCTGTTGAGATCATTCATTGTCTGGTGTCTTTTGTCCATCATTGATGTTTCACATACAGTAAAACTTGCTTTAGCAACCACTTGTGTATAAAGACCATCTGACCTTGTCTTAAAGACCGTTTTTTGCTGTCCCCAATACTGTACTATTGGTGTACAAATCAACTTAAATATAAAGACCACCTCTCTATAAAGACTAGTTTTATTGTGTCCCTGAGAGAAACTTTCTATACAAGTGTCACTGTATTTGGCTTCTTCTGAAAGCCCTGAGGGAATTTTCACAAAATTTTAAAAGAAGCAAGTCATCTACCAATTGTGTTTTCAATTGGATCAGCTGAGGGATGGAATCAGGGTAGGACAAAAGCTGCAAAATAGGTCCAAGAGGGTACCCTTCTTTGAAAATCTCCTGAAGATCCACGGTATGAATTGAAATTTAGATTGTATCTGAGTGATTTACATGAGGAGTGATTTACAGTTACATGAAGCAGACTCCAAAAATTTGAAATTAGCAATAGACTTGGACAATTGGTGATTTTTCTGGCATCATAAATTCTTCAGCCAGCACAGACTCACAAGCAGAAAGTCTATGGCTTGATTTCAGGGTTAGGGTTAGGGTCATCCCTAACCCTAACCCTGTCATATCTTAGACTATAAATCAGTTCAACTAGCTGGTATGCCATAACTGAAAATTTTGAAATTTTTGACTGAAGATTTTTAATCAAGGTATTTTTTGTGTTTTGTTTTGATGTTTTCATTGTGTATTCTTTTGTCACTTAACTGTGTGCCATTTTATTGTGTGTTGTACAAATTTGAAAGCATATAACAGTTGACTAAAAGATAATTATTTTGTTTATGATTCATAATAATATACAGTTTCCATATTTTAAATGCAGTTCCTGTCGGCCTGATATAGGTTCTTCTATAATTATACTTTTTCAGGTGGTACATGTAGGTATGCAAGCTGTAGGCATACGGTGTGTTTGGGGACAATTTAGATCTTGGGGTACATTTTACATACCTTACATGTTTAATCATAATAAAATCATCATTTTAAATCATAATTTTTTTGTTGAAATGCATTAGAAATTGATTTTGAGACCATAATCATTCTTGTACTTGATATTTCTGATTGACAGAAGATTTTGAAATGTGACAAGAGGGGCTTAATGTACCCTCAAAATCACAACATTTTAGTGACAAGAGGGGCTTAATGGACCCTCAAAATCACAACAGGGTTCAACAATCATGAACATTTCTAATTGTCCTGTACAAGAAGTATTTAAATATACTTGTCCAAACACAAATGAAAATCATGTACAACTTGAAAAATATTATTTTGTGTAAGTGAAAAGATATCTACCTGGCTGAGTGCATAATGGACTTATCCCGGACGATGCAAGTTAGACAAACCTGATTGTTGAGCTCTGTCTCAGGGATATTCCACTCTTTTGGGAATGGGGCCTTGGCCTTTTCAACTTTGAATTTTAACAACATTTTATTGAAATTGGGATATCTAGAAATACACAAAAGTAAGTGAAAATACAAAAATTTCTTCAAATTCATTGTCATTTGACTTCATTTGGGAAAATATGCATTGTTTTTGCATTGGGAATGGAGCCTTATTTTAGTCCATATGATAGGGTGGGAAATCCCTGTGTCTAGAAGTGCTGTTCGTTTACCAAGTACATACTGTATGTACTTGGGATAAGAACTTAAATGTGAAGGTCACAGGTTTTTCATTTGCAGAGATGATCATTGATGTGTGAACAAGTTCTGTTGACTGATTTCCTCTTTGATTTTTATTTGTGTTTAAGTACGCCACATTCAACAATTTTTCAGTTTTATGGTGGCTGCCAGTTTTAATGCTGGATGAGAGAATCTGGTTACAATATATCTGGGAAGAGACCGACAGGCCTTACACAAAAAACAAAAACAAAAACAAAAAAATAACAAACAAACAAAAAAAACAAAAAAAACAAAAAAAAACTGGTAGACTTCCTCTCAAAAATCAGCTTAGGTTCCAGCGGGGCTCGACATTATGCATACCTGTCAACATTAGGAAATTTGTCTGGGGTAGAAAATGCATACAATGGTCGAACTTTTTACAAATGCGTTGTCATTCTGATATATATGAGTGCACCAGTTGCGTTGAAATAAGTGAAAAGGGGAGGGTACGGGAGGGGATGTCCCCCTTCCGAAATAACAAGAAAAAATTGTAATTTCAAACTTCAATATCTGCCATTTAATGAATCTAAAAGGGAATTATTGTCAAAAATATTGATGATATATATATCACATTTCTTTTAATTTTCTAGTCGACTTTGAAATTTATAAGGAATAGATATAGGCTTTATTTTGAAGTTTTAATACATGTAACATGCAATATATACATGTACACACACAATATGGGAGACTCAAAATGATGTTATGGTCATTGTGTTATATTAGAATGTTTAAAATTTAGTATTTCTTAATTTGTTATAACAAATTTTAAAATATACTAAATTCTGAATATTCTAATATAACAGTTGGATTTGGAATGCAGAAAATAAATAACTAGACTTACCTGGAAGAAATATAATCTCAGTTTGATTGCTAAATACTTGAAAGTATGATAATTCTTAAAGTCAAAGGCTTGATTTATTTATTTATTTATTTTTTGAGATTTGAACATTTATTACCAAAATATTTGCATACCCAAATATTTATCTGAAAGTTTTTATCTTCAAATTGTACCTTTTTCATTAATTGATAAGATAAAACAACAAATGATGACTGAATAGTTCACTAAAAAAATGAGATTTGATAAAGAAAAATCAAATCTGCTTTTAAAAGAAAAAAAAGATTATTGAGGTTATATAAATGTGTTTACTGTCATTACTGACATTTTATTAAATTCAATTCAATGTGTTACAAGAAGATATTATTATCTTTGTATAAAATATTATGTAAATGAAAAAAAACATCGTTTTTGTATTGAAATCATCACAAATTTAAGATACATATATAACACTGTATAGTATGTGGAGTGCGGACGTCATAGAAGACACCACGATCTCGCTTCGATATTTCTCAGCTATATTTTTAAAGTAAAATCATTGAGGATTGATGCAGAAGCTGCATGAAATTAATATAACATCAATGATGTTAATCTTTGATAATTATATAATCTAGAATAGATGTCTTAATACTTCAATGATATGGAGGCGCCAGAAATTTCAAGCTATTTTTTGTCGCCAATTAATAGACTGAAAATTACGATTTAGAACATTTAATTTTGACAAAAATGTCTACCGATCGCCGGAAAATGGACAAGAAGCGGTAGAAATATAGGGAAATCGGTAGATTTTTTCTCGGCGGTAGATGAATAGAAAAATCGTTAGACTACCGCCGAAATCGGTAGACTTGACAGGTATGATTATGGTTCAAAGTGTGACGCTCTAACCATACGACATGCTCTAACCATACGGCACGCTCTAACCATACTGCACGCTCTAACCATATGGCAAACTATCTAACCATGCGGCACGCTCTAACCATGTGGCATGCTCTAACCATACGGCACAATCTAACCATACGGCACGCTCTAACCATACGGCCTATTGATTTGCTCTGTGTTTAATGTTTTGCATTTTATCATTTCAGTTTCAGAGTTTGATGACTTCCACCAATCTAGATACCATGTACGAGTCACAAATCACTGTAACTCTGTTTGCATTCACTGATGATGCGTATAATTCCATGCCTTTTGACCAAAGGAGAAGCTTCGATGCAATGACAACAAATGAAATTGCTGACTACATCAAGTCTTGTAGCGGTAAGTCAGAGGTTTATCTAAGTAGCTAATCCCTGATTTTATCAAGTCTTGTAGCGGTAAGTCAGAGGTTTATCTAAGTAGCTAATCCCTGATTTTATCAAGTCTTGTAGCGGTAAGTCAGAGGTTTATCTAAGTAGCTAATCCCTGATTTTATCAAGTCTTGTAGCGGTAAGTCAGAGGTTTATCTAAGTAGCTAATCCCTGATTTTATCAAGTCTTGTAGCGGTAAGTCAGAGGTTTATCTAAGTAGCTAATCCCTGATTTTCATCAAGTCTTGTAGCGGTAAGTCAGAGGTTTATCTAAGTAGCTAATCCCTGATTTTATCAAGTCTTGTAGCGGTAAGTCAGAGGTTTATCTAAGTAGCTAATCCCTGATTTTATCAAGTCTTGTAGCGGTAAGTCAGAGGTTTATCTAAGTAGCTAATCCCTGATTTTATCAAGTCTTGTAGCAGTAAGTCAGAGGTTTATCTAAGTAGCTAATCCCTGATTTTATCAAGTCTTGTAGCGGTAAGTCAGAGGTTTATCTAAGTAGCTAATCCCTGATTTTATCAAGTCTTGTATAGTCTGTCCCAGATATGCCTGCCACTTTATTTATAATAATGATTTTAAAAGTATCCAGTATCTCTCAATAAATTTTTATTCATAGCAATCTGTGCATATGTACACTCCGGTTTAACTGAAATTTGACAGCAAAATTTGTCAGAATACATGCTGCGTGCCATTTACATAATGTTTACGGCAATTTTCCATTTAGATTTCTTATGCTTGCGCCATTTATACGGGGGAGTAATCATTGTCTGTAACAGCAGTACTTCAGCCAAAAAGCTGCTATCAGTAACATGGTGACAGAAAAATTGTAGCTTGCATTTATTTCAATACATAGATCTATTAGAAGAGCATTTAAAACTAAAGTGAATAGAAATTAAATATGTTATACATTTTATATAATATATGATCCAAAAAGCCGGAGTCAAACTTTGTAACAAGGCTTTCGGACTGCTTAACATGGTGAGGCAGCTGTGACGGATGCTACACAACTTTTTGGCATGCATGTTTGTTTCAAGAAAATAGTCTGTGTCATTGAATTTATAATATAACATTGCCAAATACATGTGACATACTTCAGATTGGAAAACAATACAAAATAGTCATGTATATTATGAATTTATATAATAAATTTTATTTAAAGGAGTTGAACTTTCCAGAAGAAAAAGAATGCTAGTCCTTTTCTATAGGCCTATCCACAGGCATAGACCTATTTATAATCAATGCCTACGTATTTAGCCTCTAGGCATATGGCCTATCTAAGTATCTTAGATTTGATTAATCTAGATTGATCTAGGCCGACTGTAAGATATATCTTGATAAAAGGTAAATCTATTCTCTGCTTGGTCTGGATTTTGATGTATTTTTTTTTCTATATTATCTTAAATGATCTCCATTTTTCACCAAATATTTATACTCATTAAGTTTGTCTTATTTAGTTCTTTTCTTTTCTTTCACTATTTCGAGTGGGATTTTTCAAATACATTGTATCTATGTGTTGTGAAATCTGACTATCTCCATATTGGCAGGACTGCCCTGTTTACTTTGTGAATCTGAAATTCGAGATAACAAAAATTTTCAGTTCACGTATTTTTTATTCTTATTGAACAATGAATAGACCTACTCATGTTGGCTAGTTTACGGAAATAAATTGTGCTGTGTTTTGTAGGTAAGCAAGTAATTTAAAGACTGATTTTTGTGTACAAAATGTAAACCTTCAATTGCAGATGGTAACTTTGAGATAACAAGTGATAATTCTGTAATATTTTGATCTTTCCGACCAGAAAAACACTTTGAGATAAGCAAAATTTTTGAGATAAAAACTTCATAAATCGGGAATAAAAGTAGTATAAATATATTGTAAAATAATCGGGACCAGCAGTTCGACTTTGACATAACCAGAATTTCGGCTCATCCAATTTTGACATATCGAGATTCCATTGTATATATTCAACTATTAATTAATCTATCTGTATGTATTTATATATCTTTTGTAATAGGCCTATTCACTTTAATAGGTCCAATTTTTTTTCAAGGTTTGAAATGTCTTATTTTATACCTTCTTAATTAGGCCTACAGATTTGGGTGAAACAAGCCCGTTTTGGGGAAAAAGGCTAGGCATTTAGAAAAAAAAAATCTAATTTTGCTAAACTTGCGACAAACATAGATTTAACATACTTTTAAAAAATTAAATTGTGTTTAAACTGGAACAAAATAAACTATACTTACAGTTTTCTGATGACATCATTTCTATACTTACAGTTTCTGCTGACACAACTTGTATACTTACAGTTTGTGATGACATCATTTCTATACTTACAGTTTGTGTTGACACTACTTGTATATTTACAGTTTGTGATGACACCATTTCTATGCTTATAGTTTGTGATGACACCATATCTATAATTTCAGTTTGTGTTGAAACACATTTTTCGTACTTTCAGTTTGTGATGACAAACTTTTTTTGTAATTTCATTTTGTGATGACACACTTTTCCTACTTTCAGTTTGTGATGACACACTTTTTCCTACTTTCAGTTTGTGATGACATACTTTTTCCTACTTTCAGTTTGTGATGACACCCTTTTTTCCTACTTCAGTTTGTGATGACACTTTTTTCCTACTTTCAGTTTGTGATGACACACTTTTTTATATACTTTCAGTTTTTGGTGAGACTTTAATGACAAGTAAATTTGTAGATAGCACATCCAAACAAAGTATGGCAGCCAATAGTAATCGCCTGTATCTCAACCGTCGACAACGAGTAGATTCTGTAAGTACTTCATAGATTTTGTTACATGGTTTATTCTTTGTGTAGCTTTGTGGGTACATAGATTTCGTTAGTTGTCCCAAGGGTTTGCAAGGAAATATGATTAATATCAGACTTATTTGGACAAACTCTGAGTGATATCTTGGTTTTGTGGACACAAAGTTTCACCGAGCAATCTGGTGGAGTTTGTGGGCAAGCAAGTTCACTCAGAGAAATTTTAGGGGGTTTTTGGGCAAACAAGTTCACCAAAATTTGTGGGCATACATTTTCACTGAGCAATCTCATTGGTTGGCAAGAAAAAATATAGAGTGAATCTGTGCGCAAGAAAACTTTGTGATTAATTTTGAGGTTTTTTTTTTTAGGGGCGATGGGGGGGGGGGGGGATCAGCAGATCAGCGGATCAGCAGATACATGTATTTTTAATACTTGTACATTGATGTTGACTATCTTGTATAATACTTTTAGCTTGTAGAGGAGGGACTATCTTGTATTATACTTCCAGCTTGTAGAGGAGGGACTATTTTGTATAATATTTTTAGCTTGTAGAGGAAGGACAATTTTGTATAATACTTTCAGCTTGTAGAGGAGGGACTATTTTGTATAATACACTCAGCTTGTAGAGGAGGGACTATTTTGTATAATACACTCAGCTTGTAGAGGAGGGACTATTTTGTATAATACTTTCAGCTTGTAGAGGAGGGACTATTTTGTATAATACACTCAGCTTGTAGAGGAGGGACTATTTTGTATAATACACTCAGCTTGTAGAGGAGGGACTATTTTGTATAATACACTCAGCTTGTAGAGGAGGGATTATGCTGTATAATACTTTTAGCTTGTAGAGGAGGGACTATTTTGTATAATACACTCAGCTTGTAGAGGAGGGACTATTTTGTATAATACTTTCAGCTTGTAGAGGAGGGACTATTTTGTATAATACACTCAGCTTGTAGAGGAGGGACTATTTTGTATAATACACTCAGCTTGTAGAGGAGGGACTATTTTGTATAATACACTCAGCTTGTAGAGGAGGGACTATTTTGTATAATACACTCAGCTTGTAGAGGAGGGACTATTTTGTATAATACTTTCAGCTTGTAGAGGAGGGACAATTTTGTATAATACACTCAGCTTGTAGAGGAGGGATTATGCTGTATAATACACTCAGCTTGTAGAGGAGGGACTATTTTGTATAATACACTCAGCTTGTAGAGGAGGGACTATTTTGTATAATACACTCAGCTTGTAGAGGAGGGACTATTTTGTATAATACACTCAGCTTGTAGAGGAGGGACTATTTTGTATAATACTTTCAGCTTGTAGAGGAGGGACTATTTTGTATAATACACTCAGCTTGTAGAGGAGGGACTATTTTGTATAATACACTCAGCTTGTAGAGGAGGGATTATGCTGTATAATACTTTTAGCTTGTAGAGGAGGGACTATCTTGTATAATAATTTCAGCTTTTAGAGGAGGGACTATTTTGTATAATACACTCAGCTTGTAGAGGAGGGACTATTTTGTATAATACACTCAGCTTGTAGAGGAGGGACTATTTTGTATAATACTTTCAGCTTGTAAAGGAGGGACTATTTTGTATAATACACTCAGCTTGTAGAGGAGGGACTATTTTGTATAATACACTCAGCTTGTAGAGGAGGGATTATGCTGTATAATACTTTTAGCTTGTAGAGGAGGGACTATCTTGTATAATACACTCAGCTTGTAGAGGAGGGACTATTTTGTATAATACACTCAGCTTGTAGAGGAGGGACTATCTTGTATAATACACTCAGCTTGTAGAGGAGGGACTATCTTGTATAATACTTTCAGCTTGTAGAGGAGGGACTATTTTGCAAAATGCTTTTGACATGCTGAGGAGGGCCTTTTTTGTATAATGCTTTTGATATCTTGACTAGAGACTATTTTTGATATTGTTTATACCCATCTTTTTAAAAAGACCCTGTGAAGCTATAATTTTTTTTAGCTGGGCATATAGCCAAAGGCGATAGCTGGCTATAGCAGTCACTGAGTTGTGTGCAATCGTCTTTTCGCGCATGTTTTTGGTCTCTGCAGTACCACCAGAACAAATGAAACTGTGTGCGCGATATGATATAGTGCATGTTTGTAATGTAAATAAAAGTGTATTAAATGTTCTGGTGTTGTTCATACAGTTATTTTGAGACGATCTAGACATTTATAGATATAGAATTTTCATCTTACTATAAATAATAGTAAATTGGAAGCTGTTTTTAACTTTCCGCGTACGAAGAGCCAGACAATCTCTATAATCTATTGGTAATACACAGAGTTGTCAGTGTTTTTGATCAAGAGAGCTATTGTTATTCGATATATTAATACAATAACAATTATGTTTTAACCTGTCATTTGTTGATAAAAATATGAATTTTGAATACTTTACTATCTAAAGAAATAAGCGGCAAATAAAACCTGTAATCAATACGACTGAAATGTATCTTTCTTATAGCTTTTTTAACGTGAAAATGGACAGATACTAGGCCTGTTTTGAAATTTTGAAATATTAAGGATTTATTGTTCACTTAGTGTAACTTTCAAATGGTAATAAAGTTAATTATTTGAATAAGGACATGTTTTAACAACACTGTTTTTAACATGTTAAAAGTTGTAGGCATCAAAACCAGATGTTACCAGAAAAAGCAATAACATATGATTTCACATACCGCTAACTCAAACAACAGTCAAGATGAGATGTTTTGGGGATCTTAAATGTGATTTTTGAACTATTAATTAGACAATAATCAAGAATATATCTTGTAGTATAATTAAACGACAGAATGCCAAAAATGTACGGTCATTGAAGCTCATATTAAACGGTCACAGTGGATAAAATATTTTATATCTTAATTGTTGAACCCTTAATGTCAATCCATGTTAATATAGAATCATTAATAAGTCATTTTTTTCAAATACGGAGACATTGTAAATATTGTTCGCAAGCTACGAGTCGATCAAAACAATGAGAAGAGGTAACTGCTGAAAAAACTCAGTGTTTAGTTCACTCAGTAAAAAGAACTAAATGCACTGATATTTTTTGTGAAACAATCATAAATAAACAGATTATTATTACTGTAATCGGCCGTATATAATCCGCACTCTTTTCACTCTAAAATTTGTCTCAGGCAGTGGGTGCAGATAACACACTACTACAGAATCTTAGGACATTTTTTCCACAGGAACTGCTGCATGAGATTCGATGTAGGTGGTAAGCCTGACAAAGTTTTTTCATAATAACGATGTATGAGTCAATGTATATCATCATTATTCCATTGTAAATATCATCATTGCTTATGTATGTGTGTATTTTACGTCTACGGCGACGGTGAATAAATCAATAAATGAATCTTGTTGTCTTTAATTTTTGTGTGTTTCCGTTTACAAATAGGCAAAACTACACAAGCACTTGTGTATTGCAATCCTTTGTTGCCTAGTTGCAATGTTTGGTGAGGAAACAGAATAGTACAGTACCTGTTCTTATCTTCACCATGAAGTTTTGTTATTATTGAAAAATAGAACAATCTCAACAAAAATTTTAATAATTATTTCACGCTGGTGAACGATGAAGCGAACAGCCATGTTGTAACTGTAAATGAGGGGGTTAAATGGAAGAGCAAATATGTAATATCTTGTAGTTTCGTATTTTCCCATTTATATCATATTATGTAGTTTTGCGTTATTTGTTTTGAGACAATGACTATACATTAATAAATAAAATAATGTTTTTTGGGTGTTTTGTTCTGTGGAGGAATGTTATTTTACAAAAGGTATATTACGGTAACTCTCTTACTATAGTTCATCTACAGTGTAGTACTAAGTTATGGAACATGCCTATTATACAGGTAAGAACGATGATTTAATTTTAAATTGAAAACATGACAAAAGGTGTCAAATAACACAACGCCACACCAAGGTAATTAATGTTGGTCGTATACGTCTCCATTCATAATCAATGCTGGGTGAAACAGACAACAGTATACATGGATCTGTATCCCTTTGTTTCAATAATTATGCTATACATGCATATTCTGGATATATAGATCGCTTGTGTACAAGAGCTCGCCGCTAATTAAAATTGTTACAAACTTTTATGTCGCCGATTTCCGCAAATATAATATCTATTTCAAATGTTGTTCTAATACATAATATTAATTAAATATATAGGCTATCACGCCAGAAAAAGCAAATGATTGCGTTGTAATTAACAGAATTTAATTTTACAAAGCCTTCGATTGATGTTTTGATATTTCTTTTGTTATTTAATTCAATTCATTAATTTGTTTATCATATCCCTTATCTAATATCTCGAACATATATATCTATAATAAATATTTATCTATTTTTTTCAAATACCGATCTGAGAATTTTGAAAATATTTCCGATCGTCATACTGCACTTATACACAATAATAATCAATCTTGCTGATGATTTTCGGCCATACGGCTGTGGAAAAAAGTCGATGCGGATTATATGCACGAACTCCTTTTTTCTCCGAAATCTGATGCTGAAATGGGGGGTGCGGATAATACATAAATGCGGACTATACATGGCCGATTACGGTAGATAATAATAAATAAATTGATAGACAGAGTCAAATTGTTAAATGTATAAACAAAATAATGAAAACAAAGATAAACAAATAAATAGATAGATGATATATAAATAAATAGATAAATAGAAAGATGAACAAATAGTTATATAGGCTACATGTATAAATGAGTAAATAAATGTATGAATGATTTTTTAAATAGATATAGGCCGATGTATGAATAAAGAAATAAAACACGGTTTGGGAGTATTAAAAAATCAATAACAACAACAGAATGAAAATAGGCAATATAATTACTTGGGTATTTGTAAACCTACAAGCTGTACTGCTTGTGGAATAAACTGAATGAAAGTAAGCACGGTTTTCAGTACTTTCACTTCTTTGATTTATATTGTTTATTCTCGTCTTTAATGACCCTGTAACCCTTTGTGCACTACACTACATGTAGTTTTAAGTCATATTCATTGTACATTGTAATTCAGAACATTTGTACTCAAGACATGTGTACACATAACATGGTACTCAAAACATGTGTACACAGAACATGGTACTCAGAACATGAGTACACAGAACACGGTACTCAGAACATGTGTACACAGAACATGGTACTCAGAACATGTGTACACAGAACACGGTACTCAGAACATGTGTACACAGAACATGGTACTCAGAACATGTGTATACAGAACACGGTACTCAGAACCTGTGTACACAGAACACGGTACTCAGAACATATGTATACAGAACACGGCACTCGGAACATGTGTACACAGAACATGGCACTCGGAACATGTGTACACAGAACACGGTACTCAGAACATGTGTATACAGAACACGGTACTCAGAACATGTGTACACAGGACATGACACTCAGAACATGTGTACACAGAACATGGCACTCAGAACATGTGTACACAGAACACGGTACTCAGAACATGTGTATACAGAACACGGCACAGAACATGTGTACACAGGACATGACACTCAGAACATGTGTACACAGAACATGGCACTCAGAACATGTGTACACAGAACATGGTACTCAGAACATGTGTACACAGAGCATGGTACTCAGAACATGTGTACACAGAACATGGTACTCAGAACATGTGTATACAGAACACGGCACAGAACATGTGTACACAGGACATGACACTCGGAACATGTGTACACAGAACATGGCACTCAGAACATGTGTACACAGAACACGGTACTCAGAACATGTGTACACAGAACACGGTACTCAGAGCATGTGGATACAGAACACGGCACAGAACATGTGTACACAGGATATGGCACTCGGAACATGTGTACTCAGTATACGGCACTCAGAACATGTGTATACAGAACATGGCACTCAGAACATGCATGTGTACACAGAACACAGCACTCAACATGTTTACACAGAACATATCGCTCAGAACACGGCAAACAGAACATGTGTACACATGCACAGCACTCAAAACATGTTAATTTATATATAAATATTTCCTTAATATTTCAGACTGCCAGTGGAAATTTTGGAGTTACAACATTTTATGTAAATGGTGTAGCAATTTCACAAGAACTGAAGGACTTGTCGTCACAGCGTGGTGTTGTACAGGGCATGACTAAAATTATGACCAAATCAAGCTTACTTACGGCATTTGGGTACTCACAAACCCCAGATGGCAGTAGGTTTAGAACAAGGTAAGAACTTGGATTACTCTTATATTCTTGACATATAATGGAATTTTCCTAATATCAGAGACAGGAACTTGTCTGATTTTTTCTTATCAGTTGAATGAGTTAAAAAAAACCTAAATCTTGATTGTCAGTGACAATGTGATAGTGATCTGAATTCTGGTGTTCTAAGATAGTGCGATTCAATACACAGTGTCTGTTTTCTGAGCCATAGGGATCTAAAGCCTGGTGTCCTGGGATACTCTAATTCAATACACAGTGTCTGTTTTCTGAGCCATAGGGATCTAAAGCCTGGTGTCCTGGGATACTCTAATTCAATACACAGTGTCTGTTTTCTGAGCCATAGGGATCTAAAGCCTGGTGTCCTGGGATACTCTAATTCAATACACAGTGTTTGTTTTCTGAGCCATAGGGATTTGAAGTTTGGTGTTCTAGGATAGTGGGATTCAATACACATTGTCTGTTTTCTAAGACATAGGGATCTGAAGTCTGTGTCCTGTGATTGTGGGATTCGATACACATTGTTTTCTTTTGTTTTTGGAATTGGGCCTTTTTACCTGGCCCACATGTTGATGATATTATTTCCAGCAGCAATGACAAAAATACTAAAAATGTATTTACAGTTTGAGCTTTTTAATTTTGTGGAATTGCTTCAAAAAAATGATTTTTACTCCGCTACCTGTGAAATCAAGGGGATAGGGAACACATTAGATATTGTCTTGTACCAGTCTGACAGTCTATCCAGTTTATGGCTTTGTTGCTGGATGGGGGACATGTATTAATTCTTGATTTACTCCCAGAATGCTTCACAGGTAGGGGACATGTATTGATTCTTGATTTACTCCCAGAATGCTTCACAGGTAGGGGACATGTATTGATTCTTGATTTACTCCCAGAATGCTTCACAGGTAGGGGACATGTATTGATTTTTTATTTACTCCCAGAATGCTTCTCAGGTAGGGGACATGTATTAATTCTTGATTTACTCCCAGAATGCTTCACAGATAGGGGACATCAGGGCCCAACATCGACTCAAAAATCTGTGAGCCAAAAAATTAGCCCACCAAAATATTTTTAGCCAATTGAAATTTTGATTAGCCAGGCCAATGAATATTGATACCAAATGTTTTTAATTTTAAGTAACATGGTTTTGACAAGTGAAAACTGTATATACATGTTCATGTGCTATAATGTTTGGAGGTTTACTTGATTGGGAACATTTTGTGACAATTCTATTTTATTTATCAAACATAGTTGTCTGTGATCATGCCATATTTCTCTCTTTCGTATGACAGCAGTGTGATATACACAAAACATGCACCATAATATATTAGCCAGAAAATTAGCCAATTGCAATATTTTTAGCCAATCTTGACAAAAATTAGTCAATGGCTACATTGACTAATGACAGGGTTAGCCCTGGGACATGTATTGATTCTTGAATTACTCCCAAAATGCTTCACTTTGCTTAAAGTGATCTCTCATGACAAGTTTTACAATATTTCTATGTTATTATTTTTAGTATGGATTGATTTTTTATTTTTGTATGTTTTTTTTCAGTCAGTTTGTCCGACTTCTGAATGAGTTAGCCAAGACAAAGTTTCAGGCAATTGCAGCCCTCAAATCAACCACAACTTTTTTGACAATGTTTATACCTGATGACAATGCCATGCAGAAAATTCCACCTCAAAAAATAAATGAAATAATGGCTAATGATGAATTACTTGACGGGGTATGGTATTACTTATAATATATGTATCTATGTGTAGTAGGTAACAAGGTATGGTATTACTTATAATATATGTATCTATGTGTAGTAGGTAACAAAGTATGGTATTACTTATAATATATGTATCTATGTGTAGTAGGTAACAAGGTATGGTATTACTTATAATATATGTATCTATGTGTAGTAGGTAACAAAGTATGGTATTACTTATAATATATGTATCTATGTGTAGTAGGTAACAAGGTATGGTATTACTTATAATATATGTATCTATATGTAGTAGGTAACAAAGTATGGTATTACTTATAATATATGTATCTATGTGTAGTAGGTAACAAGGTATGGTATTACTTATAATATATGTATCTATGTGTAGTAGGTAACAAGGTATGGTATTACTTATAATATATGTATCTATATGTAGTAGGTAACAAGGTATGGTATTACTTATAATATATGTATCTATATTATAACTAATACCATACCTTGTTACCTACTACATATAGTATATCTCACCTCTACACAGGTGTATTATCAGTTACACTATCACATCATGTCTGCCTCCTTTTTAACTTTTATATCTCACCTCTACACAGGTGTGTTATAAGTTACACCATCACATCATGTCTGCCTCCAGTTTTAACTTTTATCTCACCTCTACACAGGTGTATTATAAGTTATAATATCACATCATGTCTGCCTTCGGTTTTAACTTTTATCTCACCTCTACACAGGAGTATCATAGCTTGCACACCAGTATTAGTTTCTACTATATATTTTTACTAAATATACTTACCTTCAGATCAGCATTATTCTTTGTAAATGAACTTCCCAAAGCTAATACTTACACATCTTGTAGTGCTGTCATCGCTATCCATCTTAGTACCAGGAAATACCTACCCATCCAGAAAGACAGCTGATTTTGTTTACATCAAAGTTACAGAGGTGCTTTGTCGTCAGGACTATGGCCAAATCACACCCCTCCTGGCTGTGATTTTTTAATAAATTTCTAGATCCCTCAAGAATAACTTACCTTATCAGATTTTAAAGTACCTACCCAGATTTACGACTCAAAAAAAAAAATTTGGTAATTTACATTCAGGGGAAAGCCCTCTATATACACAAAGGAAAACTCTGGAATTATTTCTGCACCACCATGTTTTGCCATGAACCTTGGGGCAATTACTGTACTTCAACCTGCAAGTTATACTTTCACAGCTTGTCCGCCTCCGGTTTTAACTTTTATATCTTTTATCTTTTATATGTTGCAAGTATAATTTGCTACATCTAAGTATGTTTATGTAAGCTTGATTATTTGATATTACTCTTTGTAGATTATAAGAGCACATTTCATACCAAACAAAGTTATTTTTACTTCCTACGTTAACCATAACGAGGGATTTATCAGCTCAGATGGCAAACAGATCAGCTTACTCAAGAATAACGATCAAGGTAATTATAATTTCATGCATTAATTGTTAACAGACCACAAAATAACATAAAAGTGATCTTTCATGTTACGCAGAGTTATGGCAAATACATAGCATGCTAGGCAGAGTTATGGCAAATACATAGCATGCTAGGCAGAGTTATGGCAAATACATAGCATGCTAGGCAAAGTTATGGCAATAAATGCCCAGCGTGCTACAAAAATGGGGAAAAAGGGGTGTCCGCTTATGGTGACTAATTAATAGTCAAGTTGACATAAAGCAGTTAATTTTGTTTATTATGGATGATGGTAAAGTTGTTGTAGTTAAAACCCTGGTTACCTACGGACATTCTTGTGTTGCATGGGGCTAGAGATGAACTATTATTTACATTTTTATTGTCCATACCGCCTTGGCAATCAACTAGAAAAGATACATGACCATGTGTGAAAAAAAGGTGGAGGGGCTCTTATAGGGACACAAGCGCTTATTGGATTGAATACGGTAAACATTTTGATGCTGAGGAGTTGTTTAAGCACATACGCTTCATACTTAGACATTTTACTTAATATAAACACAGACGGGAAATTAGCAACTAAGCTATACAACAAACGCGACGATCGGCTTTCCCATCGTAAATTTTCCACATTTAAGTAGTAATATCCCTCAGTCACCCGCATATGGAGTTTATATTTCACAAATGATCCAATATGTCAGGGCGTGTACAACATATGAAGATTTGATATACAGAGGTAAACTACTCACTGACAAATTATTGACACAGGGATATCGAAAACTGTTTAATGTCAACGTTCCGCAAATTTTATGGTCAGTATAATAGGCTTGTTTGCGACTACTCTGTTTCACTAAGTGAAATGTTGAGTTGCCTTTTCGTTGGCGGTTGTTGAGACGTCTGTACCAATTGTGACGAGGATACACTCCTCACGTGTTTCATTGGACTTGACTGTGGACTAGCAGCGGGTGAGACCGGTCGACAAGGGATGCTTACTCCTCCATGGCACTGATCCCACCTCTTGGTTTCCAGAGGTCCGTGGTTGTCCATTTTTACTGGATTTGTATCTATGTCCTGGACATTCTATTGATTTATACTTTGATATCTGAAAATTTCTTACATTAGATAAGTGACAACTGACAATGTTCTTCAAATGCGTGATTTTAATCCATCATACCCAGTAACTCACCTTTTGTTTACAGCAATAGGTCAACTATTACAGAAAAGTTTGTCACACATAATTAAACATAGAGTGGAACCTCATTTAAAAAACCACTTCACATTTTAGACCACAAGTTTTCAGTCTCTTAATAGATATCAAATAAATACAGAACCTCGCATTAGGAGACCACCTCACAAATCAGACCACTTTGAGTCAGTCAGTTAGGTGGTCTTTATAGAGAGGTTCTACTGGAACACCTCAGTCTTTGTAGTTGTTATGGTAACCTGTAGGTTACAGTCATTTCTTTTAGCGTAACCGGGTTACAATTGCGTCTGTTACTTTGTGACCTGATTTGATGCTCTATGACCTGATCAAAAGTTCATTCATTGGTTTCAATGTACTCTTTGTAAGTTTGGTTTGTCATTCTCAAACTGTGTATGAGAATACTGTATGTGTATTTAAATTAGCACACTCATATTTTAGCGCTCTCAGGGCGTATAGACTTATTAGTGCAATCTTGAATTTGAGCAATGAATTTCATTAGTTTTGTTGTGTACACAGAATGACAGGATGGAGAAATTTTAGCGCTGCCCTTGAATTAGCATGATGACTTTAGTGCAGAAGGCGCTAATATTAGAATACAGCTAAATTAAGCACACGTACAGTATAATGTGCCAGTGGATGAGAAAAAGGTCCTTACGACATAACCAACAAAATGCCTGAAAAGAAGAAATTATGCTAGGATGTGTAACTTTTCTACTTTTGTAGATTTTTCCTGCCGGAAACCAAAAACAGTTGTTCTCGCCTGCACTCATTCTCATATTATATATTTTATCGACATATGTTCAAGTTTATGAAAACTTAGAAATAGTAGTTAACTGAAAAATTGGCTCAATTACAAAAAATCTCAGTCAGGTCACAGGAAACGGAAATTTCATCTGTAAGTTAAAATAGTGATTCAAATATTCGATCACTGGCGTTTGTCCGACAATCAGGTGTTTGACTCTCCATTATAACTTACAATTTCCAATTCCTGTGGTCGGATTTATGCATAAGGGATAATATATTTAGATGTAATGAGTGTGTCATTTTCTTTAGATTACCATTTCCTGTATCGGCCACGGTGGAACCTGGGCTTTGACTTGTAGAGCACAAATCGGCCCTTTCAGATGATCTCATCATAAGTTTTGACCATGTGATCATGACACTGTCAATTGACTTCTATCTTAAAATCAGTCATAATTTGAATATCAGTGATAAATTGCAACCACTGACAAACCATGTTGTCATCTGAAAACTCTTGTTTCTACTAAGTGTTGTTTGATTTTCAGCATACATGATTATTATCCCCTTGCAAATGAAGTTTGGAGGGGATATAGGATTGTACATACATATGTTACACTTTCCTTGTCAATGCTCTAACAATTTTATTTCTCAACAGAATTTTACAAAACTTGATACAAGGGTGTACCATGGTAATATCTCGGACGAGTTTGTATTTTGTAACTCTTACTCCCTTATTTACAGAGTTATTGCCCTTTGATTATTTCATTGAAATATTGTTGTCAGCGTTCCACAGGTATTATAAAATATTTCCATTGCGAGGGGATTATTATCAATTGAGATGCCTTGTTATATATTCAGACCAGTTTCAATTTATTTTCACCTTACTTTAATGTTTGATCTTATATTACACCATTATTTTCTATAAGATATCATTTGATGTTCAGCACATATCACTATTTTCAGTCTAGTCTTCTTTTGTTTTCAGCATACGTCAACAGCGCTAAAGTCAATGCAAAAATAGTAGAAGGAAATATCACGGTTGCTAATGGCGTCGTCCATATTGTTGATCAGTTGCTAGGATATGTTTTTCAGAGTGTTCGTGAACAAGTTACAGTGTATGCAAAGTAAGTCAAATATTCTCCCTTTTTTTTATTTTATTGTCCGGACCATATCTTAAGTTTATACCTAGGCTCCTCATATTTGGTATGCATGCATCTAAAACGGACAGAGTGTTGTATACAAAAATTGTGCACATACCACTCTTATTCTTGGAGTTACTTCCCTTTAGTTTATTTTGTTTGTCCGTGCCATATCTAATTTAACTGTTCCTATCATACTATTTTTTTGAGTTACTTCCCTTTAGTTTATTTTGTTTGTCCGTGCCATATCAAATTTAACTGTTCCTATCATACTATTTTTTGGAGTTACTTCCATTTTGTTGATTTTGTTTGTCCGTGCCATATCTAATTTAGCTGTTCCTATCATACTATTTTTTGGAGTTACTTCCCTTTAGTTTATTTTGTTTGTCCGTGCCATATCTAATTTAACTGTTCCTATCATACTATTTTTTTGAGTTACTTCCCTTTAGTTTATTTTGTTTGTCCGTGCCATATCTAATTTAACTGTTCCTATCATACTATTTTTTGGAGTTACTTCCCTTTTGTTGATTTTGTTTGTCCGTGCCATATCTAATTTAACTGTTCCTATCATACTATTTTTTGGAGTTACTTCCCTTTTGTTGATTTTGTTTGTCCGTGCCATATCTAATTTAACTGTTCCTATCATACTATTTTTTTGAGTTACTTCCCTTTTGTTGATTTTGTTTGTCTGTGCCATATCTAATTTAACTGTTCCTATCATACTATTTTTTTGAGTTACTTCCCTTTTGTTGATTTTGTTTGTCTGTGCCATATCTAATTTAACTGTTCCTATCATACTATTTTTTTGAGTTACTTCCCTTTTGTTGATTTTGTTTGTCTGTGCCATATCTAATTTAACTGTTCCTATCATACTATTTTTTTGAGTTACTTCCCTTTTGTTGATTTTGTTTGTCTGTGCCATATCTAATTTAAACTGTTCCTATCATACTATTTTTTTTGAGTTACTTCCCTTTTGTTGATTTTTGTTTGTCCTGTGCCATATCTAATTTAACTGTTCCTATCATACTATTTTTTTGAGTTACTTCCCTTTAGTTTATTTTGTTTGTCTGTGCCATATCTAATTTAACTGTTCCTATCATACTATTTTTTTGAGTTACTTCCCTTTAGTTGATTTTGTTTGTCCGTGCCATATCTAATTTAACTGTTCCTATCATACTATTTTTTTGAGTTACTTCCCTTTAGTTTATTTTGTTTGTCTGTGCCATATCTAATTTAACTGTTCCTATCATACTATTTTTTTGAGTTACTTCCCTTTAGTTGATTTTGTTTGTCCGTGCCATATCTAATTTAACTGTTCCTATCATACTATTTTTTTGAGTTACTTCCCTTTTGTTGATTTTGTTTGTCCGTGCCATATCTAATTTAACTGTTCCTATCATACTATTTTTTTGAGTTACTTCCCTTTAGTTTATTTTGTTTGTCCGTGCCATATCTAATTTAACTGTTCCTATCATACTATTTTTTTGAGTTACTTCCCTTTAGTTTATTTTGTTTGTCCGTGCCATATCTAATTTAACTGTTCCTATCATACTATTTTTTTGAGTTACTTCCCTTTAGTTTATTTTGTTTGTCTGTGCCATATCTAATTTAACTGTTCCTATCATACTATTTTTTGGAGTTACTTCCCTTTTGTTGATTTTGTTTGTCTGTGCCATATCTAATTTAACTGTTCCTATCATACTATTTTTTTGAGTTACTTCCCTTTTGTTGATTTTGTTTGTCTGTGCCATATCTAATTTAACTGTTCCTATCATACTATTTTTTGGAGTTACTTCCCTTTTGTTGATTTTGTTTGTCCGTGCCATATCTAATTTAACTGTTCCTACCACACTATTTTTTCAATGTTATTCACCTCTGTTTATTTTTTTTTGTTGAGCCTATATCTAAATTCTTTTTTCACATACAGGGTTTAGCTAGTCTGGTTGACTACTGGTATTTACATTACTGTATAAACATGAGTAGTGATTAATGAAAGTGTATAATGAATGTACATTGAACACCAGAATTACCTGTTCAGCCTCTTATTGTCAGCTTACCTGAACCGAAGGCTTAAGAGTCAAGTGAGCTATTGTGATCCAGCGTCCGGCTGTAAACTTTTCATATTTTCGACTTCTTCTCTAAAACCACTGAAGGGATTTTGATGAAACTTGGCAGGAAGCATGTACTCAAGGTCCTTTACCTTTTGTTTGTAGTTTTCGGCCATATTGGCCCAGTGCAGGGCAGAGTACCTCTCTTTTAAAATTTTCTTCTCCAGAACCACTGCATAAATTGAAAAACTGATTGTTTCTGAGTGATCTACATCAATGGATGATTCAAATTTGTATTTTTCATAGGAATTGGAATATTAAGTTTTGACACGTTTTTGAGGTCTTTTCAGAATTTGTCATTTTCATTCATTTTTGCATGATTTCTTAAATTATTTCCCCTTGCATTCTTTTTGATGCATTCATTTAATTACTTCTGATTAGGTGAAGAAATGTTTTTGTGCAAGAATTTTGCCAAAATTTAATTCCTTATATTTTTGATGAATTTTTTAAGATTGCAAAAAACAAAAAAAAACAAAAAACGGGGGATGCATTTTTCACACTATCAGCTTAAGTTCCTTTACCAAGTTAGTAGTTTTCAGCCAGATTGGCCCACGGATGGATCCAGGATGGGGCAGAATAAATCCCAAAAGGTATCCCTATTTAAAAATCATATTCTCCAGAACTACTGCATGAATTGTTTCTGAGTGATCTACATGGATGTATGATTTAAGTTTGTATGTTTCATAGAAATTAAAATGTTAATTTTTAATGCAATTTCGAGGTCTTTTCAGACTTTGTATTTCCATTTATTTTTGAATGATAAGGAGTTAGATTAACGAGTTATCTCCCATTGTTTGTTTCATTTGTCTGTGCCATATCTTTTTCGTTTCTTCACCTGGACTCCCCATGTTTGATTCAGAGATACTTCTCAGGTAGATTCTGGTTTGTTTTTGTCTGTTTATGCCTTAAAGACTACCTGCATAAAGCCACCTGTCTATAATGGCTACTTTTGCCTCTTACACCGTATAAAGGCCGTCTGTCTATAATGGCTACTTTTGTCTCTTTCACCTGTTTAAAGGTTTTAAATGGTCAACTTTCACTTGTATAAAGGCTATCTGTCTCTAATGGCTTCTTTTTCCTCTTTCACATGATAAAGGCCACCTGTCAATAATGGCTACTTTTGCCTCTTTCACCTGTATAAAGGCCGTCTGTCTATAATGGCTACTTTTGCCTCTTTCACCTGTATAAAAGGCCATCTGTCTATAATGGCTACTTTTGTCTCTTTCACCTGTATAAAAGGCCATCTGTCTATAATGGCTACTTTTGTTTCTTTCACCTGTATAAAGGCCGTCTGTCAATAATGGCTACTTTTGCCTCTTTCACCTGTATAAAAGGCCATCTGTCTATAATGGCTACTTTTGCCTCTTTACTATTCTGTCTATAATGGCTACTTTTGTTTCTTTCACCTGTATAAAGGCCATCTGTCTATAATGGCTACTTTTACCTCTTTCACCTGTATAAAGGCCATCTGTCTATAATGGCTACTTTTGCCTCTTTCACTTGTATAAAGGCCGTCTGTCTCTAATGGCTTCTTTTTCCTCTTTCACATGATAAAGGCCACCTGTCAATAATGGCTACTTTTGCCTCTTTCACCTGTATAAAGGTCATCTGTCTATAATGGCTACTTTTTCCTCTTTCACCTGTATAAAGGCTGTCTGTCTATAATGGCTACTGTTGCCTCTTTCACCTGTATAAAGGCCGTCTGTCTATAATGGCTACTATTGCCTCTTTCACCTGTATAAAGGCCACCTGTCTATAATGGTGTCTTTTGACTCTTTCACCTGTATAAAGGCCATCTGTCTATAATGGCTTCTTTTGCCTCTTTCACCTGTATAAAGGCCGTCTGTCTATAATGGCTACTTTTGCTTTCACTTTTGCCATCTGTCTATAATGGCTACTTTTGCCTCTTTCACCTGTATAAAGGTTGTCTGTCTATAATGGCTACTTTTGCCTCTTTCACCTGTATAAAGGCCGTCTGTCTATAATGGCTACTTTTGCCTCTTTCACCTGTATAAAGGCCATCTGTCTATAATGGCTACTGTTGCCTCTTTCACCTGTATAAAGGTCACCTGTCTATAATGGCTACTTTTGCCTCTTTCACCTGTCTAAAGACTGTCTGTCTATAATGGCTACTTTTGCCTCTATCACCTGTATAAAGGCCATCTGTCTATAATGGCTACTGTTGCCTCTTTCACCTGTATAAAGGTCACCTGTCTATAATGGCTACTTTTGCCTCTTTCACCTGTATAAAGGTCATCTGTCTATAATGGCTACTTTTGCCTCTTTCACCTGTATAAAGGTTGTCTGTCTATAATGGCTACTGTTGCCTCTTTCACCACCTGTATAAAATGGCTACTGTTGCCTCTTTCTATCTATAAAGGTCACCTACTGCTTTTGCCTCTTTCACCTGTGTAAAGGCCGTCTGTGTTTAATGTCTGCTGTTGCCTCTTTCACCTGTATAAAGGTTGTCTGTCTATAAAGGCTACTGTTGCCTCTTTCACCTGTATAAAGGTTGTCTGTCTATAATGGCTACTGTTGCCTCTTTCATCTGTATAAAGGTCACCTGTCTATAATGGCTGCTTTTGCCTCTTTCACCTGTGTAAAGGCCGTCTGTGTTTAATGTCTGCTGTTGCCTCTTTCACCTGTATAAAGGCCACCTGTCTATACCTGCTACTTTTGCCTCTTTAACCTGCATAAATGACATATGTCTATAATGTCTACTGTTGCCTCTTTCACCTGTATAAAGGTCGTCTGTCTATAATGGCTACTGTTGCCTCTTTCACCTGTATAAAGACTGTCTGTCTATAATGGCTACTTTTGCCTCTTTCACCTGTATAAAGGTCACCTGTCTATAATGGCTACTTTTGCCTCTTTCACCTGTATAAATGTCACCTGTCTATAATGGCTACTTTTGCCTCTTTCACCTGTATAAAGGTCACCTGTCTATAATGGCTACTTTTGCCTCTTTCACCTGTATAAAGGCCATCTCATCTGTCCTTTTTCACCTGTATAAAGGTTGTCTGTCTATACTACTTTTGTCTCTTTCACTGTATAAAGGTCATCTGTCTATAATGGCTACTTTTGCCTCTTTCACCTGTATAAAGGTCACCTGTCTATAATGGCTACTTTTGCCTCTTTTACCTGTATAAAGGTCATCTGTCTATAATGGCTACTTTTGCCTCTTAGACTGTACATCTTCTCAATATGCTACAGGTGGAGGGCTATTCTACCAATTAGCATTGTATTATCATTCATTTTAATTTCAGGAGGTTTGATAGTCTGATAAAGAGTGGAAGTCAAGATTTTACAAATAAGTTAGTGCAGCCTTCCGGAGTAAACCTCTTTGTTCCTCTAGACTATGCTTTTACAAAGATAGCAAATCTTCCTTGGATAAATCTCAACAGTGATTTAGCATTAATCCAAAAGGTATGTAAAAATAGATTGTCCTGTGTCATTTTAGGTCACCGGAGTTGCCTTATCACCTGGAGTCATCCATTAGCTAGTTTATTTATTCTGTGTAAACAGTTTAAACCTGTCCTGATATTTATACCATCCAAAAAAACATATCTTGTTCTCACTCAGCTGATTTATAAAATGTGGCAAGACAGGTAAGATTTTAATTTTGTGTTTATCAGTGGTCACGCTGAGCTTTGCCAGCAATGTAAAATGTTATTTTTATTTCAAATAGGAACAAGAAATAGCATGAGAAACGAGATAAATTAATTTTAATTGGCCTTATGGTCTACACACAATTGGTAATTTTATTTGGCCTTATGGTCTACACACAATTGGTAATTTTATTTGGCCTTATTGTCTACACACAATTGGTAATTTTATTTGGCCTTATGGTATACACACAATTGGTAATTTTATTTGGCCTTATGGTCTACACATAATTGGGAGTTTTATTTGGCCTTATGGTCTATTGTTTTGTCATAATTGGGAAAAAATACGTCTTTTACACTGGGCAAATTAGCTAACCTGTGAAAACCACAGGTCTGTACTGTTCTACACAACTTCATATTTACACAAAAATACCTCCTAGTTCAATTGTGTCCCAAATGGGAAAAAAATTAGACCTTTGATCAACATTGGATCTGACAATTTTTTTCTCAGCTATTTTAACCAGGCCTCTACAACACTAAAAATTCACTCTTCATTTGGCCAGTGAACCAGAAATTTTAATAGCCAGCCAGGAACTTTTACTTGCCAATATATATATGGCAGGGGCAACACGACAGAATCCCCAAAGAGGTTAATCAAACACTAACCATAATTCAATTCCAGTATTCCTTTAACCAAGATTATTTAAACTTGTTAGTGTCCAATGAAGAGGTAGATGCTTCTGTTGAAATAGACACTGAAAAGAAAATGTCATCGTGTTCTGTTTGGAAAGTTTCAAGTCGAAGGCATGACAGCATGCTACGTGTTTTTAAACAGGAATCAACGTGAGTTAGACGCTTTAGTTTATCGAAACTGAATAGCCAAATTGGTTGTTGTAAAGCGACATAACAGACCGTGATTTCGATAATGTAATTTTACAGTGAAAAACGGACAAATTTTTTATTTCTGGCTGGGGGGGAAAAAAACTGGTCATAATGTGGCTACTAAATTAGAATAAACACTGCAAAACCTAAAAAATGGTCGCATTTGTGAGTGATTTGGTTGCATTATAGAGTGCTGTTAACCCTTCAAACCCGAAGTATTTAGATAGTATGCTCTATTTTATTGTTTAGACTAGTCTATTATGACCTGTAGGGTTTTAAAGGGTTAGCCTTTTATTATATCATCTGCCTTCCTGTACTCATTTGTATATTTGTTTTATGTAGATTTTGAAGCTTCACACATTAGAGTCTGGCCAGTCGATTGCGATATCAAATATCATTGGTGGATATGAGAGTCGACAGTTCAAAAGATCCATGTACAATGATTCACGACTGGCCATCTTTAATTTTAGGAACCGTAAGTAATTTCGTTAATCTTCTGCTGGATATTTCACATCAACTAGGAAATTTTGCTGAGAAAGACAAATGTTTAAATGAAAACCAGCGACCACTACTTTATCTTATATATTTTACTCCCTCAAGCAACAACATCAAGAGACATTTATGTAAGTTGTAAAATTGTGTTTGTTTATTGTTGTAAAATAAATAAATAAATCTGCCTCCATGGACAAGAGTTAGCTCCACTTATTCTCGGCAATAGATGTTGATGTGTAGCAGAGTGGTTATGTGAAGAAGCCACCAAAATGAAGCTGTGTACATAATTATTTTCTGAATTTAGCTGATGATTCTGTTGCTTGTCATGAGAATAGCAGACAGAATTTGTCATCTGTTGACTTCTATTGGTAAGTCTGTACATGTGGAATATATGCTTACATAAACTTATTTCATTTGAATATGACTTTGGACAAAAGGTCACCAGGGGATGCTTACTCCTCCATGGTACCTGATTTCACCTCTGGATTTCCAGAGGTCCATGTTTGTCCAATATTCACCAGATTTTTATATAGTGACCTGGAGATCCTGAAGATTGATACTTTGGTATCTGTTATTTTTATAGAAAATTTCATTTGCACATTTTCCATAATATAGATTTCTCTTTTTTCGACAGAGTCCTGGGTGAATGGGGGAAATGTGATGGCCAAAATTATCCAGCCGGATATTGGTGCTACAAATGGCAATCTCCACACCATTGACACAATTTTGGGTATACCCTATCTGGATCTTGCCATGCTGATCTGCCATGACATCTGGTTACTGTAAGTGTACGAAAGGTCAAAATTAATGAAAAACATTTGTTACAATAATCTAAAGGTTACACCCCCCCACCAAGTGACTCAGACAACAGGAAGTTTTTTTTTTAAGTCAATGCGACTCACAAAATGTTTATCTTCTCCATGGTTTGGTATCTATTGCGGTACACACGATACGGTTCGGTTATTTTTGGTTTGGTACAGGTCAGAATTATCTTAAAATTTGCCAGCAAAAATCAAGAACACAATAAAGTAAATTTATAAATTTTATTAACAATAACAAAATAAAAACTTAATCTAAATGACACTTTACAAGAATTAAAATCACAACTCACAGTTCAGTTCCAGTTCAGAGATCCACATGAATACACAATAAATTCCAATCTGAATGTAATATTAAAGGGATCCACTTGAATACACAATAAATTCCAATTTGTATGTAATAGTGATGTGCACTAATCTGACATAATTCCAATATAAAAAATATGGTCTGCTCTACTATAACTTAGTCTCAAAAATAGTCTCGGCTGTTCTAAACTTGTTCTTCACTTGTTCTGCCTGAAGATCTAACCATCTCTGTATGTATACACTAAAACAGTTCTAGAAATCACTAGATAGGAATAATCAGGAAAATGGGCTTTCTACAAGATTCAGGAAAGTCCCTATGGCTAAATATAGGAACATGATGACAGTTAGAATGTCCTTGAACAAACACACAAACAACTGATCTTCCAGAAAGGTCCAGAGGCACCAAGTTCAACAAGTACAAATAATTATAACCAACCACCCATTTACCCTCATAACAAGATGTGTTAATATAACTGTTATACTTAATTTTACTTCAACAAAATGTTTTCAATGTTAACTTTTATTTCATCTTATAACAACAAACAAATAACAAAATGTCCCTCAGTTCAGCTTTGGTGATTTTGACACTGATGCCCATTTTAATTTGCGTTATTAAGAAACTGGAATCAATCATTTCCTTTTTAGCTCACCTGGCCTAAAAGGCCATGTGAGCTTTTGCCATCACTTGGCGTCCGTCGTCGTCGGCGGTGTCGTCGTCCGTCCGTCGTTAAAGATCAACTCCTCAGAAACCGCTGGGCCATTTGCAACCAAACTTTGTCACAACAGTCCTTGGGTGGTCTACTTTAAAAATTGAAACTGGTGTTTTTTTAAATCTGCACCTAATCCAAGATGGCCGCCAGCGGGGAACATAGGTTAACATTGGACCCTATGGGAACAATATCAAAGATCTTTTTCTCTCGTTAAAGATCAACTCCTTAGAAACCGCTGGGCCATTTGCAACCAAACTTTGTCACAACAGTCCTTGGGTGGTCTACTTTAAAAATTGTGTCCGGCATGTCCGCACCTAATCCAAGATGGCCGCCAGTGGGGATCATAGATTAACATTGGACCCTATTTGAAAATATATTCAAAGATATTTTTCTCTGAAACTACTGAGCCAATTAGAACCAAACTTGGTCATAGTAGTCCTTAGATGGTACCTTCTGAAACTGGTGTTTTTTTAAATCTGCACCTAATCCAAGATGGCCGCCAGCAGGGAACATAGGTTAACATTGGGCCCTATGGGGAACAATATCAAAGATCTTTTTTCTCTAAAACCCTTTAGCCAATGGGAACCAAACCTGGCCACAATAGTTTTTGGATGGCCCCCTACAATTTTTATGGTTTTTGAGGGCCACATCAAATCCAAGATGGCCGCCAGCGGAGAACATATTTTAACATTGGACCTTATGGGAAAATACGTTCAAAGATATTTTTCTCTGAAACTACTGAGCCAATTGGAACCAAACTTGGTCACAGTAGTCCTTAGATGATATCTTCTGAAACCGGTGTTTATTTAAGTCTGCACCTAATCCAAGATGGCCGCCAGCGGGGAACATAGGTTAATATTGGACCCTATGGGAACAATATCAAAGATCTTTTTCTCTAAAACCCTTTAGCCAATGGGAACCAAACTTGGCCACAATAGTCTTTGGATGGCCCCCTTCAACATTGGGGTTTTTGAGTGCTACACCAAATCCAAGATGGCCGCCAGTGTAAAACATATTTTAACATTGGACCTTATGGGAAAATACGTTCAAAGATATTTTTCTCTGAAACTAGTGAGCCAATTGGAACCAAACTTGGTTATAGTAGTCCTTAGATGGTACCTTCTGAAACTGGTGTTTTTTTTAAGTCTGCACCTGATCCAAGATGGCCGCCAACGGGGAACATAGGTTAACATTGGACCCTATGGGAACAATTTCAAAGATCTTTTTCTTTAAAACCCCAAAGCCAATTGGAACCAAACTTGGCCGACAACAGTCTTTGGGTGGCCCCCTACAACATTGGTGTTTTTGAGGGCCACACAAAATCCAAGATGGCCATCAGTGGAGAAGATATTTTAAACATTGGACCCTATGGGAATTGGTTCAAATTTAATTTACATGCAATCATTTTAAACAAAAATGATTAACCCATTTTAATTTAACAGTTGCTGTATCAAGTGAAAAGTATGAAGTTGCAATATCCTCAGTATGAAAGTGCGTATGACAGTATTATAATATCCTGTATGGGTTTTAAGAGAGTCTTCATTCAGACTTTAGTCGATGATCCCAACTTGGTATGTTATTGTCTAAACCTTGAGTAAAATTTTGAAATAATTTGGTTTAGTTTTGAAAGGAAATATTGAAATGGCGATTTGTGTAATATAATAGAAATAAATATTGTGTATTAAATTTCAAGCGATCATTTATTTAAACATTAGACAATCTGTTGATTTTCATTCTGCAACAACTCTACCTAGGTGAGCTATACAGGCTCCTGGGAGCCTCTAGTTATTCATACAACATGAATTTTTACTTAACTGATAGATTATAGTGGTATGGACAGTATTATAATATCCTGTATGGGTTTTAAGAGATAGTCCCGCTGATACTTGGTTATGTATTGTCTCCAAATTTTCAAGCTTACTTGAAAGGAAATAGACAAACTCAGGATTAAACCATTTATAAACTGACATCGAGTAAGATGATTTTCCTGGTGTGCTGTACAATTCTGTTCATACAACATGAATTTTTCATGAGAGAATAAATAGACCAGATTAAAACCATTTACTCGATCATGGTTCTGGTCGGATAAAACACAAACATCAATGCAGCTAGCAATTGCATGATTCCTACCAGAAATGGAGTTTTAAAGTCTAGCCAGGTGGTTTTAGTTGATGTATTTACATTGGTCATCTTTACCATGGGTGTTTCAACTTTAAATCAGTTCGACCCGATGTTTAATTTTTTTAACCCAATTTGTATTTGAGACATCGATCTAAATTTATTACTCCATTTTACATACCAAATAACAATGTAATTTTAAGGTTATTGAACGAACGTTTTTCTGTTAAAAAATTAGAGAGTAAAGGGAACTGAATAATGCAACATTTTTTAAAGCTGTTGAAAGTCGTGAAAGATCTACAAACATGGGACATAAATATTTGACACTTATGTTATTTTCTTCTTTGTTTTATTTAAAACCAACAATTTTTGAATGCACAGAATCCACTAATTTAAGCAATATTTCAAATATTGTAAGTTTACATGAAGGAAATTGAATTAATTTTTTTAATCATTTTGAAATTTAGATATGCTTTTGTTTATTTTGAGAAAATAATGATTCTGTGGAGGATAAAATTACTTCAGGTAAATTTTGACATATTTCATTAGACTGAAGGAATAATTACAGAATTTACAAAATTATTTCATGAGAAATATACTGTCATTTCTGTAAATAAACATGATAATTTAAAAATGCATATATATTTTAGAAATATGAAATTGTCCTAGATCTACCATAAATTTGTACAAATTTGCAAAATTCTGGATTTTACCAGCATTTAAAAACTATTGGTTGTATATAAAACAAAGAAGAAAATAACATAAGTGACAAATATATAAATTATGTTTCATGACTGTACATGTAAATCTAAGTTCGACTCTGTATGTCTTCTGTTTTGTAATGACAATGTAAACATATCGTAAAATGTATAAAATTCTACTGATCAAAAGTAAGCATTCACTAATTTCTTATATTTCAAATAAATGTTTTGGTTTAAAGATGTACCATGGTATACGACAGCCTATACTTATTTCTGATTTTAGTAGATCAAGGATGTATATTCTCAGGTTAAACAGTAACTGCATGTATGTACAGATATATATTTTTTATAAATTCACCAGTTCAGATTTGACAAAGGACTTGCCTTTCAGGACTTTCAGTCCTTTGATTTTTCACTTCTTATCAAAATTTGTTGAACTTTCGATGTTGACAAGATTTCATCTTTTTTTCAGTCGAACATATGATTACATGCGGTCCTGTGGCATGAAAAAATACTTCACTGATCGTAGATTTACTTCTGAAAAATGTCAGTTTGAGGTGCAAGGTTACCCACCAAATTATGGCATTAACAATAACTACCCTGGAACATCAGGCTCGTGTCCAACTTATTGTTCAGATCCCAGCTACCAGACTACATACCCCTGCAACACAGCCCAATGTTTGAACACCCAACAGATCCAATGTCCTTCCCAGTGCACAAACCCAGCATATCAGAACACGTATCCGTGTAATACACCGCAATGTTCCGGCGGGGCATCGCAGACAAACAACTGCCCGGATTACTGTTCAGTTCCTGCGTACCAGAACGAGAATACTTGTCTTCAATGTTCACAGCAGGGGGTGATAACACCATCACCTTTAGGAGCTTCTCAGTATGATATGGATTACTGTGGTACCGTTCAAGTTCCATGTCAGAATACCATATTTGTTCCTAATTCCACGGCCATTGATGCTTTCTTGCGTACAAATGATGGAAGAAAAATTTCTCAGGAACCACGAAGATTGCAGTATGTAAGTAAAAAGGAATGAAAGAAGGATGTAGAATTTGGAATGGTCTAGCATTCACCTGGTCTCTATGTACTGTAGTAAGCTATATATAAGGTTATGTGTCATAAGTCACCATAAAAAAAAACAAGATGTCGTCACTAGAGTAAAAAGTGTAACATATGTAAGGTTAATAAATAAAACTGTCAAAGATTGAATTATTTGTGTGCAATTGACAGTATTTCAGAACTGCATTTTTCACCCTCAAAACTTTCCTCATATACTCAGTAATGAGTGATGAAGTCTCTGAATGTATTCAATAGGAAGACTTTGCCAGGTGTCCATTATCTATTCCAAAGGTGTGTGCAGTATTTGTAGTTGATTCACCATGCGTTGTAACTTATTTTTAACATTCTCGATGATATTCAAGTCTGGTGACTGTGCAGGTCGGCTGATACAGTAGATATCATTAACTTAAGTCAGTGCTCTACAATGCGACCAAATCACTCGCAAATGCGATAATTTTTTAGATTTTGGCGAGTGTTTATCCTCATTCAGTTGCCACATCGCGACCAGTTTTTTTCCCGAGCCGGAAATCATTCCGTTTTCA
This sequence comes from Atrina japonica, assembly GCA_030159075.1. Classification (NCBI taxonomy): domain Eukaryota; kingdom Metazoa; phylum Mollusca; class Bivalvia; order Pterioida; family Pinnidae; genus Atrina; species Atrina japonica. The sequence continues at coordinate 135,217 of BROG01000663.1, forward strand.
CTGTGAAATTACATTATCGAAATCATGGTCTGTTATGCGCTTTACAACAACCAATTTGGTTATTTAGTTTCGATAAACTAGGGCATCTAACTCACATGGATTACTGTATAAAAACACGTTGTATTGCTCTCATGTTTTCCTAACAGCACACGATGACATTTTCTTTTCTCGGTCGATTTCAACAGTTTTCACCAATGCGACCCGGGTTCGATCCTCGGATTGGGCAGGGAAGTATGTGAAATGGTTACCATCCCGGATACGCTCCTGTCCTTCGGACTGAGACAGTAAAAACCGAGGTCCCGTGTCACAGTGAGTGTCTGCACGTTAAAGAACCCTCACTGCTCAATGGCCATAGGTGTCGAGCATAGGCCAAAATTTGAAGCCCTTCACAGGCATTGGTGACGTCTCCATATGAGTGAAAGATTCTTGAGTGGGACGTTAAACAACAATAAACAAACAAAATCGATTTCAACAGAAGCATCATTAGACACTATTAAGTTTAAACGATCTTGGTTAAAGGAATACTGGAACCGAGTTATGGCTAGTGTTCGACTAGGCCGAACTTTCTGTCCCGAATTCGATTTCAATTTAAGCGGTTTTTAAGTGGTAAAATCAGGGCAGAAAGTTCGGCCTAGTGTTCGACGAGGAGGGCAGGCAGACCACAGCCTAATTCCTTTGGGGATTCTATCGTGGGGCAACACAATAAAACGGTTGTGACAGAATCCCCAAAGGTATTAACCACAGTCAGAACTGGAAATTTTATCTGTAAATCAAAATCGAGAGTCAAACACCCGATTGTCGGACAAACACCTATAAATTAAAGAACTGTATAGGTGTTTGTCTGACGATCAGGTCACGGGTGTTGGACTGTACATTTTAACTTACAGACAAAATTTACAATTCTTGTGAGCAGTCTCTGTTTGAAAATTCGGTCGGAAAGAAACTGGCGCTAAAATTTTAAAAACAAAAAGTTTAAGGTTGCCTCAATATTAGAGTAACAAATTTGAAAAATATAGGCATATAAACACTCCTCGATTGATAAAAAAAAATGCACAATATGTCAAATGCAGTTAATTCCTTTGTTTTAAATGGATAGAAACAATAAAAAATACATCAACTTAGAAATGTGACCGAGTCTTATAACTACTCACATAAACTCCAACACAAATCAAAGTTTATAGATTTATTAAGTTCTGTATATATATCAAATATCAGTTTTATGGCAATAATAACCATCCTGAAATGAACATAAATACATGAATTAGTTCACAGACAAAGACGAAACTGACAATAACATTAGAATGGCTATCATAAACAAATTGTTATAAAAAAATACATTTTTATAACTATATCATAATTCAATTACAATCATATAAAACTTATATATTAAATGTGTACCACTATGAATATATAATAATGTTCAGAACATATAGCTTTATATAAATTATCATAGTGTAAAAGAGACAAATACTGCCTCTGCTTGGATTCGAACCTAGGACCCCTGGTTTACAAGTCTGGTGCTCTACCGATCGAGCTAAAGGGGAAACCCCACTAGTTCAAGCTAGTAGGAACACCATAACTAACCCTGCCACATTATCCCCCTCCATTGAAAGAGTCGTCCCGAGTCTCCTTAGAGGTAGCCATCACCTGTGGGGCAATTTAAGGATAATCACTTTCAATTAACCAGGAAGAACCCAGGTCCCTATATGGGCGCCATTGTAAAAGAGACAAATACTGCCTCTGCTTGGATTCGAACCTAGGACCCCTGGTTTTAGAGTCTGGTGCTCTACCGATCGAGCTAAAGGGGAAACCCCACTAGTTCAAGCTAGTAGGAACACCATATAACTAACCCTGCCACAATAGTGCATAAACATATCTATTACAAAATAACATAAATATCATAAATACCTTGGTAATCTGGTGGCAGCATTCAGTGAGTTCAAAATAGAAACTAAATTAGTGATATAAATTTGCCCAGCATATATACTATACAGAAAAATGAAGACTGCACACAGCTAGCCAAATCTACACACTGACAATAGAAAGTTGAAATAAAAATAACCTGAAAAGTACTCACAAAAACATTACCTGTATACACCTTGTAAGTTGTAAATAAGGGAGATCACTCTCCTATTAGAAACTTATCACACACAAAAATAAGTTCACAGTCCATAACAGGGAGTTTAACTCTTTACTGTTCTACATATGTAATATATTTTAAAGGGAGACAACTTATCAAGAAATGTAATATAAATAAACAAAATTCACATCTACTGTCCACAGAAAATTAATATTTTATTTCATTTGTGTATTTTCATCCTATTTTTTTAAGAACACACACACACATGATTGAGCTTGATAAAGGCCAAATGGCCGGAAATTTGAGTGTTTTCTGTATTTTTCCCGCATATATATACATATATATATTGGCGAGTAAAAGTTCATAGCTGGCTAGTAAAATTTCTGGTTCACTGGCCAAATGAAGAGTGAATTTTTTTAGTGTTGTAGAGCCCTGTTAGTATAGTGCTGATACAGTGGATATCATTGGCTTAGTATAGTACAGGTTGGCTAATACAGTAGATAAAATTGATTTAGTGTAGTACAGGTCAGCTGATACAGTAGATATCATTTTCTAAGTACAGCATGGGTGAGCAAATACAGTAGATATCATTGACTTAGTATATGATACAGTAGATATCATTGACTTAGTATAGTACAGGTCAGCTAATGCAGTAGATATCATTTACTAAGTACAGCATGGGTCAGCAAATACAGTAGATATCATTGGCTTAGTGTAAAACAGGTCAGCTTATACAGTAGATATCATTGACTTGGTGTAGTACAGGTCAGCTTATACAGTAGATATCATTGACTTGGTGTAGTACAGGTCAGCTTATACAGTAGATATCATTGACTTAGTGTAGTACAGGTCAGCTTATACAGTAGATATCATTGACTTAGTGTAGTACAGGTCAGCTAATGCAGTAGATATCATTGGCTTAGTGTAGTACAGGTCAGCTGATACAGTAGATATCATTGACTTAGTATAGTACAGGTCAGCTGATACAGTAGATATCATTGACTTAGTGTAGTACAGGTCAGCTGATACAGTAGATATCATTGACTTAGTATAGTACAGGTCAGCTGATACAGTAGATATCATTGACTTAGTGTAGTACAGGTCAGCTGATACAGTAGATATCATTGACTTAGTATATGATACAGTAGATATCATTGACTTAGTATAGTACAGGTCAGCTGATACAGTAGATATCATTGACTTAGTATAGTACAGGTCAGCTGATACAGTAGATATCATTGACTTAGTATATGATACAGTAGATATCATTGACTTAGTATAGTACAGATCAGCTGATACAGTAGATATCATTGGCTTAGATATAGTACAGGTCAGCTGTCAGTAGATATCATTGACTTAGTGTAGTACAGGTCAGCTGATACAGTAGATATCATTGACTTAGTGTAGTACAGGTCAGCTGATACAGTAGATATCATTGACTTAGTATAGTACAGGTCAGCAAATACAGTAGATATCATTGACTTAGTATATGATACAGTAGATATCATTGACTTAGTATAGTACAGGTCAGCAAATACAGTAGATATCATTGACTTAGTATATGATACAGTAGATATCATTGACTTAGTATAGTACAGATCAGCTGATACAGTAGATATCATTGGCTTAGTATAGTACAGGTCAGCTGATACAGTAGATATCATTGACTTAGTGTAGTACAGGTCAGCTGATACAGTAGATATCATTGACTTAGTATAGTACAGGTCAGCTGATACAGTAGATATCATTGACTTAGTTACAGTAGGTATCCATTGACTTAGGATATGTTACAGTACATTGACTTAGTATATGATACAGTAGATATCATTGACTTAGTATATGATACAGTAGATATCATTGACTTAATATGATACAGGATATCATTGACTTAGTATATGATACAGTAGTGGCTTAGTATAGTACAGGTCAGCAAATACAGTAGATATCATTGACTTAGTGTAGTACAGGTCAGCTGATACAGTAGATATCATTGACTTAGTGTAGTACAGGTCAGCTGATACAGTAGATATCATTGACTTAGTGTAGTACAGGTCAGCTGATACAGTAGATATCATTGACTTAGTATAGTACAGGTCAGCAAATACAGTAGATATCATTGACTTAGTATATGATACAGTAGATATCATTGACTTAGTATAGTACAGGTCAGCAAATACAGTAGATATCATTGACTTAGTATATGATACAGTAGATATCATTGACTTAGTATAGTACAGATCAGCTGATACAGTAGATATCTTGGCTTAATAGTACAGGTCAGCTGATACAGTAGATATCATTGACTTAGTGTAGTACAGGTCAGCTGATACAGTGATATCATTGACTTAGTATAGTTTCAGCTGATACAGTAGATATCATTGACTTAGTATATGATACAGTAGGTATCATTGGACTTAGTATATGATACAGTAGATATCATTGACTTAGTATATGATACAGTAGATATCATTGACTTAGTATATGATACAGTAGATATCATTGACTTAGTATATGATACAGTAGATATCATTGGCTTAGTATAGTACAGGTCAGCTGATACAGTAGATATCATTGACTTAGTGTAGTACAGGTCAGCTGATACAGTAGATATCATTGACTTAGTGTAGTACAGGTCAGCTGATACAGTAGATATCATTGACTTAGTGTAGTACAGGTCAGCTGATACAGTAGATATCATTGACTTAGTATAGTACAGGTCAGCAAATACAGTAGATATCATTGACTTAGTATATGATACAGTAGATATCATTGATTTAGTACAGGTCAGCAAATACAGTAGATATCATTGACTTAGTATATGATACAGTAGATATCATTGGCTTAGTGTAGTACAGATCAGCTGATACAGTAGATATCATTGGCTTAGTATAGTACAGGTCAGCTGATACAGTAGATATCATTGACTTAGTGTAGTACAGGTCAGCTGATACAGTAGATATCATTGACTTAGTATAGTACAGGTCAGCTGATACAGTAGATATCATTGACTTAGTATATGATACAGTAGGTATCATTGACTTAGTATATGATACAGTAGGTATCATTGACTTAGTATATGATACAGTAGATATCATTGACTTAGTATATGATACAGTAGATATCATTGACTTAGTATATGATACAGTAGATATCATTGGCTTAGTATATGATACAGTATATATCATTGACTTAGTATATGATACAGTAGATATCATTCACTTGGCATAGTACAGGTCAGCTGATACAGTAGATATCATTGACTTAGTACAGGTCAGCTGATACAGTAGATATCATTGACTTAGTGTAGTACAGGTCAGCTGATACAGTAGATATCATTGACTTAGTACAGGTCAGCTGATACAGTAGATATCATTGACTTAGTGTAGTACAGGTCAGCTGATACAGTAGATATCATTGACTTAGTGTAGTACAGGTCAGCTGATACAGTAGATATCATTGACTTAGTACAGGTCAGCTGATACAGTAGATATCATTGACTTAGTATAGTACAGGTCAGCTGATACAGTAGATATCATTGACTTAGTACAGGTCAGCTGATACAGTAGATATCATTGACTTAGTGTAGTACAGGTCAGCTGATACAGTAGATATCATTGACTTAGTACAGGTCAGCTGATAGTAGATATCATTGACTTAGTATAGTACAGGTCAGCTGATACAGTAGATATCATTGACTTAGTACAGGTCAGCTGATACAGTAGATATCATTGATAGTACAGGTCAGCTTACAGTAGTAGTGACTTAGTGTAGTACAGGTCAGCTGATACAGTAGATATCATTGACTTAGTATAGTACAGGTCAGCAAATACAGTAGATATCATTGACTTAGTGTAGTACAGGTCAGCTGATACAGTAGATATCATTGGCTTAGTGTAGTACAGGTCAGCTGATACAGTAGATATCATTGACTTAGTGTAGTACAGGTCAGCTGATACAGTAGATATCATTGACTTAGTGTAGTACAGGTCAGCTGATACAGTAGATATCATTGACTTAGTATAGTACAGGTCAGCAAATACAGTAGATATCATTGGCTTAGTGTAGTACAGGTCAGCTGATACAGTAGATATCATTGGCTTAGTATAGTACAGATCAGCTGATACAGTAGGTATCATTTGCTTAGTATAGTACAGGTCAGCTGATACAGTAGATATCATTGACTAAGTACAGTGAGGGTCAGGTAATAAAGTAGATATTATTGACTAAGTCAACCTGCCACTGGCTGGACTCAAGCTCATGACCTCACGATCATTGACTTAAGTACAGCCGTACCTAACTGGATGACTAAATGTGGAATGATCAGCGAAGTTCTCTCCTTGTTGTGGGTCAGGGTTTTACATTTATCAAGAAATCTGAGACTGAATATTTATGTTTGTAAATGTCAGTATTTATGCTTCCATTGTAGTTCATCTGGTGTTTTAGTTTTCTAAATATAATGTCATCACAAAATTTTGTGTTGTCTACTGTATCAGCTGCAACAGAATTTAACCCCCTTACCAATTTGACAAACTACAACAGTTTGCTTCTGTCTGAAAATTGAGTATTTTGCCTTTTATAGATCGTACAGGAGTTTGATTTTGACCACCATTTGGTAATATTTACAAGAGTTATGGGACTTTAAATCTTTGTTTAAGATACTGTATTCATCCCAATAAGTGCCCCTCCCACTTTTTCACAATCAAATATATTTTCTAGCCAGCATACAAGGTGATATGCATACATGCCATATTTTTCTGAGGTCATTCTGGGATTTTTTCTGGGACAAATGAAATTTTTCTGGTACAAATATTGGAAAATTCTGGGACACTTTTAAATTCAATTTTCAGGTGTTAAATAAATACAAAATTGATTTCAGTTCTTTATTTTACATGTTGCAAGCTTTTTCACAGTGAATATTACACTTTATGGAACATGAACTGGTAGCATGTTCCTGAAGTATTACGTTTACATGACATTATGCCATGACCATGTATAATATCATTGTTGAGTCTTCTGAGCCAGTCTTTTACATGTGTATTAAGGCATCAGTTCAACTTCTATGCCACAACTGGATATTTTTTTTTAGCTGGAGATTTTTAATCAAAGTTTTTACAATTTCTGAATGTTTTCATTGTTTTGTTTACTTACTTAGCCAACTACTGCACGCCTTTTTAATATATATTGTATGAATTTTGCAATTTTATACATGTACCAGTTGAATAACACATAATAAATTTGTTTCTGATTAAAAAGTAAATCAAGTTCCCATAACTTAAATACCAGTCCGGTTCTGTTTATACGACTTCCAGAAGTATGTCTGTCATGGTCAGAGACAACTAAATACCCATGAAATTGGTTGGTTGAAAAAATGTAGGGAATTAGGGCTGCTATTTTAAATGTAACCTGGTGTCTGATTGGTTTATATTGGTTGGTTGAAAAAGTGTAGGGAATTAGGGCTGCTATCTTAAATGTAACCTGGTGTCTGATTGGTTTATATTGGTTGGTTGAAAAAGTGTAGGGAATTAGGGCTGCTATTTTAAATGTAACCTGGTGTCTGATTGGTTTATATTGTTTCAGTAAACATATTTCTATATTTTTGCACAGTAAAATAATGTATTTGCTGAATCAGCATAATTTTTACTGGTACTTTGATATCATCAGAGCCAATTTCCTGAGAAATATCTGAATAGAGGATTCTCTGTCCATTCACTGCGAAACTGCTGGGGGTTGACATATGCACATGTGACAGAAAAACAAGATGGTCAAGTCTATGTTTTGTGTTTATTTTCTGATTGCGGAAAGGACGCGGAACAGATCCATGTATAATTTACAGGTCAACACTCGCTCAAAAGATGAGATATACAGGAAAACGTTAACATTGTCGCCTATGGAAAACTATTTAGTTGTCTCTGACCCCATTGCATGTGCTTTGTGAAAATTTAGACCTTGCGGTAAATGCCTGGCATGTTTGATTATAAATAAAATGATAATTTTTTGGTTATGTTTTGTTGTTGAAGTACAATAAAAATATCTTTGAGGCCATAAGATATTGTAATAACTATTTCTGATGGCTGGTAACATACTTCATATCATCGATGATCCAAGTGTGTTAGTTATCACCAATTAACTGTCAATCAGTGGAAGAGACGACGTTATATAATTATTAACACCCTCAATAATTAATATGCTATTTACCTATCAAAGTGTCAACCATTTGATAATCTGATGTTGCTAATTAGTTACTATGAGGACTTTGAGACTTGATGTGGACAAAGTTGGGGAACAGTTGGAATCTGGGACAGAAGGAAATTTTACAGGAAAACCAGTATCCCAGCGGGACACCTTTTAGGAGGTCGATTTTCTGGGACAATAAGTGTCCCGCCAGGATGTATGGCATGTATGATGATATGGACCAGAAAAACGTGAATACCAGTTTATCTCTAGCCCCTAATCCCTTTGGGGATTCTGTCACAGCTGTTTTATTGCCATACGATAAAATAGCCATGACAGAATCCCCAAAGGGATTACTCTAGCCCCAGGCAACACAAGAGTGTTGATAGGTGTCCACTGTATTAACTTCAACAAGTTTACCACTGTCCCAATAAGGGCCCACCCCTTTTTTCCCAATTTTGTAGCACCCTGGGGGCTTATTGGCTCATATGTAGTAGTTTACATCTTTGAAGCACAGTATTTATAAATTACATCTGGTTTTCATTTCAGCTTTTCCGTCGTCTTCTCTTCAACCAACTTATTTACATTGACAAATTGTCCATTGGGAATAGCAATTTTAAAGCACAGAATGGAGAGACAATACGTGTAACGAAATCAAATTACAGAGGTAAGTGCACTGGTGTCAGATTGATTACCTTGGTGAGAGCTTTTGTCTTAAGTTTTGTCCAGAAGGAAGTTCTGACCAGAAATTAGGCCAGGCATCTCAGTAAGGTTTTTATATCCTCAATGTTTTTATCCTCTTTCAGTGACACTAAGCTCCCATAATGCTAATATCATAAAGAATGTGCACAATTTTGTTGATCATAATTTCATGATAATTGGCCATTTTACAGCTATTTTAAGTTTCAGATGTTTATAGAATGTATTTTGCATGTTTCTCATTGTAACTTAAATGGGCAATAACTTTGTTTTTGTTTTTTTAAGTCTTCTCTTACTACTTAATACAATGATGTATAATAACAAAAAAGACAGATACACTAGCATAAAAATTCTTATATCCCTATATATTTTGTGAAAATAAGATTATGTACCTGATTTATCTACCATACAAGTTATACTATTACCTATTGGACTGTGTACAGTTCACAGCTAGTGCCCTTTAAAGCTCTCCCAGATTATGTACCTGATTTATCTACCATACACAGTTCACAGCTAGTGCCCTTTACACTCTATTGGACCTGATTGTGTCTACCATACAAGTTATCACAGCTACAGTTCACAGTGCCCTTTACAGCTCTCCCAGATTATGTACCTGATTTATCTACCATACAAGTTATACTATTACCTATTGGACTGTGTACAGTTCACAGCTAGTGCCCTTTACAGCTCTCCCAGATTATGTACCTGATTTATCTACCATACAAGTTATACTATTACCTATTGGACTGGTGTGTACAGTTCACAGCTAGTGCCCTTTAAAGCTCTCCCAGATTATGTACCTGATTTATCTACCATACAAGTTATACTATTACCTATTGGACTGATGTGTACAGTTCACAGCTAGTGCCCTTTAAAGCTCTCCCAGATTATGTACCAGATTTATCTACAGTACGTTATACTACTATTGGACTGATGTGTACAGTTCACAGCTAGTGCCCTTTATAGCTCGATGCCCTTTATACAGCTCTACTACTAGGATTGTGTATGTACCAGATTTATCTCTCCAGTTACGTTTATACTTATACTATTGGACTGATGTGTACAGTTCACAGCTAGTGCCCTTTATAGCTCTCCCAGATTATGTACCTGATTTATCTACAGTACACAAGTTCTACCACTACCTATATTTCACAGCTAGTGCCCTTTAAAGCTCTCCCAGATTATGTACCTGATTTATCTACAGTACGTTATACTACTATTGGACTGATGTGTACAGTTCACATGAGATATCTCTTATGATGATCTTATTTAATTTTTGACCACAAATATGGATTGGATCTTGCATTGGAGATGTTGTAGCAACCATGAAACACCCATCTTAATGTATCCCACAGACCTCATAACCTCTGACTAGTTGTGACACTATCTTCCTAGCTCGTCTTCAAAATATCTTCCTAGCTTAACTTCTCACTCTCTTCCTAGCGTATATTCACACTATCTTCCTAGCTTATCTTCACTCTCTCTTCATTGCTTATCTTTACATTATCTTCCTAGCTTATCTACACAATATCTTTCTAGCTTATCTTCACTTTGGCAACTTTTTTTCTAGTTGTGAATTTATCATCCTCCCTTATCTTCACATTGTTCTTCCTAGCTTATCTTCACACTATCTACCTAACTTATATTCACACTCTCTCCCTAGCTTATGTTCACGTGTCTTCCTAGTTTATGTTCACATTTCTTCCTAGCTTATGTTCACGTGTCTTCCTAGCTTATGTTCACATGTCTTCCTAGCTTATGTTCACATGTCTTCCTAGCTTATGTTCACATGTCTTCCTAGCTTATGTTCACATGTCTCCCTAGCTTATGTTCACATGTCTCCCTAGCTTATGTTCACATGTCTCCCTAGCTTATGTTCACATGTCTTCCTAGCTTATGTTCACATGTCTTCCTAGCTTATGTTCACATGTCTCCCTAGCTTATGTTCACATGTCTCCCTAGCTTATGTTCACATGTCTCCCTAGCTTATGTTCACATGTCTCCCTAGCTTATGTCTCCCTAGCTTATGTCACATCCCTAGCTTATGTTCACATGTCTCCCTAGCTTATGTTCACATGTCTTCCTAGCTTATGTTCACATGTCTTCCTAGCTTTTCTTCACACTGTACACCTAGCTTGTCTTCACACTGTACACCTAGCTTGTCTTCACATTTTACCTGTTTTTTGTTGACATTATTGTTTACATTATTGTTACTCTGTTGTTTACTTTCAGATGTTCGTATCTACTTTGGATCCTCCTCAGCTAACCTTCTTATGATGGACCAGGGTGCTACCAATGGTGTCATGCACATAATTGACAATTTTCTGTTTGTGCAGGCCGACTTAACTCGTGACATATCAGGTGTTGATCAGGTGACCAGTCATGTGACTTTTACCCTGCTCATGCTAGCTGTTATTTATATTTTTAGATCGTTGAAGATAATTCCTTGAGAATATGGATGTAGTCTTCTGTAGTGTAGCATACTCTATCAACAGTGTCTTTCCTGTAAATGCTAGCAAACTGTATGGATTATTAGTACCCTGTGGATCCTATGTCACTCCTGTACATCATCTCTCTGGATCATGCTATTTATAGGATGTTGAAATGCTAGTGCTATGTAAAATCTTAAACTCTTGTGATTCCTTTCTGTCCATTGTTATACAGGATGTGCAACATGCAGATGTAAGTCATGCATTATTTTTTTTAAAATATTTAGAATTTTCTCCAAAACTGCTCAGCTTTATCTTAAAAAACTTTGCCTGCAGAATCGCAAAGAGAAGAGTATCAAGCATGGTGATTTTGGGGGTAAGGGTTTTTTTATGTTAGGTGGTGACTTTGGCCACCCATCCTCTAAGCCTCATGTTTATAGATAATTCAAAGATGGCTGGCTTAATTATCTTTACATCGTGGGAGACTCCCTGTAACAGCCCTGTTACAAATGTAATATGTCTTAATTGATTTCCCTTGTATCATTTGGTATCCATGGAATACTTTGTATAAGCTGCAGTATTATATAAACCTTGTAATATATCTATCATATCACCACATGGTTCGCACTAATTCATAAACAAAACGGTAGTGTGTGTTTCCTATTTTTTTTTTTTTTTTGCATAGCGATACTTCTCTTTGGAGGACATTGAATTTTTATCAAAACGGTATATATTTATGTTTTTGTACAAATTATAGAATATATAAGCAATAACACATACTTGTCTTGTAAATCGTAGTACATTCATTAATCTATTTTTTATTTTTGTGTTATTCGCTAGACAAATATATTATCTGTATCACAATGTTAAGAAGATGGGCTTAAAGAGATTCAGAATCTAGGGAACCACAATATACATAACACATTAACCACATAGTGTAGTAACTGGAGCCGGTAAGTGAGTGCTATAGGCTCTCTAGTGCTTAAATGAATACTATAGACTCTTTGGAGCTAAGGTGAGCACTATATAGGCTCTTTGTGTTTAAGTGAGCAGAACAGGCTCTTTAGAGCTCAGGTGAACACTATAGACTCTTTATAGCTCAGGTGAGCACTATAGGCTCTTTAAAGCTCAGGGGAATACTATAGGCTCTTTAGAGAATATGTGAGCGGTTTAGACTCTTTAGAGCTCACAAGAGCACTATAGGCTCTTTAGAGCCTCTAAATTTGTGTATTGTTCTATGTGTACCTACATTTGTATATACTGTTGTAAATTTTTATCATCATTTAATGATATGCAAAGAACATGTATGACATTGATTTTATTTGTATTATATACATATGATGTAGATTTAATTATTCATACAGCAACATTTCAATTTTTAATGTACATACACAATTTTATATACTTTTTGAAGATACATTGTATATATTTCATTCACATGTAGTTGTGCTGTAGTTTGGTGCAGAAAGAAATGTGAAGATTTAGAAATACTTGCTGTAAAATAGATAATAGATATAACCCTAACCCTGCTGAAAAATAGATATTTCTAAATATATTCAGCTATAGAACCTTTTCTGTTTACTTTTGTTCTGTAAACTTCCAGGAAACTGAATTATTTTACAGTTCAAAGCTACAGGATCAAATATGGCGCTTTATATTCTAAATTTCCCAATTTTTATAAATTATCCTTTTATAAATGAATTTGTAGCATGAAATTGATATCATAGTACAGTTATCTCCCTTCCAGTGAATTTTCCACTTGGGATTACCACAAGATGGCATTTAGAATAACCTTCCTTGTTTTTTTCTGAGAGCAGTAAGCAGTTGTACTTTTGATTAATAAAAGTTCTGTTATGATTTTACATAAACTCAATTTTACTGAACTGTGTTTCTTTTCTGTCTGTGTAAGCCAAGATGCAAAAAGGGAGAAATAATTTTTCATGAGTCAGGTCAAAATGAAAAAAAGGGACATAATTGTTAAAAATTCAATGGTTTTATTAATGAGTTGGTTTGAGTGCATAAAACTTTTTTTTTTCATAGAAAATATTTTTTGTAGACCCAATGGTGAATCAGAAGCCATATAAGCTTGTAATTGTCCGTCCATTCTTCAAAATATAATGACATTGTGGAGTGATAATTTTCTAGTCCAATTTGCTCATCTTCTCTGAACTAATAATTTAAAAATCCAAGGAAATTGTTATTGGAATATCTATGGGTAACGGTTCATGACCACAACTTTTTATGTAATTCCAAGGACAGTAAAACATTTGGTAACTCATCATCTTCATAAAGAACACCCAACTCCAGTGACAGTTGTATTTTTTGTCTGATTGAACACTTTAGAGTGAACTGTGTTTATAGGTGCTCTATACCAGATGGCAGGTAGGAATGTCCAAAGCTTTATATTGTGTGGTTTTTTCGAAATTGTTAGATTGTTCAATTAAACTACATTGACCTAAAAGAAATTCCAATACAGTGATTCTTGATGACTTGAATGTCAAAACCTCAGAGTTTTGTTTTACAGTAACCGATTTTTTCCCTTCATAAATTAAGTAAATTAACTCATTCACCCCTAAAGGTCTACGTCATTGATTTACAGCAGAATCCATTGTTTTTCAGGGGTTGATGAGCTAACCTGTGAAGGTCTTTTGTATATTCCTTTATATTTCACACTTGAAAACTCAAAGTTTGAGTAATTATTTGTGGATTTATAAAAAAGTCAATAACATCGAAGTTTTTCGGTGGTTCTGTGGACTTCGAGGTAACAAGAGACACCTGTAGTTACAATTCTATAATTCAGCATTCCTGTTTATAGAGTTGGAAATAAATATCTCGGGCTCTTAGATCCTACAGCTCTTTTTCACTTCGCAATACAAGACCCTTTTTTTTTTTTTTTTTTTTTTTTTTTTCATATTTCCTGGTTAATTTGTTTTAAAAAAAAATTGTAATTCTTTGTAGGAAAAACACCTGCTTTGTTTACAACATGGGCGCAGACATTTTGGACACCCAAAGTTGTGCGGAGGGTAAAATGAGCCCAGAGTGATTGGTCATTAAATGAAAAAAATAGTTTTGCCATTAATAAGTGAAATTAATGGTTCCATGAATATTGGTAGTACTTTGGAAATTATAGGGTTTGAAAATTGAAAGGGAGGGGTCATATGAGAATAGATATTTTCCTTTGGTGCGGAGTTGTAAACAAGTGAAAATTTGAAGTAGAAATGCAACGGCAACCTATACTTTTGATTGCATATTTTGTTATCAAAAATATTTATCTTTCAGCACAGGGTACTTATTTAGATTTAATAAACATGGGAGTGACAGTGACCTGAAGTTTTGTAAATTAGCATTGAGGCCTATGGAAAATATTTGGTGGTGTCTGTCCTATTGCACATTTTGACACGGTGGATGAAGCCTTCTGTAAGTTGCAATTCATTCACTTTTACTCATACTTTTAAACAGATTTGAGGGTCTCTATGAAAAGCACCTGTTGGGGGAGGTGACACACACATTATTATGCATTTGATGCATATTTATCTCTTAATTTTTATCTGTATGTTTTATATTACACCTAGAACTAATATTTTATCATTTATTGGTCAAAATTCCATCTGTACTTGGAAAATTCAAGTATTACCCCCACCCCTCTCCTACAAACATGCACATGTTCTTTTATGGAGTTATGGTTATGCATAGTGACTTATTTTAGCAAAATAATTTGGGCTTTTAACTCATTTGAATTAAAATCAGACTTTTTGAGGTAAAGATTGGTTGATATTCTTCTTTTGAGGGCAAAATCTACATATTGGACCATGTCTACTCGTGCAGTGTATTTTGTACCTTTAGCAAAATTGTATTAAACTGCATTTAAGACTCATCAGTAAAATATTTCATCATGCCATATTGAAAACAGTATAAAAATTAATTTAAATACCCCCCCCCCCCTTATGCTGATCTGTACACAAGAATTTCTACATTGTGGTTAGGTCATATTGTGTTAAATTTGGGTAATAGATAATTTGTAAATAAAAAAAATTCTTCGCTGTAGAAGGAATATTTCAATTTCTTAAATCCAGGAAATATTGTCCCAATAAGAGATTTTTATCTAATTATTATACTCAAGTACCTGTAAAGATAATTATAAAGTATAAATTATATTTTTTTCTGTATTAACTCATCTAATATTCATTCAAGTTGCATGTTATCATAAGACCTGGTTTCAAAACTTAGTATAATTAAAATTTGACTTAGTTTTTCATCTGAAACAGAACTATAAATATGTCATATCCTTTTTTAGCATTTTTTTAAAGTTCGATTATCTGCCCTCTGTATTTAATTAGTTACATCATGAGACTGTAATTAAGGGATGAAACAAAACATGGACATGTCTGAAAATGATTACATAACATATTTTTTTTTCTATTGAAATGTGTTGTATGTTTCCCCTCCCAGAAGTTTCACACTTTTATTAAGGGTGCACTTCATTCCTTGTCAATAAAAGCAATTTGATGATATCAAAAATGACATGGTTTACTTTTAAGTGAGCTTCAGAAATTCTTCTTTACTTCTGGCGACTAATTGGTTCCATGCTCATTAAGAAATGATCCAAATTTTAAGTTTTTGTGAAGAAAATGGTATATTTTGTCACTTTTTCCATTATTAAGGGGTTACCGTCTACCCTTATTTGATATCATGGTCAATATTGGTAAATAATGGTATGAAATCATTCAAAATAATGAGGTGTAATGTGTTACAGACAATTCTGAATGACAATTTATTTATTTGTTAATATCAATGAATGGGATTGAGAGAGGTAGGGGGTGTGACACATTATAGAAGGTTGGGTTCCCATCCTCATTATTAAATGCAAAATGACCATTTTTGGCAATGTTTTGGATAAATCTATAGGAAAAAACACCTGCTTTGTTTACAACATGGGCGCAGACATTTTGGACACCCAAAGTTGTGCGGAGGGTAAAATGAGCCCAGAGCTCTGATTGGTCATTAAATGAAAAAAATAGTTTTGCCATTAATAAGTGAAATTAAGGTGATAAAAAAGATACATGAATATTGGTAGTACTTTGGAAATTATAGGGTTGACGGTTGAAAATTGAAAGGGAGGGGTCATATGAGAATAGATATTTTCCTTTGGTGCGGAATACTACGAGTTGTAAACAAGTGAAAATTTGAAGTAGAAATGCAACGGCAACCTATACTTTTGATTGCATATTTTGTTATCAAAAATATTTATCTTTCAGCACAGGGTGACAGTGACCTGAAGTTTTGTAAATTAGCATTGAGGCCTATGGGAAAATATTTGGTGGTGTCTGTCCTGTAAGTGCACATTTTACTACAGCAGTTTCGAGAGACTTAAGAAGTTTATTTATAACTTATAACAGGACAGGATCATTTCTCATAATCAAAGTTTAACTTTGTATAGTATATTGTAAATCTCCACATAAAGTTCTCCAATATCTCT
Source organism: Atrina japonica (assembly GCA_030159075.1). NCBI lineage: Eukaryota > Metazoa > Mollusca > Bivalvia > Pterioida > Pinnidae > Atrina > Atrina japonica. The sequence continues at coordinate 152,072 of BROG01000663.1, forward strand.
CCAGCATCTACCCAAAGATTAAGTGCAATATTCCAGATATATTTACATTTTTTATAAAGGAAGAAGATGATTATTTTGTGAATACCATAATTTGTCCTGCAAAATTCAAGTAAATCTATTAGCTTCATATGATTTAATGTGTATTTCACCATTTATATACTAAACTGATATTGCCTTCAATTTTGATGAAACTACAACAATTGACTACAGGATACAACGTAACATTCCCACACTTATATGCTTGAATTAAGCTTTGGCTTGACCTTTTGATGGGCTAGGGAACAGAGCTATCCAGGCTTAGACAAGCTTTTTAAGATTTGAAATACTCCTAGTATATAGGTATATAGTAGTATAGGTCAGTATCAAAGAAAGGTATGTCAATTTCATTATTTACTTCTTACTATTTTATAGTTTACATATAGCATTGTATAAGCCAGGAAATAGTAGTGTAACATTTATATGTTTTTGAAGTATAAGATATATAATGCAATGAATCATTTCAATTCAAGCACACTAATATTGGAATTCTATATTTTACATTTTATGTCAACGTTCCATAAATATTGCAGTCAGTATGATGGCCTTGTTTGTAATTACATTGTATCACTAAATGAAATATTGAATTAACTGTTTGATAGTGGTCATTGAGTCACCTGTACCATTTGTGATGAGAATTGATTCCTCATTTTTATCATTTGAATTGGACTTTGGACTCATGGAGGGCGTGACCAATCAGCAGGGGATGCCTACACATCCATGACACCTGATCCCACCGCTGACTTTACAGAGGTCCGTGTTTGTCCAATGCTCATCAGATTTTTACATTGTCTCCTAACCATCATGAAAATTAATACTTTTGTATCTGCAGTTTTTATATCATATAATAATGTTTCATCACCATTTATTCTCTTCTCATATTTTTCAATATTTTAATATACATGTTAATTTGACAGGCATTTGGATGATATCAAAACGGACAACAAAGCAAAGACTGTGGATATAATGTCAATTCGACCATAATAGAGTTGTATAGTGTATGCTTTTGTAGACTTAAATTGAACAATGGACGAAAATTAATTATTAACTTGACATGTCATTTCAGTTTAACAGATTAGCCTATCACAACAGTACATTAGGTGTATTTTAGTCCCTTTCATTATATATCATATTATTTGTCAATGTATCCAAATATTTCATGGTCTTGTATTGGTGGTTTGGTTTTTAACTGTAAATTGTTGTAGAAATATCACCTTTGTATCACTTCATACCTCCCTATGTTTTTTCTGGGTTTTTTGTCCTCACATTTTGTCTTAATTCATGTAGGCTTTGTACCTAAAGTCCATGTCTCTTATCAGCCTTGGTTTTGTAATATTCAGTTTCCATGTCTTAATCATAAACAATGAGTTAACTTTGGCTTCATAATTTGGGGACTTAGGATTAGGGCCCTGTTGGTCTGTCCCATGTATGAAATTAATGCAAAGGTGCAAAACGATTATAATTAGTAGTACAAGTCTTAAAGATATACATGAAACTAGTCCCCAAATTTGGCCTTGAATATAACTTTATTGAAATGTATTCTTAAAAACATCGTCAACCTTAAAAGGAAAAGTAATATTCTAGAAAAGTAAGTCAATACAAAACATTAAAAAAAACAATAGATTTACAATTATTCAACAATTTGAAGGTGTTTAAATAACTTTGTTGAGGACACCTTGATGTGTTGATGTTTGGGAGTACATTGACTTTACTCTCTGTTACTTCATTATCATTGTCTTATGTACTATATTTAGCCATGTTCATATTTTGGCGATGTTTACTTTATTACATACTGCTGAAGGCCAATACAATGTTCACCAGTGAAATAGATCACAAGAAAATACATTTAACCATAAAAACCTTTAAAAACACTGACACAGAATTATTTCATAAGAGAGAAAATAGCTTATGATTTAATGCGTACAATTAGGGTATTTTTTATGATTGACATTGTTTATAAGTGAATTTAATTTCATCTATGATTTACAGTTATTTTTTACAAGAATAATGACATATTCTGATTGCACTAGTATTTTGGTAAAATTTGTGATTTAACTAAAGCCTGTCACTATGATGTTTAAAGAACTTTTTGTGAATTCACGTGGTTTTGTTTATTGGTGAAGGTAATCCCATGGTATGACTGATGTTATTTTGTACAAAGGTAATCCCATGGTATGACTGATGTTATTTTGTACAAAGGTAATCCCATGGTATGACTGATGTTATTTTGTACAAAGGTAATCTCATCTTTTGATCCATGTTATTTTTTATAAATATAATCCTATCTTTTGATTGATGATATTTTGTATATGGGTAATTCTGTTTTGTAATTATATTTTGCTATTTTTGTATGAAGGTAATTCGGTTTTCTATGAAGGTAATCCCATCTTCTGATAGTATGTTATTTTCTTTTGAAAGTGATCCCATTTTTCTGTATGAGTGTAATCCCATCTGATTATTCTTATATTGTTTTGAAGGTGATCCCATCTATTTATAAGAAGGAAGATTTTGTTTGTTGATAGCTGTTTGGTGATTTCTGTATGAAGTAAAAGTATCCATTGCTTGTTCTTGCCCATGAATTGGTGCCATGAAAATTTAGCTGGATGGGTATTTCTTATAAAAAGATGTGATTTTCTTTTCTTTTTTTTAATTTGTTTTAACTCAGCTGAACCAAAGACCACAATAAATTTCTGTTGTCATGTTTTAATTATCTACCAACGATACACATACATATGTAGGTACATGAAACAACGTTATAATAAAATCATTTACAGGTAACGCACCCATAGATAATATTTATGACTGTTAAAACTACAGAAATGATGAAAAACTTCCAAAAGCATTAATGACGTCAAAGTATGACAATCGCTAATGCAGTCCCATGCCAGAATTAAGTCAACTAAAATAATTTCCCCATAACTTTTTGATGATCAATAAACATTTTTAAAATAATTGGTCCAACTTATGTACTTAATGAAATCTTGTAAACCTTTGCACATTTGTGTTGGAAGTATATGGAGTATCTTTCTATATTGGAATGTGTCGGTTTCTTTTCATGAAAACTGCAAGTTTTTGTAAGTGGCAAGCAAACATTACAGCATCATTTCCTTCTTTGTTCATAGTAAGTGGTGTCAACAAAATACTTTACTGCAATGAAAAGATCAGAAATAAAGTTTCAAAGGAGCATTAATCTAATATTAGAAGGTGGTGAATATATTGCTTATACAGTATATATATATATATATATATATATATATATATATATATATATATAATTGATGCAAGCATAAGTTTGTGGCATGCATTAGAAAACGTTGATTTAACATAGAAAGCCTAGGGAAAATGATGCTAGTTGACTCACTTTTGGCACAGTGCTGAACAATTACTTAGACTGTGTATATATCAGTATATATTTTTATTAGTTATCAACATAAACTTGGTGCCATATTATCTCGTGTCATATTTAGATAAGTTTTTAATTATGTATCATGTTGTACATTTCCCACACATCAGAACATTTTATTCTGTCACTTTTAATATTTACTACAATGATGTTATGGTTACTTGTTATCTTCCCTTAATGATTTTGTTAAAATTCACTGAAGAATTTTTGCTAGGAGTTTGGTTGCATGTATATACTTTCGTTACTTTACAAAATTGTAACAGAATATTACTGTAAGTGATATAAGTTGTTGATATTCCTTTTTTAAATTCAAAATATTTTGTTTATTAGTGCATAAAATATTTTCATAAATAACAGAGAATTAACATTATACTGGGAAATAGTAAAATATTTTATTAAATCAGGAATTGTTACATCTTGAAATATTTTGTTTAAGTTATACAAAAGTATATTTAATTTGAATATTAAACCAAAAAAAAACACAAAAACAGATGAGATAGAGATTTCCTTGAACCAATATAAATTACTCAAAATATCAATAAAAGAGTTTTAGGTATTATTGCAATGCACTAGTATGTCAATAATAGCCGCAAAGGATGGTAATTCTGATATCCATTATCTGTAAATTTTAACAGGCAAAAATAAATTTGATAATTAACATTCGGGGTTACATGGTTTTATACTGTAATTTACGTACAGTAACTAAAACATTTGTGTTTTTGTTTTCAAAATATTCACATGAATCACAAAAAGAGAATGACTGGCTACTCAAAATATGTTTAACGAGAAAACAAGTGCAGACATTTGATTTGGTTTTAAACAATAATTGTGTTAAGATTTCATATATCCTCTGTGTCGTTCATTTAGCTGTCTTACTATCACTTGTTTATGTTGTGTTTCATATAACTAAAACATCATGTAATTGCCTTGTAGTAAGTTGAACTATTTAATGTAGTTCAATTTTTAATATTTTTTACAACGTTAGCAGGCTTATAATAAAATGTAATCCAACGTGACAATTGTTGTCTTTTTTCTGTAACACTCAGCTCCGAAGGACAAATATAGGAAACATGTTTTATCGTACCTGGGGCCCATTTAACGCAATGTCGTAAGTCCTAAATCCGAAGTTTTAGTCCTAATTGTCATGGGACTGACCAATCAGCTATGCATTGCCATGGTAGTTAGGAATAGAAGTTATGACCTTTCGTAAAACGGGCATCTGGTTTCTAGCTCAGAAACACCAGGTCATTGACAAACAGAAGTGACATTTACACGAGATGAGACGTAAATATACATACTAACGGAAAAAAGAAAGCGTAGTTTAGTAATTTCATTCATAGATTCATATACAAAATATGTGATATTATTGGATATAATGCATTGTCTTTCAATTCAAACATCAAATCACGGATAATGTTCATTATGGTTGATACGAACACCACTGAATGTGAGAGGGTGCAAAAAAGTTTCACAAGTTTAATACCGTGTATGACCACCATTTGCACCGATGCATTCTTCACACTGACGCATTAAATGAATCAGGTTATGCAGAAAGGCCAGGGGAATGTTCCGCCATATGCACAATAAAGAACGAGGCAAAGCGTCTTACGTAGCAGGGGGTTTTGGCTCTTGACATAGACGTCGTTCCATTTCATCCCAAACATATTCTATAGGTGATAAATCCGGTGACACTGCAGGCCAGGGTAGCTCATTCACGTTTTGCTGTTGAAGATATTCATTAACAACGCGTGCGGTCGTGCGTTGTCCAGCTGCAGAATGACGTTACGCTGGTTGTTGTGAATGAATGGAATGACGTACCTTCCACTATCACCAAAGAGGTCATTTCATGTGTTGTAATTCCACCCAAGATCATAACGCTCCCTCCGCTGAATAGAGGTAAAAATGAAGAGATTATACATACCCTTTCCAAGGTATAGCGACGAATGTATTGTTCTAATTACATCCAGTGTCAAAGTTTTCTGCCATTTTGCAAGATGGCAAATGTAAAGCAATGCAACGCAAAATTTAAACGTTCAGACTATATTTAAAATCAAGTAAACCTAACTGATTTCATGATTAAGTGATATTTGCATCATGGTTTCTTGTAGTTTTTTCCGTCATCGTATAAAAAATTACACATTTTTTGGCGTGAAAGTGTACAACAATACACTGAGTTGATAAGGTGGATGTGTCCTACAAGATATAGACTCAAAATCATAAAGAAAGTGGAATAAATTGTAAAGTCCTAAAAGATATCGACTACAACTAGAAATAAATAAACAAAGTGGATCAAATTGTTGAGTCCCATAGAATCAGAACCATGAAGAAAGTTGATTAAATTGTAAACTGTAAAGTCTTACACCGTAACAGTTGTTTCACAGACAACTGTAGTAGACCTATATAGTCAAGTCAACTGTCAAGTCTTACAGTTGTTTCACAGACAACTGTAGTAGACCTATATAGTCAAGTCAACTGTCAAGTCTTACAGTTGTTTCACAGACAACTGTAGTAGACCTATATAGTCAAGTCAACTGTCAAGTCTTACAGTTGTTTCACAGACAACTGTAGTAGACCTATATAGTCAAGTCAACTGTCAAGTCTTACAGTTGTTTCACAGACAACTGTAGTAGACCTATATAGTCAAGTCAACTGTCAAGTCTTACAGTTGTTTCACAGACAACTGTAGTAGACCTATATAGTCAAGTCAACTGTCAAGTCTTACAGTTGTTTCACAGACAACTGTAGTAGACCTATATAGTCAAGTCAACTGTAAAGTCTTACAGTTGTTTCACAGACAACTGTAGTAGGTCTATATAGTCAAGTCAACTGTAAAGTCTTACAGTTGTTTCACAGACAACTGTAGTAGACCTATATAGTCAAGTCAACTGTAAAGTCTTACACCGTAACAGTTGTTTCACAGACAACTGTAGTAGACCTATATAGTCAAGTCAACTGTCAAGTCTTACAGTTGTTTCACAGACAACTGTAGTAGGCCTATATAGTCAAGTCAACTGTCAAGTCTTACAGTTGTTTCACAGACAACTGTAGTAGACCTATATAGTCAAGTCAACTGTCAAGTCTTACAGTTGTTTCACAGACAACTGTAGTAGGCCTATATAGTCAAGTCAACTGTAAAGTCTTACAGTTGTTTCACAGACAACTGTAGTAGGCCTATATAGTCAAGTCAACTGTAAAGTCTTACAGTTGTTTCACAGACAACTGTAGTAGACCTATATAGTCAAGTCAACTGTCAAGTCTTACAGTTGTTTCACAGACAACTGTAGTAGGCCTATATAGTCAAGTCAACTGTCAAGTCTTACAGTTGTTTCACAGACAACTGTAGTAGGCCTATATAGTCAAGTCAACTGTCAAGTCTTACAGTTGTTTCACAGACAACTGTAGTAGGCCTATATAGTCAAGTCAACTGTCAAGTCTTACAGTTGTTTCACAGACAACTGTAGTAGGCCTATATAGTCAAGTCAACTGTAAAGTCTTACACCGTAACAGTTGTTTCACAGACAACTGTAGTAGACCTATATAGTCAAGTCAACTGTAAAGTCTTACACCGTAACAGTTGTTTCACAGACAACTGTAGTAGGCCTATATAGTCAAGTCAACTGTAAAGTCTTACAGTTGTTTCACAGACAACTGTATTAGACCTATATAGTCAAGTAAACTGTAAAGTCTTACACTGTAACAGTTGTTTCACAGACAACTGTAGTAGACCTATATAGTCAAGTCAACTGTCAAGTCTTACAGTTGTTTCACAGACAACTGTAGTAGGCCTATATAGTCAAGTCAACTGTCAAGTCTTACAGTTGTTTCACAGACAACTGTAGTAGACCTATATAGTCAAGTAAACTGTAAAGTCTTACAGTTGTTTCACAGGCAACTATAGTATACCTATATAGTCAAGTCAACTGTCAAGTCTTACAGTTGTTTCACAGACAACTATAGTAGACCTATATAGTCAAGTCAACTGTAAAGTCTTACAGTTGTTTCACAGACAACTGTAGTATATAGTCACACTAACAAAATAAACTTTGAGCTTGAACACTGAGTACATTTAGTACCTTCGAGCTTGAACACTGAGTACATTTAGTACCTTCGAGCTTGAACACTGAGTACATTTAGTAACTATAGAGCCTTGAACACTGAAGTACATTTAGTACCTTCAAGCTTGAACATTGAGTACATTAAGTACCTTCGAGCTTGAACATTGAGTAAATTTAGTACCTTCGAGCTTGAACATTGAGTACATTTAGTACCTTCGAGCTTCAACACTGAGTACATTTAGTACCTTCGATCTTGAACATTGAGTACATTTAGTACCTTTGAGCTTGAACATTGAGTAAATTTAGTACCTTCGAGCTTGAACATTGAGTACATTTAGTACCTTCGAGCTTGAACACTGAGTACATTTAGTACCTTTGAGCTTGAACATTGAGTACATTTAGTACCTTCGAGCTTGAACATTTAGTACCTTCAAGCTTGAACACTGAGTACATTTAGTACCTTCGAGCTTGAACACTGAGTACATTTAGTACCTTCGAACTTGAACACTGAGTACATTTAGTACCTTTGAGCTTGAACACTGAGTACATTTAGTACCTTCGAGCTTGAACACTGAGTACATTTAGTACCTTCGAGCTTGAACATTGAGTACATTTAGTACCTTCGAGCTTGAACATTGAGTACATTTAGTACCTTCGAGCTTGAACACTGAGTACATTTAGTACCGTCCAGCTTGAACACTGAGTACATTTAGTACCGTCCAGCTTGAACACTGAGTACATTTAGTACCGTCCAGCTTGAACACTGAGTACATTTAGTACCGTCCAGCTTGAACACTGAGTACATTTAGTACCTTCCAGCTTGAACATTGCGTACATTTAGTACCTTCGAGTTTGAACACTGAGTACATTTAGTACCTTCGAGCTTGAACACTGAGTACATTTAGTACCTTCAAGCTTGAACACTGAGTACATTCAGTACCTTCGAGCTTGAACACTGAGTACATTTAGTACCTTCCAGCTTGAACACTGAGTACATTTAGTACCTTCAAGCTTGAACACTGAGTACATTTAGTACCCTCGAGCTTGAACACTGAGTACATTTAGTACCTTCGAGCTTGAACATGGAGTACATTTAGTACCTTCGAGCTTGAACATTAAGTACATTTAGTACCTTCGAGCTTGAACACTGAGTACATTTAGTACCTTCGAGCTTGAACACTGAGTACATTTAGTACCTTCAAGCTTGAACACTGAGTACATTTACAATCTCATAATTTTCAAAATTACCATCTTTGTCCTCGATCTATTATCTTTATACTTTGTAAGGAATTCCCAACTTCGGTAGCTATCCATATCATTATCCATTTCGATAAAACTTTTATTTGAAAATACAGATGCTCTAGTTTGACATTGGACAATTATCTGATAAACGAACAACCGTCTACCACAAGGAAATAGTCTATCTACTCACTGCACTGAAGATTCTAACTAGGCCTACCACTCATTTAGAACTCTCAATAATGGAGATGTGCCTGTCAAGTGACCACATTGATTGCATTCTTTGGTTAATCACCCTTGTATGTTTTATAAACAATACCCTCTACAGCGAAGTTTATCTAAGAAATAATGCGTTTCCTTCTATAAATGCGTTCTCATTTTGCCCAAACTGAAACACTCACATTACAGACGAAATTAAATTTAGCATTGTAAATGCTAAAAACAGACCGGAACGAATATTGGTATCTCCGGAATACACCTTTTTGAATTGTTGCATTCCGTCCAGTTTTGTCGGTATAGTTTGTACTCATCTGACTTAACATCAATATAAAGTTGGCAATGGTCAGTTCCGGTTTCGTAATAAATGTATTTACATTGACAACATTCAGTGATATCATGTTTCAGTTCGTCTGCGAAATAAAAGTTGAATAAATATTTCCTTCCTATTAAGATGAAATTTGTCTACACATTCCCGTCTGGTGAAAGTACATCACGGCAAAATATTCCAAGACATTTAAATGATAAAATGCAGAACCGAAAGTGATGCAACCGGCATTTTTTGTCTGAAGCTGCTAAACTGAATAATCAAGTCGATATATTTTGCTCACGTCGATCAGTAAGACCCCAACCATAAGAGATCACTATAATTATTCGAGTTATGAAATGGCATACCATTATCACGAATCATGACGGAACGGAACAACGTGAAAATGTCTATATTACGTGCTATCATAATTTCATCTATTACGTCATCGTTAACAATTGTTCCAGTACATCTGAAATATATTACCGACCATATGTTTGCCTTCACAGAAACATACATTTTATGATTCTAAATTTAAATCGATGTCTTATTCGTCATCGTCAAAATCGTCGTCACTCGTTTCGTCGTCGTCAATGATAACAGGGGTAAAGTCGGGCTTGAAACTATCGGATGATGCGAATTTGTCTTTTTTGAAATTCATGTTCAGTTTTTTAAACGTTAAACTCACGACATCTAAATTTCCAATATGGCGGTCATATTCGTTCTCCGGAGTACCTGGCACCTCTGAGTGTTTATGAGCAGCAATCTCTTTCATAGCAGCTTGAAGACGTATGGTATAATAGTCAGAGTCGGAGACGGTTGATGATCGTAGCGAATTCAATGATTCATAAAAAGCATGTATTTGGGGTTCATAGTTCAGCCGTTTCATTTTGTTCAATCGCTCTTCTACCAAACTGACCTTCTGCTCATCCTCAAAGAAACCGGATGACTTTTGTGATTTGCCACCATCTTCAGAATTTGAAAGTTTCTCTTTTAGATTGCCGTTGCTGTGTGCACGTGGAGAGCATGTGAATGGACGTGTATTTTTAGTTTTCGACGGTTTGTCTTTAATTGAATAATTAGTAGATTTCGACACTGGACTAGCAGTTAAGGACCTATCTGCATGCGAATCTATTTCATGCAGAATTTTTTTTTTAGGCACGCCATCTGTCGTAGATGGTCTTATTGTTAACGCAATGTGTGGTATTCCCAGCGCGTTTCCGTTAATTTGACCAGCTATATGTTGTGTCGCATCCAGTGGCATACCCTCCGATACCGACTTACGACGCTGACTTGGTATCTGTTGCCTCTGATTATCCGATTTATTTTTGTCACTGAAATATTCTTTGATAATAAAGTCTACCTTTTGTTCTGTTTGTAGTCGTTTTCTGGAAGACTTTGTCTTTGATACACGCCGTTGTTTACAAGTTTTACTACCGTTTTTCCCTATACACGGAGTACTCTCCAATTTTTTCAAGAAACTGTAATCTTCCTCTGAATTTCCAAGATCTGTATTCAATCCATGTAAATTTTTAGATCTTAGTTCGCGTTCTCGCTCTTTATCTCCCAGCATTCTTGATTCTGATATTTTCGATCTATGCAGCTTATCCTGGAAGCGTTTGAAGAGAACCTTTTGGTCAATGCGAATTCTATGTATAATGTTCTTCTCCGAACGATTTAAGACGTGCAATTGTTTCTTTAGCAGCATATCTTCTTTCCAGTTAGCATAATGTACACTTGGTGATTTTTCTGCCATTTCGCTTGTTCAACTTTATTGCCCCAGTTGTTATTTCAAAGACACTTCTGGTAATGACTTCGAAACTACATTTAAGGTCAGTGTAAAAGGTGTCACTGGTCTATTGAATGTATCAACCTATGCATTTTCTTTCATTATGCAAACACATACAAGTAAAAGTGAGGCAATAATAGGGGTGCTTTCAAAACTTTTCAAATATCATTCTTCAAAATTTCCTCCTGTACTACATTTATAAGAGTAATGTAAATCTGAAACGAATGCTAAAATCAGTATTTGAATATTTGTGTCTTCTCTCCGACTTTCGATTATTCTTTTTCTACAAGTGCATAGTTATCTGTCATTCCGTATCGTCAGTAATGTTTGTTGAAATCGTAACTAGGGAAGTTTTATGGTCGATACGAGGATCTTGTTAAAATATGAAGTCCCCCTCCCATGAATGTTAGATAGTTTTCTGTAGCACGCCCATATACAGTGACTCCTTTCACCAACCAGATCTTAAACTCCGATGACATTTTAACCGACCTTGACCTTTTAAACTAACTTGACCATTTCACCAAACTCGAGAGGTTTCCATGACACATTTGCAGTGGGTGTTACATGCTCACCTCTTGGTTTCCAGAGGTCCGTGTTTGTCCATTTTTACCGGATTTGTATCTATGTCCTGGACATCCTATTGATTTATACTTTGGTATCTGAGATTTTTATATGCTAACAGGGGATTTCTTCCGGACACCTGGTGCCATCCCATTAGCAATTTTTCTTCGCGTTATACCCTTGTTATATCTAATGTGTCGATTTTCCAATTGACTTGGAGTTTTGATTATCCATTAAAGTGGCACTTCATTATACTTGTAGCATTCTTGTAGACTTTGTGTTTTGATTATCCATTAAACTGGTGCTTCATTATACTTGTAGCATTCTAATGGACTTTGAGTTTTGATTATCCATTAAACTGGTGCTTCATTATACTTGTAGCATTCTAATGGACTTTGAGTTTTGATTATCCATTAAACTGGTGCTTCATTATACTTGTAGCATTCTAATGGACTTTGAGTTTTGATTATCCATTAAACTGGTGCTTCATTATACTTGTAGCATTCTAATGGACTTTGAGTTTTGATTATCCATTAAACTGGTGCTTCATTATACTTGTAGCATTCTTATGGACTTTGAGTTTTGATTATCCATTAAATTGGTACTTCATTATACTTGTAGCATTCTTATGGACTTTGAGTTTTGATTATCCATTAAATTGGTACTTCATTATACTTGTAGCATTCCTATGGACTTTGAGTTTTGATTATCCATTAAACTGGTACTTCATTATACTTGTAGCATTCCTATGGACTTTGAGATTTGATTATCCATTGGTACCTCTTCCTTATCCACAGTTAGGTATAACGTCAAAGTTCAATGTTAACAAGTACCTTAATATATCAATTCTGTTATTCACAACTCCTTCCATGCTGATTAGCGCTGGCAAAAAAAAGATAATACTCTCGTTAATATTCTGATAACAGATATATAACCCAATATGAAATTTACATTTGAAAAATCGCCGTTTACTATATATTCGCAAAATTCGAACATTATTAATATGCTTCGGAACTATATATGTACTTCAAATCAAAGTTCAACTGCTAAAATCCAATTTACATCTTTTTACAGTGATAACTATTTGGCAGATATAGGAAAACTGTATGATACCACATTATTGTCTCGGAACCCTACATTTATCTTAAATTCGAGCTCAGCTGATGAAACTTAATTGTCAGAAACAATTGTCTTGGGTAGTTTTTTTGGCATTTTTGCAAAATTAAAACTTTGGTCTTGTTCTTATAATATTCGTACTACAAACTGACAATCGGTCCCTTAATTGAACTAGAAATTGTACCTTTAAAATAGCTGTGCCATAAAACCGCATCTTAAAATAACTCTTATGAATCCTATTACGGATTATTCTTAATGTACATTGGTCACAAACCCTAGCCATATCAGAAACTGGTCCGCAATAATGTTAAGGAGGAATTTATATTATGTATAAAATCTTTGTGTTATTGGATTTGACAATCTTTATCATAAGACAAGTTGAAAAATAGAATAATGTCATACGCATCCCAGCAAAACTGTTGCAAAGTAAGTCTGGGCTGCGGTAAGTTAGAATTGTAAACTCTGAACAAGTGGTGATTTTTTTAAAAAAAATAATTGATTGTTTATAAGAGAATTTGCTACTATTTCAAAATCTATCAGGATTATAAGTATAACAATATATCCGATATGCCAGGGCGTGCACAACATATGAAGATTTCATATACAGAGGTAAACTACTCACTGACAAATTATTGACACAGGGATATCGAAAACCGCGTTTAATGTCAACGTTCCGCAAATTTTACGGTCGGTATAATAGTGTTGTTTGCGACCACTTTGTTTCACTAAGTGAAATGTTGAGTTGCCTTTTCGTTGGCGGTTGTTGAGACGTCTGTACCAATTGTGACGAGGATACACTCTTCACTTGACTGTGGACTCACGGCGGGTGTGACCTGTCGACAGGGGATGCTTACTCCTCCATGGCACCTGATCCCACGTCTTGGTTTCCAGAGGTCCGTGTTTGTCCATTTTTACCGGATTTGTATCTATGTCCTGGACATTCTATTGATTTATACTTTGGTATCTGAAATTTTTATATAGACAATCATCTGGTTTATTATATTTTTGTTTTTGTTCTGTATTTTCATTTGTTCAGAGACGGTCAAGAGTTCTATCGTTTGAAATGAAACCGGATAATTTATCATATTGCAATGCTATGTCACGAAACTATTTTAGCTGAATTTCTTTTCGCGCCAACTTCTCTGACTGCATGGAAAAGTGAGACAAACCAGACAGATTGACAGAACTTGCAAAATCTCTTTCAATGGTCCATGGTTTGTTAAATTAAATGTAATAAAACCATTATTGCACTACTTTTGGTTCGACGACTTTATGGAGTACAAACAATATCAACTTCAGCCTTCTTCAATACTAGTGCAATAATTGTATAATATTACATTGGAAACGTTATCAATTCTATCAATACTTAATTTTTAAGCATTATATATACTCTAGGACACTATTTATCGAGTCTTTAAGCTATCATAAACCAACCATTTAAGTAAAAAATATAACGAGTTGAATATTGCGCATATAACCCCGCGTTGTTGGGTTTTGTTAGTTTCTTGAACGAAATTTTACTAGCTTTTTTTAGATACTCTTCTCTTAACATCAAAAGTCACCTTTGAGACTGTCCCTATGTCGTATCTACCTGTATCTAAAACATTCAATCTGTGCATATATTAGTCAATGCTTTGAATGAGGCTTGGCTGGCATTATCAGTGAATTGGTAAATAGAGTATCAAAAAGTTCATTGTGTTTAATCTTAGGAGTCAAACTTCTGTTTAATTGATAGACGAAATTATCATAAACAAACACAAGGTCACAGAATCCGTGGAACCACTTGGATTTATAAAATGGGCTTTGGATTATCACAAACTTATAACTTCTCACACGAAGAAAATTGCATGTTTAAAACATAACAGTGCACCTGTCATGAATGGGTAGCATTATCAACTATAACCTACCAAATGTTTGCAATTACATTTTATTTGCTTATATATATATATATATATATATATATATATATATATATATATATATATATATATATATAGATAGATATATATATATATATACATATATATATATATATAGAGAGAGAGAGAGACATATATATATATACATGTATATATATATATATATATATATATATATATATATATATATATATATATATGTGTGTGTGTGTGTGTGTGTGTGTATATGCCCATTTGTCAGCCCCCATCACACAAGGAATAATATCAACATTAAACTAATGTATCACATAATTTAATTAGAAAAGCAATGAAAACATTTTAACATTTTCCAACATGCCAACAAAACATGTTTCCAATCTCTTCATACATTCCAAAACATTAGTAAATGTAGTCATACCTAGATACAATGTACAAAATGATACAGTAAAAAATAAGATATGTTCAAACCACAAAACTGTTGCATTATCATTTTATATCATATGTATGTATGTATATATATATATATATATATATATATATATATATATATATATATATATATATATATATATATATATGGAGAGAGAGATAATTTCAACAAAATATTTTTGTTGGTAACAGTTTTTTTTGATAATTATCAAAAAATTATCACGCAGTTGTATATTGGTTATCGTGACCGTAGTAAAGGTTAACGTAATGAAATTACATTTTGAAAAAGAAATAACCTTCTAATATACAGAAAAAAATAAGCTGAACAAATCTGATTATATATAAGCGATATATGCAAATTTTGCCTACTAACAAATTGACGTATCAAATCCAAGTGAATGGAAGTACGTCATGGTCCCAAAAATAGAAAAAAGTCAAAAAGGTTCTTATCCGTGACCTGGGTTTATGATCTGCCCACATATCTCTGGAGTTGGAAAATTTTAAAAGAGGTTTTGGAAATCGATAAAAAATGAGCATACTGAATATATTCATATGACATTAGGTGGCAATGCGTCATGCAAGTTATTTGACCTACAACACTGATGTCACTGTAAGTTGTGACAGGATTTAATTACTATGATATCATCCCAGTACTAAAAATTTTTAATGCAAAAATATCATTTTGAAATGTTATATAATCTTATCAAAACAAGTCAACAATTTCCTCTGTATATATCTTTGTGTTATTGTGACACACTGGCTAACTTGTTTGAATACTCTGTCACATATACGCCTATTTTGAGTACAGAAACTAGGACTTTGATAATCTTCAGTATATAAAATTAATTCTTATACAAATAATTAAAAAGTTCTTTGGATATCAAAATTTCATATACAAATATTTCTAGTTTAATCAAGTATTATTAGATATTAGTCGAGTTCAGATATTTACTCTAGTTGCTCACTCCAGTCCAGGATAATTGTTTTACCATTAATACAAAGTGGCAGAGAATCAATTCAGGAATGTACTTACATTCAAAGATGAACATTCTGAAAACATTTTACAAACAATTATATTTGGATTAAAAGAAAGCAAAACAAGCACACACTTTAATACAAACCAAGCTGTAAGCACTCTTATATTTGCACTTATTATATCTATTCTTAACTTGTGCAAGGTGACGACTCAGTGCATGTTTAATACAAACCAAGCTGTAAGCATTCTTATATTTGCACTTATTATATCTATTTTTTCAATTTACACACTCCACACATTGCACATGTTTAGTGAACTATTTCTGGTTATCCAATCTTTATCTATGACGTGTGATTAGTTTTGTTGAACAAAAATAGTACAGTACATTTATTTTTGTATTTCTATGTTAAAATATTACAGCATCTGTTGCAACAAAAAGCAAAGAAGAGCAGAGGCTTAAAAACACGACAAATAGACAACAAATAATTAATTATGCATGTGTATCAGATCACCTGGCCAATTGATTAAACTAAATAGATATATGTATACACAAATATAATGAAAATATATAAAGTGGTCTTGACAAAATGATGAACATTTTTTCACTATTTCAACATCAACTGACTGTAACAGGCTTGTCTAAAACAATACAAAAAAGAGAATTCCAATAAATAAGTAAGATTGAAAGAGGTCATGTAAAACCTGATATAAGGGATATCAATGTCAGGTTCAAAATAAAAACATATTTGGTTGATGAGGGTCAGGTCAAACTCATCCTAAGGAATTATCTTTACCCCAATTATTTCAGTAATGTGACCATTATATTTTGTTACCGCTGACATTACAGGATAAGAAAGTTAAAAACAAGGATTCTTAGCGTATTGATGAATCCATTTATGTACCCTACCTATGGCACTTGTATTATATTAATAGTGAGCAATTACAAAATATTAACTAAAAATTTAATAACTCAGATTAACGAACAGATGGACTGATAAATGCTGTAAAAATATCTGGTTCTTAGAAAAATAAACCAAAATAGTTCTACTCATAATTTTCTGAGGAATCTTGAAGGTCAGTATGATTTAAAGGCACTCTACCTGAAAGATACATGTTGGAAATGTGAGTAAAATAAAGATACATATACATAAAAACAACAACAAACAAGTTACTTGTAAAATAAAACAAAACCTCTAGATCTATCTCTCCAAACAGATCTATGTTCAAAATCACAAAGTGTAATAGTCAAGATAAGCGGCATTAAGCTTACAGTAAATACACCCTACTGTACAGTGTAGATTGTGTCAGTATGAAGATGACCTTAATGGGGCATTAGCTGCACCCCCCCCCCAAAAAAAAATGTGTACAAAGACAAATAAGGGATATAAACAGGCATATGAATTCTTATGTTCCTATATATTTTGTAAAAATAATCTCAGGTCCAGTGTCATTTGCATATACAAATAGGTGGAATGAATTATTTGCAAACAAAGAAGAAAGCTAATATTTTGAAAAAAAAAACAGCTAATGCACCTTTAAAGATAAGTATATACCCTGGAGTACTATATGCAGTTTGTGTCACACATATTCTGAAAATTTATCTTTTTTTAAAACTGAGTCGTTACTTACTTTGTTGATAATTCAATTCTATTTGCTAGATTCTTTAATATGTGTCATTCATTTCCTCATGGAAATAGTCCTCATCATCAGACCTAAATCCGGTATCAACAGCCAAGGCTGGAATAGGTAATTATCATAGGAAGTTGATAAGGTCAATGTTAAAAAAAATTTGTTTGATGTTGCCTGTCCATATCTTCCAGGTGTGGGTAGGTGGGTAGGCAAATTATTTTTTTTATCAAGAAAAGGAAATTAAACAAAGCAAGAAAGGTATGTTGTAATAACTGCCTCATTCTATGTACACATTTTAATACAATGTAAATTCTGGCATATAGATGTATTTGTATCTAATAAGCTACTTTTTAATGTTTGAAAAAATTCGTGACCTTTAACTTTTAATGTGAAGAAAGATTGATATGTGTATCCATGTATATATCATTAGTTCACATGGTCTAGGAAGGAGATTCAAATTTTTAATTTAAGCATGTAAACAATACAGCAAAACTTGAACATAAGGAACTTGGTTTGTACGAATTCATGCACATAGATAATACCCGACTGCATCTCTATATATTCTAAGTTGAAAAACAATTTTATAACGAATTTTATATGAAGAATTTTTGCCTATAGCAAACCAATTTTCATATCCCTTGACGTCCCAACCAACGTCTTTTATAGTATTATAATTAAGAGATCTATATCATTACAACAAAAGTCAATAGTTGACTTTTTTGCCAAGCATAAGTAGGCCTAACTCTGAGTTGTGTAGATTAAAAGTAACAAAAAGTGTTTTCTTTTACTTCATAGGAAAGATCCTTTTTTTCTTCCTAGGAAAGTTCCTGTTTGGACAGAATTATGGTGATTTTTGTTCTTAACGAATTGCATTGTAAACATTCAGCCTGATTCACTATAACTATATAACGAACTGTCCTTATAACGAAATGAAAAATAATGTCCTTTGAAATTCCTGCAAATTTCACTGTATAAACAAGTAAATAAAGATTGGTTGATGGCACTGGACCCCCCCCCCCCCCCCCAAAAAAAAAAAAAAAAGTGAGAAAAAAATAATTTGCGGTGGCAGCATTTTGGGTGGGTAGGCAGACAACACCAAACAATTAAAATTTTATTTCAGGCCTAAGAACTTCGGGGCTCAGAGTCTGGTTCAGGTCTTAATCATAGGACTTAATAAGAGTTCCAGGACTTAGAGCTGGAATAGGTCCTAGTCATAGGACTTAATAAGAGTTCCAGGACTTAGAGCTGGAATAGGTCCTAGTCATAGGACATAAATAAGAGATCCAGGACTTAGAGCTGGAATAGGTCCTAGTCATAGGACATAAATAAGAGTTCCAGGGCTCAGAGCCTGGAATAGGTCCTAATCATAGGACATAAATAAGGGTTCAGAGCTGGAAAAGGTACTTATCACAGGACTTTAATCATAGGTACACGGCTCAAAACTACTTCATTATATAACTGAATGTGAGCGTCAATAGATGAAATTCATATACAGTAAAACCTCACCTAAAGTCCACTTCGCTTAGCAGACCATGTCACAATTAAAACCATGAATTTCCAGTCTCTTCATTAATATTGAAGCAGTACAGAACCTCACTTAAGAGACCACCTCACTAATCAGACCACTATGAGTAAGTCAGTTAGGTGGTCTTGATAGTGAGGTTCCACTGTAACACCTCACTAATCAGACCACTATGAGTAAGTCAGTTAGGTGGTCTTGATAGTGAGGTTCCACTGTAACACATCACTAATCTGACCACTTTGAGCCAGTCAGATAGGTGGTCTTAATAGTGAGGTTCAACTTTACATAAAAATGAGTCAAGTTTATAATTTTCCTACAACAAAGGAAAAATCCCCTGACTATGTAATATTTGAGTATGTACTAATTTTTGGATATTTTTTGGAGTTTTGTTCAGATCAGCGATATTTTTCATTATTATATAAATATACATATATTTGCTATATATCATAAACATACGGAATAGCTTATAACTTCTCATTTCACTTCTTATGCAGATGAAAATTATGACAAAAATCTCAAAAAATAAGTGCCAAAACACAAATTGCCATTGGCCAAAAGACGTGTCAACACATATTGATACTTTTTATATTTCAGATGATCTCATAGTATGTGTTCAATCTCAAAGTCTACATATAATGTTTGGTTTGTATAACAGATCTATCATTCCCCTCAACATTATGTACAAAATCTGTAAAAGTATACAAACAGAATCCACAATTATATGATCTACAGTACATAAATGAAATCATGCATATCAAAAAACAAAAACACAAAGGCTGAAAATAAGAAGGATCCAATAAGGTGATGGAATGAGTTGCTATAACAACAATTAGGTACTCAAAGGTCAAATATGCAAACTATACAGTTTTTAATACATGTAATTGTATATTCATTTACATGTTTCTCAATAATATGTTTTCTGCTTAATGACTTTGATTTTAAATGTTTTAAAAAAATGGATATATACAAGTCATTTGTGAGCTTTTTAATTTTCAAAAATAATGATGGAAAATACAAACAAATTAAATGGATTTCATGTTGACATTACATTACATAGAAGATCACAACCTAAATACCAAGATCAACAGAAATCCTTGACCCAAAACATAAATTGTAGACTACCAATCTAACCAAAAACTGATCTCTCAGGGCTCCTGTTTTCTGATATATCGCGTAGAGGATCTAACGCAATCCAGTATGTGGTCACGTGCAGGTGACCTCTCGTAGATGTATAATGTTCAACCAATAAAAATGTGACTTACAAAGATTAATGGCACAGAGATATTATTTATTTTATAAAAAAGGAAACAGTCAGTCCGAAAATCAGAATATGTTTTGTGATTCAAACCATCCAGGGTTATGAATATAATTCTGTACCACTGTATTTGTGTCCTCAGTGTTCTTTATAATGTAAAAATGTTAACATCTCTTTGATATTTGATCGCTTACAAGATTATGTAAGTCACTTTTTCACTGGTCGAAAATGACACACCTATGAGGGCATCTGCACGTGACCCAATTGCGGATTGCGTTAGATCCAATACACGACATATCAGAAAATGGGAGCAATTAGAGATGGGTTTTTAATTAGATTGGTAGACCACAAACATGACACTCAGGGTCCTTTACCCTAAAACATGACATTAATAGTCCTTGACCCTGAGACATGACACTCAGGGTCCTTTACCCTAAAACATGACATTAATAGTCCTTGACCCTGAGACATGACATTCAGGGTCCTTTACCCTAAAACATGTCATTAATAGTCCTTGACCCTGAGACATGACATTCAGGGTCCTTTACCCTAAAACATGACATTAATAGTCCTTGACCCTGAGACATGACACTCAGGGTCCTTTACCCTAAAACATGACATTAATAGTCCTTGACCCTGAGACATGACACTCAGGGTCCTTTACCCTAAAACATGACATTAATAGTCCTTGACCCTGAGACATGACATTCAGGGTCCTTGAACCTAAAACATGTCATTAATAGTCCTTGACCCTGAGACATGACATTCAGGGTCCTTTACCCTAAAACATGACATTAATAGTCCTTGACCCTGAGACATGACACTCAGGGTCCTTTACCCTAAAACATGACATTAATAGTCCTTGACCCTGAGACATGCAATTCAGGGTCCTTGAACCTAAAACATGACATTAATAGTCCTTGACCCTGAGACATGACATTCAGGGTCCTTTACCCTAAAACATGACATTAATAGTCCTTGACCCTGAGACATGACACTCAGG
Organism: Atrina japonica; assembly: GCA_030159075.1. Lineage (NCBI taxonomy): Eukaryota > Metazoa > Mollusca > Bivalvia > Pterioida > Pinnidae > Atrina > Atrina japonica. The sequence goes on from BROG01000663.1 coordinate 173,506, forward strand.
GTCCTTTACCCTAAAACATGACATTAATAGTCCTTGACCCTGAGACATGCAATTCAGGGTCCTTGAACCTAAAACATGACATTAATAGTCCTTGACCCTGAGACATGACATTCAGGGTCCTTTACCCTAAAACATGTCATTCAGATCACTCAATAAATAAAACAAATTCCAAACAACAAAAGAATGACATATAAAAGTTGTGCATTCAAGGAATTTCATGAAATACAGTTTTTTATCAAGATAAGTCTACAGAATGAAATATCATTTGTTTATCCAATTAAGGCATTTTGTTGTTCATGTTGTTTTAAGTTAATGTAATTCGACTCATCATGTAGTTACTACTTTTACCCGTGCCTTTAGAAAAGTGTGGGGTATAAAAGTCCTGTATCTAATATACCCATGTCTTTTGAAAGGTGTAGATTATAAACATTATTTTATAAAATAATGTACAGTCACTGTTAAGTGGGTGAGATAAAGGGGAATCAGCTGTGATTACCCAAAAAAAAATATTTAAATTTTTCTCACTTTTTTTACTTGTACCTGAATTACAATAACAAATAAAAGCTATACCCATACATAACAGCTATATATACATAACAGCTATACCCACACATAACAGCTATATATACATAACAGCTATACCCACACATAACAGCTATATATACATAACAGCTATACCCATACATAATCAAATCTTAAATACCTAAATGTGAAAATAAGGTCAGGTCCTGTGTGGTATACATATACATGTAGAAATAGTAAAGTTGAATTAATTAATTGCAAGTGAATAATTGCCAAACCTGAATTTCTCAAGTAATTTCCACAATGTACATTCAACTCCACTTATAAAGAAGTGGAAGAGAGATATATTCAAACCTTGTTATAGCCAGATTTTGTTATTCAGATTCATATAGTATAAAGTTACAAGAAATGCAAAGGGAAGAGATATATCCTCACTATAGCAGGTAATATCATTATAATCTCATCATAAGTGGAGTTGACAGTAAATAGGAATTTAAGAATATTTATGCTTTTTTGTTTTTTCTTTTTTGTTATTGTATATCTAAGTAGTAAAAAAGGAAAGAAAATTGTTTGAAACACAGTTAATGCACCTTTAATGTTTAATAGAATTGATTTAAACAGTAAAATGTGATCTTTGGTCAAACTCTGGCAATGTTAACACACACAGCAATTAATCTCTGAACTAATTTTCCTTAATTATAAAAAAAAAGTGAGGTGACTGAGATTTTAAGAATTTCAAAAAATCCGACCTATAGATATTAAGATTCATCTCTCTGTGTGTGTTTATATAATGTGTGTATACATAATGTGTGTTTATATAATGTGTGTGTATATAATGTGTGTTTATATAATGTGTGTTTATATAATGTGTGTTTATATAATGTGTGCACACAGTTAAATATATAGAGTCAATTCCATGTACAACTATTTGCTGTAAATCTTGTTACAGCCATGTTTTTGGTATTCAGATTTTTTTAGAATGATGTAAGAACTGCAGGGAAACACTATTTGCTGTAACAGTTATCTTGGTATATGTGGTCTATAAATACATGTACAATCCTGATTCCTGTTGTGAGCATCTCGGTAGTGGCCAGAATACTTGTAGGCCTACATGTATATCATTTGTCTATTTTTGTCAGTATATGTGCACACTGACCGCTACAAATACCATCAGTTTAGTCAAACAAAATTTAAAGCAAATCAAAAGGAATTGTTTATGTTTGGGTATTTATTTCTTAATACACAACTGTATTGGCAAGTAAGCATCACTTAAATTTTAACAGAAACAACCAATGTTTCTTTTCAGATCACGGAAGTGACACTACCATTACACGTATTTAAGAACAGAAAGTCTAAAACCGAATTACAAATGTATATGAAATAACATTAGCCATATGAATTTATGAATGGAAAGTATAATAAAGGAACTTTTGTGAAGATATCTATTTATTGTATCTACTCAAACAGAAAGCATGTTTGCTCAGCACTAGTCATATAATCACAATGACTTAATGATGATGTACAAAAAATTAACTTCGAGATAACTGGTCACTTTCACAATGAATGTAAACATTGGGACCAAGTTTTAACATCGACATTAGCGCTTTTTCGACTTTTTCGATTTCAATTTATCAGGTCTTTTATTAGTAATATATAGAAGGAAAATTGCTGGGAGTGGCACATGATCTCGGAATAACCGGGTAAATTAACGATCTCGATATAACGAGTTTTGACTGTATATATATAAATATATATATTCCACAAAATATTAAAACTTTAATAAAAATGTCCATGCCAACAGATTACACAAAGATTTGTATATGAAGCAAGTTTGCAGAGAGAGAATAATTTGCACAGATTCAAAATATTACAAAAGTGAGATTCCAAAACAACACTTAAACATTTTTTTATAATTATTGTTGGTATGCACAGATTCAAAATATTACAAAAGTGAGATTCCAAAACAACAGTTTTTATAATTATTGTTGATAACCTTTACTTAAAAAACATGTTTCTTAAATGATGCCGTCTGTGTCATCTTCTGTAAGCAGGAGTTGTCTCCCATGGTAACGGGAATTTCCACGCTTTTTACAAAACACAATGACCACTCCTACAATCACAATCAGAACGATGCCACCCAAAACCGAGCCAACGATGAGGGCCGTATCTGTAAAGATATAATATAGCCAACGATGAGGGCTGTGTCTGTAAAAATATAATATAGCCAACGGTAAGGGCCGTGTCTGTAAAAATATAATATAGCCAACAATAAGGGCCGTGTCTGTAAAAATATAATATAGCCAACGTTAAGGGCCGTGTCTGTAAAAATATAATATAGCCAATGCGAAGGGCCGTATCCGTCAAACTATAATATAGCCAACGCGAAGGGCCGTAACCGTCAAACTATAATATAGCCAACGCGAAGGGCCGTATCCGTCAAACTATAATATAGCCAACGCGAAGGGCCGTATCTGTCAAACTATAATATAGCCAACGCGAAGGGCCGTATCCGTCAAACTATAATATAGCCAACGCGAAGGGCCGTATCCGTCAAACTATAATATAGCAAACGCAAAGGGCCGTATCCGTCAAACTATGATATAGCCAACGCGAAGGGCCGTATCCGTCAAACTATGATATAGCCAACGCGAAGGGCCGTATCCGTCAAACTATAATATAGCCAACGCGAAGGGCCGTATCCGTCAAACTATAATATAGCCAACACGAAGGGCCGTATCCGTCAAACTATAATATAGCCAACGCGAAGGGCCGTATCCGTCAAACTATAATATAGCCAACGCAAAGGGTCGTATCCGTCAAACTATAATATAGCCAACGAGAAGGGCTGTATCTGTAAATAAATATTATACTCAATGATAAGGGCCATTATAAATATATAATATAGCCAACGATAAGGGCCATTATAAATATATAATATAGCCAACGATAAGGGCCATTATAAATATATAATATAGCCAACAATAAGGGCCATTATAAATATATAATATAGCCAACAATAAGGGTCATATCTGTAGAAATATAATATAGCTAACAATAAGGGTCATATCTATAAAATATAATATAGCCAACAAAAAGGGCTGTATCTATAAAAATATAAAATAGCCAACAATGAGGGCTGTATCTGTAAAAATGTAATATAGCCATGAATAAGGGCCATATATGTAAAAACAAGAGGCCCAAAGGGCCTTAAGTGACTCACCTGGCAAAATTGGTCAACATTGCAGAAAACATAAAAATCGTGTAAAAGATAAAATGACCTGACAATTTCGGCCATGTTGACTTTTTTGTAGATCTTCATGTGCTGAAAATTTTTGCTCATTTGCTTTCTCTGTATCTATTATACTTTTCAAGATAATGTCAAAAAACATCCAAACACATGAAAAAATCCACTTAAAAGGGGAAATAACTCCCATAAGGGGCAACATGACAATTATGGCTCTAGCGACATTTTTGTAGATCTTTGCATGCTGAACATTTTTGCTCTTTCACTTTTACTCTATCTATTACACTTTTCAAGATAATGTCAAAAAACATCCAAAAACATGAAAAATTCACAAATAGGGGAAATAACTCACATAAAGCTCTACCCGATAATTTCCACCAAAATGAAATAATTGTAGATTTTTGCAAGCCGCTCATTTTCAGGTATAGGTTTTTTCTTTAGCTTTAATAATATTGGAGATACATGTATTAAATCAAAAATATCTGCTGACGCATTCATTCTATATTTAGCCATGACAGCCATGTTTGGTCCTAGCCCCTTTTCATCTGCAAACTTCATGCAGCTTTACATGGTTATACTTCCTGTCAAGTTTGGTTCAAATTGGTCAAGTAGAAGTAGTAAAAAAAAATTGAAAATTTTACAAAAAATCATATATTTTCCATTTACTTAGGTGCCTATGACCTTCGCCTTTAACCCCATGACCATGAAATTTTGTCAAAATGATCCTCAGATAATTCCTAACAACATTCTCATATATCTTTGTATACAAAAAGTCAATCAGCTTTGAGTTATTAAACAATTTGTAATAAATATACCCTGTGTTATTGAAGCGCCCCTAGTGGCTCATAAATGGACAGATTTCCTTTCCGTTCACAAACTCTGTAGATATTGTTTTATCAATCATGCATACAAAATGTGAAACTTATCTTATCATTGGTTCATGAGAAGAAGATTTTTAAAGACATACCAAGTTTTGGTCATTTTAGGCCACTTTTAGGACCCTTATTAGTCCTATCTCTTTTTCATTCGCAAACTTTATGCGGCTTCACATGGGGATGCTATATGCCAAGTTTGGTTAAAATTGGCCCACTGGTTCTTGAGAAGAAGATGTTTAAATGCAAAAGTTAACAGATGGATGACGACGGACGCCAGACCTTTGGCTATAGCAGTATCTCATCTGGCCCTTCCGGCCAGGTGAGCTAAAAATATAATATAGCCAACAATAAAGGCCATATCTGTAAAAATATAATATAGCCAACAATAAAGGCCATATCTGTAAAAATGTAATATAGCCAACAATAAGGGCCATATCTGTAAAAAAAATATGATATAGCCATGAATAAGGGCCATATCTGTAAAAATATAATATAGCCAAAGATAATGATGACATGAAAAAATGGTATGTATGTTGATGCCACACATTCCGTATCACAGGAACATGTAGTGTGAAATCTATAAATAACCCATCTACTTACTGCTGATGGATGATTTGTGAACTGTTGGTGTCGTCTGAGACATTTTTCCTGTAACACTGGGTAACGTTGTTGGTATTTTGTGATTTAGGCAATCATCTGTAATAGAGCATACCAGTAACTTAATTTAAAATATACATTGTATGATGAAAGCTAAGTAAATAGTGTATATAACAAAAGGCCCAAGGGGCCTAAAGTAGCTCACCTGGCATAATTAGTCAACATTGCAGAAAACAAAACAAAAAATGTGTAAAAGATAAAATAGCAAATAAACATGACATACAGTAGGCTCATCGGGTCCTTAATAGTCACCCGAGTGAAATGTATTTCACTGACAGTATACTGAAAAGCAACCAAAAGCTTGAAAAATTCAGTGAAATGGAGAATTAACTTGCATAAGGTTAGACTTGCCTTGCCGCCGTTATTTTTCAATCTTTCAACATAATGTGCAACACCAGTAGAAAACATACGAAATCCATTTAAAAGAGGAACTAACTTTCACAAGGATCACCCTCACAAGGGTTAACCTGACAATTTAATTCCTGTTACTTTTTCATAGATGGTTGCATACTGAACATTTTGCTCCTTTCTCTTTCTCTCTATCTATTATACTTTTTGAGACAACAGTCACCTTGCTGTAGGTTTGCCCTTTAATCGTCTTCAAAGTGATGTCAGACTCCATTGATGACACTGTCCAAATGTGTTTTTCCTTTTATAGAAAGATATTTTTGTGTACTCTTCTCTGAAGAGTCAAGATTCATGCTTTACCACTCAGATGGGCGTCAATGTGTTCATTGAGGTCATGGTGAACATTCTGCAGAACACCATCACTGCATGGTGGAATGTGACAGGTTTGGTGGTGGTGTAACATTATGGTTTCAACCCACCTTGAGTCAGTGAGGCAATTTGACAGCTCAACAGTACATTGACTCTGTTCTGCAACCTGTCGTCATGCGGATTGTAAACCAGCTTAATGTAATTTTTCATCAAGACAATGCTTGATGTCAAGTGGCACAATTTGTGATGAACTATCTTCACTAAAACAATGTTGACACATTATCTTGGTCCAATATACTCCTGATCTCTCGGTAATAGAATCTGAGTGGGACATGTTAGATACAGGAATTCAAACGCACCCAAAAACCACTAGGGAGTCTTCTGGAAGAATGGCTGAGCATTCCTATGGCACAAATAAAGCATGTAATTAACTCTATGCATAGCAAAATCCGAGCAACAACAAATGCTAACTGGGTCATACTCATTATTGAAGTCAGGACATTTCAATGGCTACCACCTCTTCAGCCTTTACATTTCTTGCCAAAGTAATGCTGGCTTACTCTAGAATCACTGTGTTATACAACATAGTATATGTGGGTCTTCAATTGGTTGCATAATCAAACAAACCATTTGAATGAAATAATAAAAATATTATCGAAAATTTGAAGTTGTGTTTCTTTTGTGTTTCAGTATACATCTTGTTCTGATTCATTGGAAAAGTGTGTTTCAACTGTGCCTCTGTGAGCAATTTTAACAATTACAAGACATACCTTTGGTCTGACAATATCCGCTTTCCAAACACAGGTAATAATCAATCGCACAGATGCACCGCCCAGTAGTCTTGTTAACCTCTTTCTGACACATTTCATTTGCACCACAGTGTGATGTCAAGGTCATTGTACAGGTCTTGTTGTACGTATCTAAAAGAAATAAGATGTGTTAGAGAACTTGTGCCCTTGAAAGATAATTTCATCTTCAAGATTTTGAATTTTCTGACCCACTGGGATAAAACTTGATTATTCCTCAAGTCTACCATTGATAATTCTTAAATCTGATTGGCTTAGCAGGTCATGGTAAAAGTCAACTCAGACTTAAAAGATCCTTAAGTGAGCCCCAAACACTAGGGAATACTGATGTCCCCATGACCAAGCTCATTCTGATCTAACTGATACAAAACAAGTAAAACGACATACTAAATATGACTGGTTAGAGTGGAGGTTTAACTACAGCTAATTGACAGAAACAAAAATTTTATAAATATGGGGACCAAATATGCCCATCCTCCCCCTTCCACCCTGTGCTAGGGGATATAAATCTAAAAGTACTGTAAGTACTACAATGGGTTTTGTTTTGTTTTTTTGTTGTTTTTTTTTTTTTTGCAAAATAGCCATGGGATTCAAATTACTTCTATCTAACATATATGAAATGAAAACAACTCAAATTAATATAGATCTAAAAACAAAAACCTTCAATTTCCTACCTCTAAATAAATTAAAATTAACATTCTAAATTTTATTTGTTGTATCTTCCGCAATGACTAAATATTGTCTATTGTCTGTCGTGCATTAACACTCATTTCAAAATAAAACATGAGCATTTATGGAACCAACTTAAATTTAAACCAAACATGACAATGGGAACAGATAAAATAAATTTTTCATAATGAAAAATGGCTGTGATTTAAAACAAATTTTATTATGTTTCATGATTAAATGATAATAATAAAAATCACGTGGTTTGACATACGCCTTTACTGCCTTAGGGCTTGTAATATTAAACGTAAACAATCCTATTTAGCATTCAATGTTTGAGTAACCTCCCTTTGAAATATCAATGCACAATGTATGCAAATGACCATCGGCTGAAATTGAGCAGTAAATTGTTGCATAAGGCATGTGGTTGCCATACAAGGTGTATATATAAAGTAAATATGCACAAAGAATCTTGTTAGGGCAGGTTATGTATAGCGATTCGCTGACCAACACGTTTCTTTGATAGTTTTCAAAATGGACAAGAACTTAATATTCAAAACAGACTATAGACTATGATTTTCACATGTCATTTGCTAAACAAGCAACTCCTACTGGATGCTATCCCTTCTATTCTGCTTTTATTTTCATTTTTCCATGGACTAAAAAATATACATATTCTTGAGAGTTGAATAGGAATTTATTTAGCTTCATGTTGGTATCAGCGATGTGTATTATTTCTATTTACATTGCTGTATTCTTGTAGCTGTCGATATCAATATGATGAATGGTGGAGTAATACTGAAGTTTGATCAGTTTCTCTATTATAACTTCAAAGAAGTAGAACTATGTGATATTTCGTTTAATGATTATTCAAACTAGATCTAATTTCATTTACATAAAAATATTTTGACTTTTCTGTAAAAGTTGAATTTTTGAGTTGGACTATATTTTACAGGACGTGCGAATGCAGCTCTTCACTGCTAACAGGATAGCACTCGATGAAAAGTCAAAGTAACCCCGTAACAATATTTCCTCCCTCCCCTTCCATCCTGTGAAGACATAAACAGAGCAGGGGCATATCATTTATATCAAACGTATTACTGTCTCCAAGTGCAGGGTAGGGGTCAACAATAATGAAAATTTTCACTTGTCCTGCAGGACAGGTAGTATTTGATTCTACCTGTCCAAATGCAAAAATGACTTGTCTGAAGATCAAGTGTAACATTCAAAGATATTATTTTGTGTTTAAACAAGTTTAATCTTTATTGAATTAATTTTTGTATTCAACAATTTCACTTGTACTTTCGGACAACTGAGAAGTAACATCTACTTGTCCAAACACAAAATGGACTTGTCTCCGACAACTGGATAAACCTTAATATTGAAAACTGGAAGGTGAAAGGGGAGGGGCATATTGTTTTGATATTTATGTCCACAAGCTCAGTGTGGAGGGAGAGGAAGGGTATACGTGGCTGTTGTTGATGAAACATTATTTGCGCTTACAGAATACTGACTTGACATTACATGATAGACAGGGGCCTGTGTTGTTGCTGTTGTTGTTGCTGATGAAACATTATTTGCGCTTACAGAATACTGACTTGACATTACATGATAGACAGGGGCCTGTGTTGTTGCTGTTGTTGTTGCTGATGAAACATTATTTGCGCTTACAGAATACTGACTTGACATTACATGATAGACAGGGGCCTGTGTTGTTGCTGTTGTTGTTGTGGTTGTTTCTGATGAAACATTATTTGAGTTTACAGAATACTGACTTGACATTACATGACAGATAGGAACCTGGGTGGTGGTTGATAAGTACTATTTGTTCTGACAGTACACTCACTTGACATTATATGATAGATAGGGACCTGGGTGGTGGTTTTTATTTAAGTATTATTTGTTCTGACAGTACACTCACTTGACATTATATGAAAGATAGGAACATGGGTGGTGGTTGATAAGTATTATTTGTTCTGACAGTACACTCACTTGACATTATATGATAGATAGGGACCTGGGTGGTGGTTTTTATTTAAGTATTATTTGTTCTGACAGTACACTCACTTGACATTATATGAAAGATAGAAACATGGATGGTGGTTTTTATTTAAGTATTATTTGTTCTGACAGAATACTGACTTGACATTATATGAAAGATAGAAACATGGATGGTGGTTTTTGTTTAAGTACTATTTATTCTGACAGTACACTCACTTGACATTATATGATAGATAAGAACCTGGGTGGTGGTTGATAAGTATTATTTGTTCTGACAGTACACTCACTTGACATTATATGATAGATAGGGACCTGGGTGGTGGCTTTTATTTAAGTATTATTTGTTCTGACAGTACACTCACTTGACATTATATGAAAGATAGGAACATGGGTGGTGGTTTTTATTTAAGTATTATTTGTTCTGACAGTACACTCACTTGACATTATATGATAGATAGGGACCTAGGTGGTGGTTTTTATTTAAGTATTATTTGTTCTGACAGTACACTCACTTGACATTATATGATAGATAAGAACATGGTGGTGGTTTTTGTTTAAGTACTATTTGTTATGACAGAATAGACAGGAACCTGGGTGGTGGTTGTTAACTACTATTTGTTCTAACAGAACACTCACTTGACATTATGTTATAGATAGGAACATGGGTGGTGGGTTTTAAGTACTATTTGTTTTGACAGAACACTTACTTGACATTATATGATAGATAGAGACCTTTATGGTTCTTGTTGTTGTTGTTGTTGAGGAAGGAACAATTTGTGTTTACGGAATACTCACCTGACATTATATATTTACAATACTCAAGTGACATTATATGTTTACAGAAAAATACTCACTTGACATTACATGATAGAGAGGAGACCTGGCATTATATGTGACTGTCTTTGAACACTGTAAATTAGTTGGTAATGTCTTATTCTCTACTTTATTACAGTGTCTGACAGTGAAGTTTGTGGACGGTATTATGACCTTTTTGTATTTCTCTGGCCATACTTCTTCTGTAAACAGGGTAATTTTCAATCTTGCTGTAATCTAAAAAAAAAAAAAATAGACATGTTCATAAGTGGATCCATCAATTTTGACAAAAATATATCCATTCCTCTCTACAGTGATTTCTTTCTCTATGAATTGCTAAATATACTTTCCATTTCAGTATCTATCATAGGGCTATCTATCATAGGGCTGTCTCGGGCTATCTATCATAAGGCTATCTATCATAGGGCTATCTATCATAGGGCTGTCTCGGGCTATCTATCATAAGGCTATCTATCATAGGGCTATCTATCATAGGGCTATCTATCATAGGCTGTCTATCATAGTGCTATCTACCACAGGGCTATCTATCATAGGGCTGTATATCATAGGGCTACCTACCACAGGGCTATCTATCATATGACTATCATAGGGCTACCTATCATAGGGCTATCTATCATACGGTTGTCTATCATAGGGCTACCTACCACAATGCTATCTATCATATGATTATCATAGGCTATCTATCATAGGCAATCTATCACAGGGCTGTCTATCACAGGGCTATCTATCATAGAGCTATCTATCATAGGGCTATTAGGGCTATCTATCATAGGGCTATCTATCATACAGTTGTCTATCATAGGGCTACCTACCACAGGGCTATCTATCATATGACTATCATAGGCTATCTATCATAGGCAATCTATCACAGGGCTGTCTACCACAGGGCTATCTATCATAGGACTATCTACTACAGGATTATCTATCATAGGGTTATCTATCATAGGGCTGTCTATCATAGGACTATCTATCATAGGGCTGTCTATCATAGGGCTGTCTATCATAGGGCTGTCTATCATAGGGCTATCTATCATAGGGCTATCAAAGGCAATCTATCATAGGGCTATCTATCATAGGGCTATCTATCATAGGACTATCTACTACATGGCTATCTATCATAGGGCTATCAAACATAGGACTATCTTTCATAGAGCTATTTTCCATAGGGCTATCTACCACCAATAATTAGAATAATTTAGAATTCGGTAACAGCTCCCAGTCTATATATAACTTAAATTACAATAATAAGAATAATTTAGATCTCGGTAACACCTGCCAGTCTATATATAGCCTGAATTACAATAATAATAACAATTTAGATCTTGTTAACACCTCCCAATCTATATATAAATTGAATTAAAATAATAAGAAGAATTTAGATCTCCTTAACACCTGCCAGTCTATATATAACCTGAATTACAATAATAACCATGATTTAAATCTTCCAGTCTATATATAACTTAACTTACAAGACTTAGAATTAGATCTCCTAGTCTATATATAACTTGACTTACTATAATTAGAACAATTTAGATCTCCCAGTCTATATATAACATGACTTACTATAATTAGAACAATTTAGATCTCCCAGTCTATATATAACATGACTTACTATAATTAGAACAATTTAGATCTCCCAGTCTATATATAACATGACTTACTATAATTAGAACAATTTAGATCTTCCAGTCTATATATAACTTGACTTACTATAATTAGAACAATTTAGATCTCCCAGTCTATATATAACTTGACTTACTATAATTAGAACAATTTAGATCTTCCAGTCTATATATAACTTGACTTACTATAATTAGAACAATTTAGATCTTTCAGTCTATATATAACTTGACTTACTATAATTAGAACAATTTAGATCTCCCAGTCTATATATAACTTGACTTACTATAATTAGAACAATTTAGATCTCCCAGTCTATATATAACATGAATCACTATAAATAGAACAATTTAGATCTCCCAATCTATATATAACTTGACTTACACTTATGGTTACATAATCTGTCTTGTTCTTATTCATGGATTTCTCAAAACTGAACACCAAATAAAGCGCCATTTCTCCCATTGCAGATTTATAACTCATTCCTGAAATTAAAAAATACAAAATTGTGTCTTGTATTAAGATATCGTAAATTTCATATATTTTGGCAAGGTGGAGTCTTGTGAACCCTTTCTTGACCTGAACAAATTTATATTTTAAGTAATTAATCAAAATTACACTGACAAGGTTAATCATTCCGACTTGGCATCATACCTGTGGTTATCTGCTTGATGATTGCAGTTCTCGTTAAGTCTGTCATACCGTAAAGTGAGTAAAATTTACAGTATGATAATCAAAAGGTTACTCCGCCCCACTGTGTTATGTGTTACAGCAATACAAGGTTACATGTAATAATGCCAAAATACAAACCTTATATAAATCATCCACAAAATCTCTATTCAAGTCACAGAAAATCGCTGATGACTGTTACGGCCAAACTGGGAAGTGTTGTTTTACTCACGATTACGTTCAATGCAACAGAAAAAGCACCAAAAGTTGATGGTGACAGATAGACAGATGGACATATGGACAGACAGATAGACAGATGGACAGATATACAGACAGACAGATGGACATACATTGTCATGAACTCATCAACCCCTGACCAGTCCAAACTCCAAATGTGTATGTACATGTTAGGGTAAATAGGTTAACAGACCATTTATTGCTTTGCAGCCAAAATTGTGTGTCAAAATGTTGAAAAATAACAAGAAAATAAATAAAAACATGTAAGACTGAAATGCCTACCTGGTACTGGAAGTTTTTCATCATGGTTTATTCTTTGAGAAAAACAGACTTTCTTGCTAGGAACCAGAAGGTATATATCCATGGATATTGGGTTATTGCAAGGGTTAAGTATGACTCCCCAAGAAAAATCAAAGTTCCAATTCTACAAAAAATATGTATATATTTTCACAAATATTCAAGATTTTCAGTTATTTTGCATTTTTTTCTAGTGAAAAATTGTAAATCACCTCCTGTATATCACCATAGTAAACATGGACCTAGGTATTTTCACTCTCATTTGGTTTTTGCCATTTTCGCCCTTAGATGAAAAGGCAAATTGAAAATGAATGCAAATTTTCCAAGCTAAATAAATGAAGCACAAACATACATGCAATGCATCATAATAGTGATAAAGGGCCAACTTAAGATTGTGTTAACGTTTTCTGTCATAAAAGGGCGGAAATAACTAAGGGCAAAAATAACTAAGGCCAAACTTTCCAGGTATGCAGTGTATCGATGTAATGTGTACATGAAAACAAGACAGTAGTAATTATTAACCTTATCATAGATATCAATGATAAAAACTGTACTCTCATATTTGGTTAAAATTTGAAAAATAAAACGCAAGTCCTTTGACAGATACGATAATGGTGTAAACAGACACAATACAATCTATCAAAATATAGAAATGATAAATACAAATCTAATTGATAATTACATGTACATCATATCATATAACAGGAAAAGTTTACATGCCGTTAATTGTACAAACCACAAAATATCACAGGGGTGATTGTTCACAAAATATCACAGTGGCGATTGTTCACCGGGGCGATTGTTCACGTTATGTTAGAGGTTATGACAAATACAAATCATGTAACCTCCTTTTCTTTCTTGCTAATAATTGGAACTCTAGTTTTTATCCACATGTAATGTAATTAGAATGGAATTATACATATTTTTAGGTCTTCATAATTCTTAGCATAACCTGTAGGTTACGATCATTCCTTTATACCTAACCTTTAAATGGGTTATGATGATTTCTTTTATACGTCATGCAAAGACAGAGAAATATTTTTCATTGTAAAATTCACAAAGAATAAACTCATGCAAACATTTGTGTGTGTGTGTGTGTGTGTGTGTGTGTTCCCATGCAACATACAAATAAGAAACTCTGCAAGAAAGAACTGACATGCTTTTAACTGAAAGTGTAGAATTTCAAGTGCATTATGTCTTACCACTGTCTCCTGTAAACATGAAATAAGAATGTGATAACTACATGTATATATCTATATATATATATATATATATATATATATATATATATATATATATATATATAAATGATATATATAAACGTAAAGAACCAATAGATAGAAACTGTTTTAAATCTGTATAACGACAGAAGATGTATGTACAACATAGTTCCTGTATCTATGTACATCTAGGATCAGTTTGTTTGTTTGTTGTTTTACATCCTGTCAAGAATTTTTCACTTATATTGATATGTCGCCAGTTTTAGGTGAAGTGTTACACATTTTGGCCTGTACTATGCACTGACATCAATGCCGTGAAGGTTCTAACCCTAACCCTAACCCTGTACTATGCACACACATCAATGCCGTGAAGATTCTTTTGACACTTCTTATTCTTAGTGCAAGGTGAAGGAACTGTCACTACCACTTTGTTAAGTCTCTGGTATGTCCGTGTACTGGGGAATGAACCTGGCAATTTCTGTATTGAAACAAACATGTCACATACAACAGATCCAAATATTGAGGTCTATATTCTCCAATACTTAATATTTTATCTTTGTACTCAAATATCAAGTATTCAAGTCACATAGTATTTGGAATTTTTCATACAGGAGATGTATATATATACATTTTGTACATGTATATACATGTATATACATTTTGTACAATGAGATAATTCCTTTTCTTTCCTTGGCTTTTCCTGCAAATATTAGGGTGAAGTTCTTTGGGTTTCCATTATTAAATTTTCTTGGTTTTCAATGATGGATCACATGCTTTTAAAACTACAAAACATTGCCTCTAATGATAAACTCTCACTGCTCAATGGCCGCAAGTGCCGAGCATAAGCTAAAATCTGAAGCCCTTCACCAGCATTTGGTGACATTTCCATATGAGTGAAAGATTTTTGAGTGGGGCATTAAACAACAATAAACAAACAAACAGTTTTACATGATGTCAGATTGAATTGATCTAGCGGGGTGAGAAAAATGTACTTGTTCAGCCATCAAGGAGGAAGTAGATTGGGGACAAGTAGTTAGGAGAGGGTACTCGTCCCCAGTGACCAGTAATTATCGTCTAGACCTATAACATTTTACTTCTTAGCCTCTAAAACTTTCCATGAATGTGACCCTTTAAAAATCCTTTACTGCCTTTACTTAATTATAAGTCCCCTATCAGAGAAATAACAAAAACTTAACATTATGGTTCCGAAACTGGGACAAGCTGAAGGTATCTAGGGATAAGCGGTTTCCAAAATAACGCATCCCATCAGATGAGTGATATTTCAAATTTTGTTCTCACCATGTCTAGTAAATATCACAGTCAGATTGACTAAGCTAAGATAACTTGCTGTTGTTATCATTTGTACAGTCTTCCAAATGTTCTAGAAGTTTCTATATATTCTAGTAGTCAATCACTAATCATTTGGTTTTATGGCATTATCATCTTTATTATGGTACATAGACCATCTTCACTCCCATCCATAGCATTTGAAATACATCTGTATGACTTTAAGGTAATTGGGGGGTTTTATTCCCAAGTTGATTGACATCAGTCATTTATTATGTAGGAAAGATACATGTACAAACATGTACATGCACGATGTAATGCTATGGATGGAACACAAAAAGGTCACAAGTGAATTGATTCTTTGAGGTTGTTTTTTACTCTGATCAAAACAAAAATAGACAAATGTATCAAATCTTATATACATATTCATACAATGAGAAACAACAGTGGTCATGAGCGAAACACTGAAAATTAGCCAAACATGTCACACTGTATATACTATATATTAGACAATTACAATAACCATTAATAATTAAACTTTAAGAAACATTCCCTTTCATGAAATGTAAAGCCCCCTGGTGTGGGGGAGATTTAATATACAGAAAATATGCTATGTTGACTTCTTTACAGTGGCATTATCAGACACTTTGCCCATAATTAACCACAAAAACTGGAGATGTACAGAAATGTGACCGGACGGATTGTTTGATTTTCCTGTACTGAGGTCATCTTATTGTTTGCTAGTTGTTTAACTGACAACACAAGTGAAAAATATTACCAGTCCATTGTAATGTCCACTACAGTCACTACCTACAATGAAGAATCTTACCAGTCCATTGTAATGTCCACTACAGTCACTACCGACAATGAAGAATCTTACCAGTCCATTGTAATGTCCACTACAGTCACTACCGACAATGAAGAATCTTACCAGTCCATTGTAATGTCCACTACAGTCACTACCGACAATGAAGAATCTTACCAGTCCATTGTAATGTCCACTACAGTCACTACCGACAATGAAGAATCTTACCAGTCCATTGTAATGTCCACTACAGTCACTACCGACAATGAAGAATCTTACAGTCCATTGTAATGTCCACTACAGTCACTACCGACAATGAAGAATCTTACCAGTCCATTGTAATGTCCACTACAGTCACTACCGACAATGAAGAATCTTACCAGTCCATTGTAATGTCCACTACAGTCACTACCGACAATGAAGAATCTTACCAGTCCATTGTAATGTCCACTACAGTCACTACCGACAATGAAGAATCTTACCAGTCCATTGTAATGTCCACTACAGTCACTACCGACAATGAAGAATCTTACCAGTCCATTGTAATGTCCACTACAGTCACTACCGACAATGAAGAATCTTACCAGTCCATTGTAATGTCCACTACAGTCACTACCTACAATGAAGAATCTTACCAGTCCATTGTAATGTCCACTACAGTCACTACCGACAATGAAGAATCTTACCAGTCCATTGTAATGTCCACTACAGTCACTACCAACAACACAAGTCAAGAATCTTACCAGTCCATTGTAATGTCCACTACAGTCACTACCGACAATGAAGAATCTTACCAGTCCATTGTAATGTCCACTACAGTCACTACCTACAATGAAGAATCTTACCAGTCCATTGTAATGTCCACTACAGTCACTACCGACAATGAAGAATCTTACCAGTCCATTGTAATGTCCACTACAGTCACTACCAACAACACAAGTCAAGAATCTTACCAGTCCATTGTAATGTCCACTACAGTCACTACCAACAACACAAGTCAAGAATCTTACCAGTCCATTGTAATGTCCACTACAGTCACTACCGACAATGAAGAATCTTACCAGTCCATTGTAATGTCCACTGCAGTCACTACCAACAATGAAGAATCTTACCACTCCATTGTAATGTCCACTACAGTCACTACCGACAAGTGAAGAATCTTACCAGTCCATTGTAATGTCCACTACAGTCACTACCAACAACACAAGTCAAGAATCTTACCAGTCCATTGTAATGTCCACTACAGTCACTACAACCGACAATCAAGAATCTTACCAGTCCATTGTAATGTCCACTACAGTCACTACCGACAATGAAGAATCTTACCAGTCCATTGTAATGTCCACTACAGTCACTACCGACAATGAAGAATCTTACCAGTCCATTGTAATGTCCACTACAGTCACTACCAACAACACAAGTCAAGAATCTTACCAGTCCATTGTAATGTCCACTACAGTCACTACCGACAATGAAGAATCTTACCAGTCCATTGTAAGTCCACTGCAGTCTACCGACAGTCCAGAATGTAACCAGTCCATTGTAATGTCCACTACAGTCACTACCACAAGTCAAGAATCTTACCAGTCCATTGTAATGTCCACTACAGTCACTACCAACAACACAAGTCAAGAATCTTACCAGTCCATTGTAATGTCCACTACAGTCACTACCAACAACACAAGTCAAGAATCTTACCAGTCCATTGTAATGTCCACTACAGTCACTACCGACAATGAAGAATCTTACCAGTCCATTGTAATGTCCACTACAGTCACTACCGACAATGAAGAATCTTACCAGTCCATTGTAATGTCCACTACAGTCACTACCGACAATGAAGAATCTTACCAGTCCATTGTAATGTCCACTACAGTCACTACCGACAATGAAGAATCTTACCAGTCCATTGTAATGTCCACTACAGTCACTACCGACAACACAAGTCAAGAATCTTAACAGTCCATTGTAATGTCCACTACAGTCACTACAACAACACAATGAAGAATCTTACCAGTCCATTGTAATGTCCACTACAGTCACTACCGACAATGAAGAATCTTACCAGTCCATTGTAATGTCCACTACAGTCACTACCGACAATGAAGAATCTTACCAGTCCATTGTAATGTCCACTACAGTCACTACCAATAACACAATGAAGAATCTTACCAGTCCATTGTAATGTCCACTACAGTCACTACCAATAACACAAGTCAAGAATCTTACCAGTCCATTGTAATGTCCACTACAGTCACTACCGACAATGAAGAATCTTACCAGTCCATTGTAATGTCCACTACAGTCACTACCAACAACACAAGTGAAGAATCTTACCAGTTCATTGTAATGTCCACTGCAGTCACTACCGACAATGAAGAATCTTACCAGTTCATTGTAATGTCCACTGTAGTCACTACCGACAATGAAGAATCTTACCAGTTCATTGTAATGTCCACTACAGTCACTATCGACAAGTGAAGAATCTTACCAGTCCATTGTAATGTCCACTACAGTCACTACCGACAATGAAGAATCTTACCAGTCCATTGTAATGTCCACTACAGTCACTACCGACAAGTGAAGAATCTTACCAGTCCATTGTAATGTCCACTACAGTCACTACCGACAATGAAGAATCTTACCAGTCCATTGTAATGTCCACTACAGTCACTACCAACAACACAAGTCAAGAATCTTACCAGTCCATTGTAATGTCCACTGCAGTCCATCTGTTCACAATCATCAACATGCTTTTTACATGCCATACTTGTTCCATCTCCGAGCATGTGTTCTAAATTCTTTGCATTGATAGTGTCTGCAATACTGTGCCATTGGGTACATGATGGGTCCGCAGTTTTACTGTCACTTGGTGCCAAGGAAAACACTATAATAAAGAATGTAAAGAAATATATTAGAATTTACAACAGACGGCAGTGCTGCATTATTCAGTATATTGTATGGGTCATCAGACCTTTGGATGTACTTGAATATATACATGATATGTAACACTTACACATGGAATCAGGACAACTCGCCCCCAAGACAACTCGCCCCCAACCTGTAAAGACAACTCGCCCCCAATTTAGGACAACTCGCCCCCCATTCAAGACAGCTCGCCCCCATTGTAGAGACAACTCGCCCTCATTGTTTTTTTTTTTTTTTTTTTATTGCAAGGAAAAATGACATATTTTATTCAATAAAATATATTTAAATGCAAATTTAAAATTTCATATGTATTATAAATAAAATTTAATTAATATTTACGATTGTGTATGTTGTTTGTTTTTTTTTTCACTTAATAATATATATAAAGTAACCACGGTGTAGGTATAAATTTCCTTATTTTTTTTTCTTGTGAAATAGAGCAAATAAATGCATTTTGATTCATCATATTGTTTAAAATTTATATTTGTAGAATATGTCTGGGTAAATCAAGTACAATGTTCTAAGAGTTGAACAATCTAATTATCACACAGAATTTTAATGAAATACCCAAGCTCACAAGTATAATTTGAAACTAACTTCAAAGTAATGATTAATTAGGACATGCAAGCCCCGAAAATTACGTGTATTTCGTTAATAAAAAAATTGGAACTTCAAAGTGATGATTAATTAGGACAAGCAAGCCCTGAAAATTACGTGTTTATAGTTGGCGTATCCAAGCTCCAAAGCAACTTAAAAGTGATGAAGAATTCAAGAAAGCTTGCGTTGGAAACAAATTAAATAATTTGACATAGTCCCTATATAAGGAAGAAATGACTTGAATTTGTCATCAGTTTCAATCATGGCTGACTTGTGCATTGTATGCAATCTTCATCTCCGACAACGCCAAGAGATCCTATGTTGCATTTCCTGCCACGGAAAACAACATAGGACTTGTAACTCAGGTTAGAAAAAAATATCATTTTACATAAAAAATAATTCAATATTAAAAACATTATATTAATCGTATATTCTCATCTTTTTAAGCGCAATTTTATAGGCATAATAGCCGTATAAATGCAAATATGTAATTCAGATAAAAAAATATATAATATTATATAAAAATAAATAATTTCATAGAAAATAAATCATATTAATCGCATCTTCTCCTCTTTTAAACGGAATGTTATGGGCAAAATGGCAGCATAAATTGATGAATTTAATTTAAAACAAATTTCTTTTTCAGGCATCTCACGTGAGGAGTATCGACGGATGACGCCAGATACATTCAAAATAAAAATAAATATCGAAATAATATATAAATATATATATTAAATAAAAAATATATACATTTATTTAAAAAATATTGCCCCCAGTTTGCTTTCTTAAAGCTGGGGCGAGTTGTCTTAACCTGGGGGCGAGTTGTCTTAACCTGGGGGCAAGTTGTCCTGAAAAGGTGGCGAGTTGTCTTGGGGGCGAGTTGTCTTGGGGGCGAGTTGTCCAGCATTCTTACACATACATGTACATTGTATCGTGTGATTCACATAAAGTGTCAGGACAGAGTAACCCTTACATTATCATATGGATGATTTTACTCACTTTTTCAGTTATGACAAGCTTCACAGGAAAGATGTTTTATTCCTGAATGCCTCATACAACGTATATTTTGACAAGAAGGAATGATTACCCTTGCATGCGTAATTCTGATTTGCTTCAGATTTTTTACCTAAAAATCAAACTTGGCCAGGTCAACAAAGTGTTCAAGAGATTTCACCCTGCCAGGTTATATGAATTATACTACATAAATACTTCAGCTAGATAATTTTATCTGGACATCCCAACCTGTCCCAACTTTTGTCTACTCTATCATAATTCTGCTACATCAGAAAGCAGTGATAAGAAAAACATTAAAGTAATTCAATTTCTTGCTATGAAGAAAGTATATAGGAGGCCTGTTGCACTTTATTTTAACACCCCCTTCCCCCCTCAAAAAAAAAATAAACAAACAAACAAACAGAAAAAAGAAGCTTAAAATCCAAGTAGAATTTTTGCCTAATCTGAATATCTGATTGATTCATAACACCGTCACTGGCATCATATATCCAGGAAGTCATAAACAGTCCAACCAAGGTATTGGTAATTCCTAGCGATTGATTTAATGACTTCATTCAAAGCAGGTTCCATAGTGCTATTCTGTCTTTTCGTTAGTCAGAGTTATCTCCCATGTTAGCAGGTATTGATTGTGACATCATGTCTTTATGTGAGAAAATGTCATTTTCATACAAACATATGATGTCACAATTGACAGTAAATGAAACACATTACATCTCATAATTATCATGAGAATCTCTTTCATCGTCACTTCAGGATTGAGTATAAAAATCATCTTCCAAACTGGATTCTGAACTAGAAAACTTTACCACTTTTTCTAAACCTGCCAATGCTTTTTGTAACAGGTGTTCCCTCAATGACGTCACCAGCATTAGAAGTTTCCAGATTTTTTCTCTTGATTGGATTTCCCGCAGGTAAAAAAAAATTTTGTCGGCTTATATCTCCAGAATGAGACATCGGATCAACTTCAAATTTTGGCAAATGCATTTATGCATCATAAATTAACAAATTTTGAAAAGTTGTATATAGCATTTGGGGTGCAATTTAAATATTGTCTGTCATGCAATAACACTCATTTCAAAATCAAATGTGAGCATTTATGAAACCTTTTTAAATTTAAACAAAACATGACACTGTGAACAAGTAAAAAAAGATTTTTAATAGCCAAAAATGGCTGCGATTTGAAATAAATTTTAAGGCTTGTAATATCGAATGAAAACAATCCTATTTAGGGCTATTACTGTAGTACATGAACATATACATGTACACTGCCTAGACTAAATAAATAACCAAACAATGTTCTCTATAACCAAACAATGTTCTCTATCTTGTATTAATTGGACGGGGTGAAAAAGACAGCTTACCCAGTGTTTCTTGTTAAAGAAATAATTTTTCATCAACATAAATTTGGCATTAAGTCGTGATGTAGCAAAACAATCTTTAACCAATTTCACTTAAAGACATCAACGCTTTCTGCAATGGATAAAACTTTGTTTATTGTTGAAGACATTGTTTCTGTTTAAAACCCATTATGAACAGACCCAATACACAAAAAGTTTCGGTTTATACATGTACATCCCAATTTAATTGTGATTAACTTCAAAACTGGCGACTTCCCCAACTTTTACGGAAATGAGACCTGGAAATTGTAACATTCAATGTTCGAGTTGCCTCCCTTTTCAATATCAATACACAAAGTATACAAGTCTGCTGAAATTGAGCAGTCGCTGGTTATGTAAAACATGTTGTCACCATAAAGGTGTATAAATAAAGGAAATATGCACGGGGAATCTCATTAAGGCAAGTCATGTATAGGGATTAGTTGACAAACATAATAATTTGATAGTTTACAAAATGGACAGGAACTTATTCATAATGAATTTCATGTGCCTTTTGCATAACAAGTACGTCTTATTGGATGCTATCCCCTCTATCTTGCTTTTATTTCCATTTTTTCCATGGACTAGAAAACATACATATTCTCGAGAATTCAACAGAAATTGATTTAGCTTCATGTTGGTATCAGCAATATGTAATTATTTCTATTTACATTGCTGTATGCTTGTAGCTGTCGATATATCAATAAGATGAATGGCGGAGTAATACTGCAGTTTTTCAAGGAAGGCTCAACATCACTGGAATCTTATATAGTGGAATTCCATATTTATAAATAGATCAATGACACTTTGTTGAAACTTACCACAAATTGTATTGTATAATTTTGTAAGGCAGAAGTAAGTAGAATTATGTGGCATTTCATTTAATGATTAATTGATTAATAATTTAACAATATTCAAACTTGATTTAATTTCATTTATACCAAAATATTTGACTTTTCTGTAAAAGTTGAACTATTTTTTTTACAGGAAGTGTGAATGCAACCTCCTTGACCTCTTCGCTGGTAACAGGATATATATAGCCCTTGATGAAAAGTCAAAGTAAACCCAAAACAGGTTGTTATTACATAACAACCCATAAAAATGAATAACATTTGCATGGGAAATGAATCTCGTTGAGTCATTCATTGCAAACAATTCTTTTTGTACGATAATCACAGTTCATATTAAGTGGGTCAGACTGTTTAGAACAATAACCCTGACAAAAGTCAATAAGTCAACTATCTCAGTGATAATCTTCAATCATTAAATCTTTGACATACAGAACTCAGCAGTCATTTATTTGGAGGTTTTTTCGCGGTTATATTTTTGGTTTGTTTGTTTTCATTTTTGTCAGTGAATAAAGGGGCGTTTTTTTACACAAAGTTTTAAAATAGCTTGAATAAACAGACTAAGTTTAAACAATGATAACTGGAATATCAAACAATATCTTTATAGGTTGTCATAAGAGAATGAGCCAAGGTTGGTTAAATCGCCTTCAAGAGGTTATATACGAATCAGAGTACCCACCTACCAGTACTACAATATCGAATCTATGTAATGCCACCAATGCCAATGCAATGGCTGTGACAAAAAAAATAAAGAATATGCTGTATTTTTATACATTAACAAAACAAATATATATATGTTATTATTTTTCGAAATCGATAATTAATTAAAGATGAAGTAGGTACAGCATGACAGATCACTTACCAACCACCAAAACAAAAACGTTTAATGGGATTTTCATTTTCTCTTCCTAGTCACACGATATGGCGAACTTCTGTTTTGGTATTACGGAGTAAATAAAATATTTTTTCCCCTGGGAAAGAAATTTAATATTAATCATGTTATAACCCTGGCGATTTCTTATTTCAGTTGTGTAAAATATGCTTTGTGATCCATTTTATATCAATCGCACACATGTAAAAATGTGCAAGTAAATTTTAACCAATCACTTTCTTTCTAAAGATTTACTGCACTGCTCTGTGTTTTTTGACGTTTTATGATGGCCGATCTTGTGCAAAGGTTGTATATTCTTGATTTTTATTGGTAATTTTTTGGATGGGTGATATGGATATGGTTTCGAAAAGTTTTCTCTTAAGCAAACACATATATTATGACTGTAATATTCATTTACATTAATTTCACAATTTTCTTGAAAAATGTTACTTCATAGTTGAAAACATAAACAGGTGCTTGTTTGATGAAGTCGGTAGGCCTAGACAGTGGTCTGATCACCATCATTGGTCTGTCACTCACAGTTTAATTGCCCCAGATGACAACTGTCGTGTATTACTAGCCTATCTGTGATTTTTGTTGGGAAAACTCCACAACATGGACAAGTGTATCATCTTAGACTATAAAATGATATAGGCGTATATTTTATCAAAAGTCCTTCATAATATATTTTTTTTTAATGTTGGAAATATTAAAATGTTGATGTACAATACTGGTACATACCTGTCAAGTCTACCGATTTCGACGCTAGTCTACCAATTTTTCTATTCATCTACCGCCGAGAAAAAATCTACCGATTTTTCCGATTTCCCTATATTTCTACCGCTTCTTGTCCATTTTCCGGCGATCAGTAGACATTATTGTCAGGATTAAATGTTCTAAATCGTAATTTTCAGTCTATTAATTGGCGACAAAAAATAGCTTGAAATTTCTGGCGCCTCCATATCATTGAAGTATTTCAAAATCTAGGAAATCTAAAACGAACCAAAATTTGAGTAACTTTTTACTGAAAATAATTCAGAAAGATGTCATTAATTATCATTGAAAAGATTACTTAAATAGAATTAGAACTGGGTGAGAAATCAACGATTATTTATTTCGAATCCGCCGCTAATCGAATCCGAAAACACTATACTATCAGGAATCCGACATTAGCATATTTTCGATCCGACTCTGTAGTATTACTAAGCGATTACAAATTATGATTGCTAACGAAAAATAAGTGATTTTAGTGTCATTTAATGGTATATTAAGAAGGATATTATCATAAACGATTGTGATATATACTTTACTTAAAGTTTAAGTATAACTAATTAACTTAAATCGATCCAATACCTCGACTCCGCCGTCGAATCCGACTACTAATTTTAATGTGCCAACGTAAGACAATGTCACGTAAATCAAGTACAAAATAATTTTGTATAATTTTCTACTGTGAATGATGTAAAATACCGTAATAAAGATATACCACAATTATTGTGTTCCTTAAATAAGTATTGGGGAAGAAATCGACAATTATTTGTTCGATTCCGCCGATTCTCGAATCCGACTCCGCCTCCGACTACTTCTTTTAGTGACCGCCTTAATCAACGTGATTTAGACGCTCTAGTTTATTGCAAACGTATCGTGGTTATTTTTCAGCGCATAACAGACCACGATTTCGGCTGTATTGACAGAGTGGAAACGGAAAACATTCAAATTCCGGTTTGAGAAAACGGGTAGCGATAGATCTGGACGTAAAAAACCCCCAAAACCTAAAAATTGGTCGTATTTTACGAGTGATTTGGTTGCATTATGGATCTATGTTTATTGCAAGTACGATTTCTTGTATCCACATTTAGTACCGAGTTCACATAAGCTGTTCATTTCCAATTTTCTTAAAGAGTTCTCTTTTGGCACGGATAACAAATTACGTTGATGTTGTCCAAGGAATTATTAATTAGTAACAAAAATACCCACTGAGATATTTTGCTGTTCGTTTCTACTAATATAACTAAAGTCACTAGAGATAAATGAGCGATTTCCTATGCTGCGTTTTTACAGAGGCCTGATTTAAATTTGCACGGAATTTCCCTATATTAACCTAAAAAAAACCAACTTTCAACAGGTCTTTTTTAAAAATGGAGGCATTACGATCCCCGATATTTTCTACCTTGTTATATAAACATGTTAAGATCAACAATTAATACAAAAAAACTGCTGTCAAAACTGACAAATATCACATTTCATGAAATTTACGTAATATGGGTATTTCCATTAGGTTACCATATTCAAAATAGATAAATGACTGTTGCTATGGTAACGAGGAAGTATTACTAGGAAAAAAATGCAAGGTTTTGTTACTCTCATGCAAGGCTATCATTGTGACCAGCTGCTTTCAAAATTTGCGATATACCATTTCTGACCAATTTTGATCTTTACATAGAATTCTCTTAAGACATCTATTCTATGTTATATAAGTCCCCTATATCTTCCAAATAGTCATGAAGAACAAGGACTAATAACCCTGTTTATTAATTAATGTTATTAGATCCAGCGATATATAAAGCTAATATTAGCTTTATATATTGCTGATTAGATCATACAGAGGTGTCATTATCGGACGTGTGCCGACGGTAATTACACAATGACCTGTACTGTGGACAGGTACCTAATTATACAGATTGATTACCTGTATATGATACTATATCTAAAGACTAAACATCCACACCTATAATCACTATCCATATGTTCTGTCCTATATACAATTATCAAAGATTAACATCATTGATGTTATATTAATTTCATGCAGCTTCTGTATCAATCCTCAATGATTTTACTTTAAAAATTTAGCTGAGAAATATCGAAGCGAGATCGTGGTGTCTTCTATGACATCCGCTCTCCACATACTATACAGTGTTATACATGTATCTTAAATTTGTGACGATTTCAATACAAAAACGATGTTTTATTTCATTAACATAATATTTTATACAAAGATAATAATATCTTCTTGTAACACATTGAATTGAATTTAATAAAATGTCAGTAATGACAGTAAACACATTTATATAACCTCAATTTTTTTCTTTTTAAAAGCAGATTTGATTTTTCTTTATCAAATCTCAATTTTTTTTAGTGAACTATTCAGTCATCATTTGTTGTTTTATCTTATCAATTAATGAAAAACCTTCAGATAAATATTTGGGGTTGCAAATATTTTGGTAATAAATGTTCAAATCTAAAAAATAAGTAAATAAATAAATAAATAAATAAATCAAGCCTTTGAGTTTAAGAATTATCACACTTCCAAATATTTAGCAATCAAACTGAGATTATATTTCTTCCAGGTAAGTCTAGTTATTTATTTTCTGCATTCCAAATCCAACTGTTATATTAGAATATTCAGAATTTAGTATATTTTAAAATTTGTTATAACAAATTAAGAAATACTAAATTTTAAACATTCTAATATAACACAATGACCATAACATCATTTTGAGTCTCCCAAGTTGTGTGTGTACATGTATATATTACATGTTACATGTATTAAAACTTCAAAATAAAGCCTATATCTATTCCTTATAAATTTCAAAGTCGACTAGAAAATTAAAAGAAATGTGATACATGTATATATATCATCAATATTATTGACAATAATTCCCTTTTAGATGCATAAAATTGCATATAGGTATTGAAGTTTGAAATTACAATTTTTTCTTGTTATTTCGCAAGGGGGACACCCCCTCCCATACCCTTCCCCTATCACTTATTTCGATGCAACTGGTACACGCATATATATCAGAATGACAACGCATTCATAAAAAGTTCAACCGTTGTACGCATTTTCTACCCCAGACAAATTTCCTAATGTTGACAGGTATGCTGGTACTGTAACAGTTCCCAGACGATTTGTATATACAAGTATAAATTTTTCGAGATATTTTCCTACATATTGTCTGCTTATATAGTTATACATTTCGAATAGATATACTGCAGCCAGAAATTCCCAACTAAGTATTTACTAATTATAATAGATTGATAAATCAATTTATCTGTATTTCTCCCCATTTCCATTTTCACGCACTGGGAGAAGTAATGTCATGACAACATGAGAAAAAAAAAAATAGATTATTAACATTTTAAATCAAACAAAACATATTGATATAATTATATTGATATAAAATTGCTCACTCCCAATAATTAATAGTAATACAATGTACATACATTTTGTCCAATCCACTCTTTGTTAAGCCTAAAAAATGTCATTAAACATATCTGTCTGGACTAGGATCTTTTACAGTAAAGGTTAGGAAAATGGCACTGCACGTGAATCGAGGAAATGAAGTCTTTTATAATCTTTCCTAATTTTATCTTTGCATATTTTTAAGGATGTTAAGGTAACATTTTACTAGATAGAATTTTATATTTGTGTACTGCAAAATAAGGGAGATTTTGTGGGAAATTATAAAAAATTGTCCGGGAACTATTACAGTACCAGTGGTATGGCATAAATGAGTTTGCAAAATTTATTTTCAATATATATTCTTAGTAAATTCATGTTGTTGTTGTTTTTTCAATAACTCAGTATTATGTATTTCATAAACACCAAAAACAAAACCATTGATATTTTTAAGTAATACAATGGATGAACCTAACAAAATTTTAATCAAAATTAGGCCCAGACTTCTGGTGTAAAAAGTGCCATTTTTTCATTTATTTTGGGTACCAGTATCTACCAATTCAGAGGACAAAATCAAACATGTGCAGAATTACTCAGATTATATTGCGAACTCATTTATGTCCCAATATGAACTATGGCATTGTCTTTAAGTGAGAGCAGCTTGTCACATTAACATCGTAATATAACATAAAAATGCATCGGGCTTGAAAAACCACATGGTATATATTGATCAGGGGTGGAAATTAATGAGTGCCTGTTCGCCCGAAGCGACTGAATTTATGATTGGGCGAATTGTTTTACGTACGAAGTTGCCCGTTTGGCGAATTGATTTCAGGATTTTTTTTGCCACTTTTGGGGCCGTTATTTGGTCCATTTCCAGTCGGAAATAGTATGTTATTTCCCAATTTTGGTCCCTAAAATTTTCAATCTGATGCAGCTAAAATTTTGACATGTTAAGTTCCAATGTTCGCTTTTATCAGAATTAAAGTAGAAGTACAACAATTCTGCATTTGACATTTCAAAAAGCTCAAGTTTCGAAAGTGATCCATTTCCTTCTATTTGTAGTTTAAATGGATTGCTAAAAACCAGATAGAAATTAAAATAATTATTTTATTGACAAGTAAATATGTTAGTCTTTACATCGTGGCCAAAAATGTCACAGAACACATCGTGTGTTGACTGTTGTTGCTTGCAGTTTATGGAGGAAATAATACTTACTATACATTGTATAAAAGTAATAAAAACTTAATTAAATGTAGGTGAATGATAAAAAGAAAATTAGTGAATAAAAGTTTTAATAAGATACTTAAAATGGATTGTTATTGTTTTAAAAAATGAAAATTTTTGTAATTTGCATCAATTTAAACACATAGTAGTTACATTGTAAAAAAGTAATAATAATGATTGATATAAATGATATCGACAATACAGAATGCATTTACAATTAATTTACTTGCAAATACAATGTATATCATTCAGAGACAATTTACATTGTATGTATTTATTAAAATAACAAGAAATTAATAAAACACAAAATTGACTCAAACATTTTTTTTCTTTGCGAGCAACCGAATTTTCATGGCAGTCAAGCACAATATCAGTATAGCACTTGCCCGGCTAAGCAAGTTATTAAAAATGTTAAGGTCACAAACTGGTTAAAATTTTTTCAAGTAAATATGACGGGCCCCTAAGTTTAAATCTGGGCTCCCAGAATTTAAAACTTAGGAGCCGTTTGGCTCCTGAGAATTTGTTCTTAATTTCTACCCCTGTTGATGCAGTGTTTTTGATCCAATGTATGTAAAGCTAATTTTCTACCCCCTTACCATAGTGTGCTTTCTTTGCTCACTTAAAATGATGCTAAAATTGTTCCCAAATAATAGGTAATATGTATATGATTTTATTGGGGGGGGGGGGGGGGGGGGGGGGGGGGGGGGGGGGGGGGGGGGGGGGGGGGGGGGGGGGGGAAACAACATTAAGATGTTGGTAAGCACTCATATCTATGCTGTTACTAGTCAGGCTATTACGGGACGGTGCTGTTGACAAACCAACTGTAGTTAACCACGTGTATAATATAACCAAACAGATTAGATATTTACGACAGCCTTTTTTCTAGTTCTTTGCAATGTCTATCTACCGATAGTAAACTTTTTTTTCGAATTATTTTTAAGTTATTAGAATGTGAGATTTAACTTCCTGTACAAGTAATTCACCCCAGGAAAATAAAATTCCACAATTTTGGTATTGTAAGGCTTACTTATTTAAGAAATTCTCTTGAAAATACCCGGAGACCAATGAAGATTTTCAGCTTTTCCGTTAATTATTTTTTTTATTTTTAGACCATGTAGTGCTGATGAATCATTTGAAGTTATTGACTTTCCGGATGCAGCTGAAGATGTATCCAGCCAATCAAAGTGTAGCAATATATCCTCTCATGAAGTACAGAACAGTATTCAAACACTGGACCAATCAAATGACAATATTTCAAATTCTGACCAATCAAACAGCAGTATTTCAAATTCTGACCAATCATTATTGCCAACAAGTGATAGTAAAAATGAAGATGAAAACAAAGATTGTGTAAATATTTGTGATGATTGTACAGAATCACATGAATGTTTTTCTGTACAGAAAAAACAATGTGTTGAAGAGCATTTAGATGAAGCTGATGATGTGTCATTGCCTAAATGCACTAGATGTCCTCCTAAACTAAAAATAAATATAGATCCTCCCATTGAATCTAACAACCAATCAGATGAATGCATTAACTCAAATGATATAGACAAGACAGAAGGAAGTACTGACCTCTGCTTAAAGAAATGCAATCTTTCTCTAGAAATCAACGAATCAGATTCCTTTATAGCCATGGACGAACTTCCTACGCCTGTTCTACGAAGAGGAAAGCCTGTAAGTGCAGATGATCTCCAGAAATTTTTAGATGAAGATGGAAGACTTGTGGATGAGCATGCTCTCAGGAAAGCTGTATTCATGGGTAAATGCATATATACACACATATTGATTTTAATGGTCAATTACTATAAATTTTGATATTTTGGCGTAGCTAAAATTTGGACACTTTGGTCATAAAATGAAGGGGAATTTTTGGGTGGTTAAATTTTAGCCATTTACATGTATGTTTTTATCATGTATAAAATTGGCTTATCATCAGATCTTGGTTTTGACATGTTGAACATTCCAGGTTTTTGTTTGTTTATTGTTGTTTAACGTCCCACTCAAGAATATTTCACTCATATGGAGACGTTGATTACCAAATGCTGGTGAAGGGCTTCAAATTTTGGCCTATGCTCGGCACTTATGGTTATTGAGCAGTGACGATTCTTTAAAATGCCAACACCTACTGTAACATTGGACCTCGGGTTTTACTGTCTTATTGAAAAGACAGGAAACCAACCTGCCACCCGTGGGACTCGAACTCACAACAGCACGATCAAGAGTTGAGTGCACTACCGACTGGGCCAGGCCTAGTCTGGCTCTCCTGGTGTTTGAAATATCAATATACAAAATCGCTGTTTAATTTTTGTCAACAGTTCAGCATTAAAAATAAAAAGTGATGAGTTTTAAATATTGAGCGCCAGAGCAAGGCAATGTGAATTGAAATTGTAGTCGTACAGGCAAGTTATATCAAGAAAACATTGTATCTTGATATTCATTTACAGGTGGGGTGGATCCAATCATCAGAAAAGATGTCTGGCAGTTTCTGTTTGGTTTATATCCATGCTCCTCTACTACAAGGTAAGATTTAATAACCTTTGGAAGTTTGAAGAAACACATTTCTGTATTGGATATGAAGTTATTTTAGAATATTCATTTTTGTGACATTGAGCGCAGGGAGAGGAGTCGTATATAGGTGTAATGTAGATACTGACTCCTCACTGTTGTTTCATATTAATATAGTACACTAAAACTTTCTTCCAAAATATTCAGTGTACGTTCTTTCTATTCATGCATTTCTTATAAGATCTATCATATTAATGATCATATCACAACTCTGTATAATAAGATCTATCATAATATTGATCATATCCCAGCCCTGTATAATAAGATCTATCATAATATTGATCATATCCCAGCCCTGTATAATAAGATCTATCATAATATTGATCATATCCCAGCCCTGTATAATAAGATCTATCATAATATTGATCATATCCCAGCCCTGTATAAAAAGATCTATCATAATATTGATCATATCCCAGCCCTGTATAAAAAGATCTATCATAATATTGATCATATCCCAGCCCTGTATAATAAGATCTATCATAATATTGATCATATCCCAGCCCTGTATAATAAGATCTATCATAATATTGTATAATAAGATCTATCATAATATTGATCATATCCCAGCCCTGTATAATAAGATCTATCATAATATTTGATATAATGATCTATCATAATATTGATCATATCCCAGCCCTGTATAATAAGATCTATCATAATATTGATCATATCCCAGCCCTGTATAATAAGATCTATCATAATATTGATCATATCCCAGCCCTGTATAATAAGATCTATCATAATATTGATCATATCCCAGCCCTGTATAATAAGATCTATCATAATATTGATCATATCACAGCCCTGTATAATAAGATCTATCATAATATTGATCATATCCCAGCCCTGTATAATAAGATCTATCATAATATTGATCATATCACAGCCCTGTATAAAAAGATCTATCATAATATTGATCATATCACAGCCCTGTATAAAAAGATCTATCATAATATTGATCATATCACAGCCCTGTATAATAAGATCTATCATAATATTGATCATATCACAGCCCTGTATAATAAGAAAATTTGCAGAGGCAAAAAAATTACGGAGGCAATTAATTACGTTTGCTTAGGCAATTTGCAAATTCAGACTTCTACAGTTTTTGTATGTAATAAAATGCAATTTAACATGGCATATAGTATACTAAAATTAGTAATAGTTAGCCTTCATTCATTAAAAAAAAAAAACTGTCAAATAAAGATGAAGTGAAACAGTAAAACGATGACTCAGAATATGCACCACTGAGGCTACATACCTGTTCTAATCTGGGAAAACAGAACAATATATCACCTTTACGGTTGTATTATCTTCCATGAGATTGTATTGTGGGGGCACACCCCCCACACATCTACAGTAGCCTTTTTCATAATTATTGGACCATTAAAAACACAGCAAACACACACAAAAAAAACATAGCTGTGGCTTGAACGCCATGCTTCAGCTCTGTGCCATTTGCTGTGGCAAAATATTGAGAAATTATGACAGTTGCTGATCGTAATTCTCCCAGTGTGCATTGCATATCTTTATTTATACATGTAGCTGGTTATTTTTAGCTGAGGAATTTGTGATTTATAACAGATATTTGAACATTGACATTCATCTAAGCTTTAACTACCGTATATACTCGCTTATAAGTCCTTCTTGAATATAAGTCCACCCCATTTTTGAACTCCAGAATTTATTGGACTTTGCTTTGACCTGCTTATAGAGGTTCCATTGTTTCTAGTAGATACTTAGGTGTGATAATACACAATGTACATCATCAGGTGACAACAAATTATTTTATAGTGACACTGAGCCTATGATTTATGATGTTTGAATATTGTCTCCAAATAATAAAAAAATTATTTTGAAATAGTCCCTAAATACATGGGGTACACTCTGAAAAATAACTTCTAAAAGCTGACATTGTAAGTTAAAAGAAGATATCACTTTAAAACATGTATTCAGTCCGAAAAATTACTTTTAATCGGGTTTATGGCACCATTTCTTGAGTTTGAAGGATGGTTAGGAGAAATGCAGGGTGGGACAGACAAGTTTCAAAACAGATATTTTTTAATAACATGTACTGTATCAATTTGCATGTCAGCTTTGATTCATCTTCTAGAATTACCAGGAATATTTTTTTGTTTTTTGACAAGTTCCCTTATTGTCATTATCAAAGCACCCTGCTGTGAAATGAGTTGAAGTTACAAGCCCTGAGTCTGTGCCGTAAACTATGTTAAGAGTTGCAATGATTGCAGAATAAAATTCAGGTACTTCTGCCTTATTCGTCTCAATCAATTTACCAATTTTCAGCTGATTGAAGTAATTAAAATAGTAACATTTACTAAAATAGAGCAGTCCTGTTGAAACAACTCCATAGTTTGTGTGTGTGAGGTGACCGGCAGTATACATGTCATTATTGTTCAGTAGGATAATTATGACCATGCCTTAGAAGTAGAGAACATGTGCTCGACCTTCAACTGAAAACAATAGCAGCACTTTTGAAGTTAGTGAAGAATTGGCTTTACAGACAAACACACTTCTGTGTACTCTGATGTTAATTACATAAGTTAATACAAAGATATGTCCCAGGCTGAGGTATGAAGTATGGGTTGTCAATGGTAGATGTAAATAAAAATTGCTTTGGCTTCTGTGTTGGCAATGATGATTGCCGACATTATTCTACAGGGCTTTATCAGCTGGAAAATTAAACTAGAATGATCATTTTGATAAAGGAAACTATATATTAGGCCTACTTTACATTTACACACATTAGGATCTACTTTTAACACTCGTATGAATACAAAGAATAGTTGCATGGACTTTTTGTTGTGGGAGATTACTCCCTAGACGTGCAGCAACTTAATTTTTTGAGTCATGTTGGCATAGGATTTTAATAGTAATTTTACTATTAGTGGACTAACCCCTCTATCCCATGGTTGCACCATTAGTGGACTAGGGAAAACACCTGCTTTGTTTACAATATGGACACCCAAAGTTGTGAGGATGGTAAAATGAGTCCGGCATTCTGATTGGTCATTTAACGAAAAAATTAGTTTTGCCATCAATAAGTGAAATTAAGATGATAAAAATGATACATGAACATTAGTAGTACTTTGCAAATTATAGGGCTGACGGTTGAAAATTTAAAGGGAGGGGTCAGTTTAGAATAGATATTTTCCTTTGTTACGGAATACTACGAGTTGTATACAAATGAAAATTCGAAGTAGAAATGCAACAGAAACCTATACTTTTGATTGCATATTTTGTTATCAAAAATATTGATCTTTCAGCACAGGGTACTGATTTGACCCAAATTTAATAAACATGGGAGTGACATTGACCTGAAGTTTTGTAAATTAGCATTGAGGCCTATGGGAAAATATTTGGTGGTGTCTGTCCTAAACCCTCTACCCTCTGGTTACTGTACACCATTAGTGAACTAACCCCTCTCCCCTCTGGTTACACCATTAGATGTTTGTTTGTTTGTTTATTGTTGTTTAACGTCCCACTCAAGAATCTTTCACTCATATGGAGACATCACCAAATGCCGGTGAAGGACTTCAAATTTTGGCCTATGCTCGGCACTTATGGCCATTGAGCAGTGAGGGTTCTTTAACGAGCCAACACCTACTGTGACATGGGACCTTGGTTTTTACTGTCTTATCCAAAAGAAAGGAAACCAACCTGCTGCCGACACCATTAATGGACTAACCCCTCTACCCTTTGTTTTCACCTGTAGTGTACTAACCCCTTTACCCTCCATTAGTGGACTAACCCAATTACCCTTAGGTTACACCATTAGTGGAATGACCCATCTATCGCTGGTTTCACCTTTAGTGAACTGACCCCTCTACCCTGGTTTCACTGGAAGTGGAATAACCCCTCTCCCCTCTGATTTCATCGATAATGGACTAACCCCTTTCCCCTCTTGTTTCACCGGTAATGGACTAAATATGCATACACAAATACTAAACATTGGTAGAGTTTAAAATAAAACATGTAAACATTTTTTACCTTTACAGAGAGCGTGAGGAATTACTTCTGGATTACATAATGAAGTATCATGAACAGAAATCTCGATGGAAAACAATGCTTGTTTTAAGTGCCAAACCTGGTGGTATGTCCCATTACTTCTATTATATTCAGTTGGCGAGTTTAATTATCTAGAACTTCAATAACATTTCTTTTGAATAGTAAGGGTTAATATTTTTGTACTTAGCATATATATACATTGCAGATGTCAAGACCTGGAAACTGGTGACCTTTGTTATATTATAAATACTGACTGTCTGTTTAGTCATATATGTTCCAGCCCTTGTGTGGGATTTTTGTTTTATATTTGACTTTGCCCTCGGGGGCATATTTTTTCACAAGTTCTTCTTTATTTTTTTTTTAGCCTCATTACTTCAGCAAGGATTAGTTGCTAGATATCAAATTGAGGATGCCAACAATGTGCTCAAAAGTCCGGACATGAGTCCAGATGATCCAATATCAGAATTTGAAATGTTGGAAAAAAACCTGATGTCAGGAAAAATGAAGACACAAAAACCTGACTTTAATGCCCTCTCAAAAAACTTTAAGTCTATTGATGTATCTTCTCCAGAAATGCAACAGAAGATCGACTTTATGAAGATTCAAGCTCAGGTGAGTTGACAAAAAATCAAGCTCAGGTGAGTTTACAAAGAATCAAGCTCAGGTGAGTTTA
Source organism: Atrina japonica (assembly GCA_030159075.1). NCBI lineage: Eukaryota > Metazoa > Mollusca > Bivalvia > Pterioida > Pinnidae > Atrina > Atrina japonica. The sequence goes on from BROG01000663.1 coordinate 210,274, forward strand.
CAATGATTCAATTTCAGGTGAGTTTATAAATAATCGACATCAGGTGAGTTTACAAATATTTAAGTTCAGGTGAGTTTATAATTATTCAGTTTTAGCTGATTTTATAGAGATTCAAGCTCAAATTAGTTTACAAAGAATCAAGCCTGGATGAGTCTTTTATAGTTTACTACATATATTTTTGAAATAGGTGGGAACATATCTTTTATGAAGAATTCTTCTCTAATCATAAGATAAATGTAAAATGATTTTATTATTTATGCCCATTTCTGAAATCATCTTGATCATATTATATGGATTAGCAGTCTCTGACTAATAAAACTTGATGGAATAGGGTGGATATAGGTTTTGTCTGAAGTTCTCCATCAGTCTTTCCAGTTAAAATTTAGGTTAATGTTTTATTATTGATGACCATTTACGTAATGCTTTTACAGGTAGGGGACATGTAGTAATTCATCAATACTCTTAAGAATTCTCCACAGGTAGGGGACATGTAGTAATTCATCAATACTCTTAAGAATTCTCCACAGGTAGGGGACATGTAGTAATTCATCAATACTCTTAAGAATTCTCCACAGGTAGGGGACATGTAGTAATTCACCAATACTCTTAAGAATTCTCCACAGGTAGGGGACATGTAGTAATTCATCAATACTCTTAAGAATTCTCCACAGGTAGGGGACATGTAGTAATTCATCAATACTCTTAAGAATTCTCCACAGGTAGGGGACATGTAGTAATTCATCAATACTCTTAAGAATTCTCCACAGGTAGGGGACATGTAGTAATTCACCAATACTCTTAAGAATTCTCCACAGGTAGGGGACATGTAGTAATTCACCAATACTCTTAAGAATTCTCCACAGGTAGGGGACATGTAGTAATTCATCAATACTCTTAAGAATTCTCCACAGGTAGGGGACATGTAGTAATTCACCAATACTCTTAAGAATTCTCCACAGGTAGGGGACATGTAGTAATTCATCAATACTCTTAAGAATTCTCCACAGGTAGGGGACATGTAGTAATTCATCAATACTCTTAAGAATTCTCCACAGGTAGGGGACATGTAGTAATTCATCAATACTCTTAAGAATTCTCCACAGGTAGGAGACATGTAGTAATTCACCAATACTCTTAAGAATTCTCCACAGGTAGGGGACATGTAGTAATTCACCAATACTCTTAAGAATTCTCCACAGGTAGGGGACATGTAGTAATTCATCAATACTCTTAAGAATTCTCCACAGGTAGGGGACATGTAGTAATTCACCAATACTCTTAAGAATTCTCCACAGGTAGGGGACATGTAGTAATTCATCAATACTCTTAAGAATTCTCCACAGGTAGGGGACATGTAGTAATTCATCAATACTCTTAAGAATTTTCCACAGGTAGGGGACATGTTTTGATGTATCAGTACTCTTAAGAATTCTCCACAGGTAGGGGACATGTATTGATTTATCAACACTCTCAGAATGCTTCACAGGTAGGGGGCATGTATTGATTTATCAACACTCTCAGAATACTTCACAGGTAGGGGGCATGTATTGATTTATCAACACTCTCAGGTAGGGACATGCATTGATTCATCAGTATTCTCAGATTGCTTCACAGGTAGGGGACATGTATTGATTTTTTTAAATATAGGTTTACGTAAACAGACATCAGGTTGATATCAAGACGTATTGTTTTGTTTATCTAATTTTATATAAACAGACATCAGGTCGATATCAAGACATATTTTTTTTACAATCTAGGTTTATGTAAATGGACATCAGGTTGATATCAAGACATATTGTTTTGTTTATCTAATTTTATGTAAACAGACATAAGGTCAATATCAAGACATATTGTTTTTACAATCTAGGTTTATGTAAACAGACATGAGGTCGATATGAAGACATACTGTTTTTACTATCTAGGTTTATGTAAACAGACATGAGGTCGATATGAAGACATACTGTTTCTACTATCTAGGTTTATGTAAACAGACATGAGGTCGATATGAAGACATACTGTTTTTACTATCTAGGTTTATGAAAACAGACAAAAGGTCGATATTAAGACATACTGTTTCTACTATCTAGGTTTATGTAAACAGACAAAAGGTTAATATAAAGACATACTGTTTCTACTATCTAGGTTTATGTTAACAGACATAAGGTCGATATTAACACATACTGTTTCTACTATCTAGGTTTATGTTAACAGACATAAGGTCAATATTAACACATACTGTTTCTACTTTCTAGGTTTATGTAAACAGACATAAAGTTGATATCAAAGATTTGTGGACTCATCTACGTACTATAGATAAGGATGTACCAAGAACAGACAGAGATTTGCCATATTTCAGGTTTGTTGTGTTAGTTTACCATCCAGCATTAACTGTAGATTACAGATACACACACACACCTTCACATGTCTTTCAAGACAGGTGGTCTCTCATAAGAGGTTTTATTTTAAGGATTTTACATTAATACAAAACATAGGCTTACATGACATAAAAATATGGACCTGATACATGCAGATTTTCCTCCAGTTTATGTAATTCCTCCTTTTAAATCTTTATTTCCCCCGTTAAATTCGTGCAAATGAGCGATTTCTTTTCCTCATCACCATTATGGAATTATGTCCCAGCACACAACACTCTATAAGGACACAAGAGATATGTTTAATAAGGTTACAGTTAGACTTCTAAAGAGATTTATGATTTTTGTTGTTGTAGCGGTGCCATGAATCCTAACCTAACGGTTCTACGCAATATTCTCATCACCTTTGCTGCCTTTCACCCGGGTATCGGCTATGCACAGGGAATGAACGATATACTGGCTCAGTTTTTATATGTGTTTGATTCTGAGGTTTGTATTATTTTATATATCATGTTATATATCATGCTCAATAACTCACAAATTACAGCCACTTGCCAAAGGTTTATAGACATTTTCATTTTTTACTATATATTTCATATAAAACCTTTTTTCAAAAACAATATTGTGAATCCATTTCTAATCGCAGTTCAATGGGATTTTCACTGTTATACAAAAGATTAGATATAGTTTCATTATATATCTTTATTTAAGGTTTTTGATTTAGAAATTAAAAAATATATCATTTTAAGAGGTTGATGAGTTGAACAGAATCTTTAATATTTGAGATGAATATTCTTTCTTTGTGGTGTCTAATTTTGACTTTTTGTTAAAATTGGCAAATTTTTGAAATTACACAATAGAAAATTACATCTAAATAATCAATGAAACTTGGAATCATTCTGTATTTAGCAATGAAAATTATATTCAAATGCGATAAGAAATGGCTTCACATTATCTTTTTTTAAAATGTGGTTTTATATGAAATATAGTTCACCCCCATTATAACGCCCTCTGTTATAATGCCAAACCTGCATAACATCGCTATATCTTGTAGAACGGATTTCCTCCCATATAATTCCCTTGCATACCACCATCAGCGATCGATTCTATGGTACAAATAGTCATTTATATATGTTAAATCCCTCAAACATATCGCCACAGCAGATTAAATAAACAGGTGTGAGTAAAACTTTTAGCTGACGGTAGCTTGTTTACTTCATACTTTGACTGCAAAGGGAGATAACTCTAATATCGAGTGTCATAAACTGATATCTGGTTGTATGAAAAAAGTGTAGAAGTCAGACAAGGACCAGCTTATGAGTGTCATGCATCCGTGAGAGATGAAAATAATCAATACGTCATGTGTTGACACAGATTAGATATATAAACTTGGAAGCTTTGTATTACCAGCCTGTCAAAGACTTATTTTAAACCAAAACAAGGAAAGTTAACATTAGAAATGTTTCCCGGCTAATTTTAGAAACAGATCTAGATTTTCCGACCATCAAACACGCTTTTTTCAACTGCTACATATTTGAGACGTTTTAAATTTGGCCATTTTAATAGGGTGGCCAAATTGTCCAAACTTCAACAATCGACAAAATATCCGAATGTACGATAGTGAGTTGTAAACAGGATATGATATACAACAGGGATTAAAGACATGTCAAGATGAAAACGAACACACCTCGAAAATAGTAAACCTCGATATATTGCCAAACCCATTATACTGCCAAAATTCAGGAAAACAAAAGGTGGCGGTATATCGAGGGTGAACTGTATATAGTAAAAAAAATGATAATGTCTATAAACTTTTGGCTAGTGCCTGTACATATTACAAGCATTTGTAATCATTTATATATCTTGGGGAATTAATTACACACTTGTATATAAATGTGTGACATACAGGGTTTTCCCTGGGATTTTCAAATCAGGAGTCCATGGACTCCCACAACTACAAAATTAGGAGTCCATTTTGTAATTTAGGAGTCCATTTGCAGTCCACTTCAATTCAATCAGAATTAAACTGAATGTCAAATGTGCACTTTTGTTGATAATTATAGACATACCTATAAACATGAAAATAAATAAAATATAGTTGTTTTTACTATATTTGAAATCATATGGAAATTTTATATAAAAAATCTATAAATTGTAATACAGTTACATGATTTTAGAAATATAGATGCAAAACTGAAAAGTTACTAAATACATGTAGCTTACTAATTGATGCCTCAAATTTATTTATTTGAAAATTATATCTATTTTATCCATTTCAAGTATTAAAGTACTTTATCATATGTAAGATTTACATAAACATTTGTGTAAATAAATCATTTTATATAACCATCGTTAGTACTTTCAATATTATTTTTTAATTTCCATAATTCAAATGAAAGTCGGCTTTGGTATCCCTTCTTTAATTTATACTTCCGGAAGTACCCATAATGTGATGATCGATGTTGTCTTGTAGATTCTAGATCTATATTACAGGTAAATTTTCCTGTTTTATTGTAAATAAAGTGATGAATTATGTTTCTTGGTTTTCTTGTGGAATTGCACTAGAAGATAAGAATTAAAAATGGACATAAAAAAGAAGCAAACTGGTAGAAATAGGTCGCATGCTTGGTTTATTTACCCAAACGATCTTGAAAGACATCAAGTATTTAACGCGTCCACTAGGACGCAATAGATCTTATTTTAGGCGTCATTTAGGATTTTTACGCGTAAATACGCAGAATTATTGCGTCAGGGAAAACCCTGGACATAATTTATATGAATTCTGTATGATACTCTATGCTGTACAAAAGGCATGGTCAACTTTGTTGAAACTTTGTAACAGGAGTCATTAGGAGAGATTAAACTACAAAATGGAACATCGGTATCAAGACCACTTCACTGACTAACTTAACGTTGTCTGATTAGAGAGGTGACCCCTTAAGTAAGGATCTGGAATTATTTTATATATAAGAAATTTACATAAATTGAATATTTGCATTCATTAATGCAAGGTAGTCTAGTAAGCGATGTGTTCTCCAAAGCTAGGTGATCTCCTAAGTGAGGTGGTCTTCTAAGTGAGGTGATCTAATAAGTGAGGTGGTCTTCTAAGTGAGGTGATCTCATAAGTAAGGTGGTCTTCTAAGTGAGGTGATCTCCTAAGTGAGGTGGTCTTCTAAGTGAGGTGATCTAATAAGTGAGGTGGTCTTCTAAGTGAGGTGATCTCATAAGTGAGGTGGTTATTATGTTACATTGTTTATATACAAATATAGATAGGTTCAAACCTGTTTATCATCCTACCAACATTTTACTGTATCATTATTTGTAGGTGGAAGCTTACTGGTGTTTTAGGAATTACTTAAAAAAGATACAGGAAGAGTTTACTGAAGCTGGAATGGTGAAAAAGATCAGTGAGTCAATATACTTCAAGGAAACTTTCCTTTTAATCACTTTATCTAATAACCCCAAGCAGTGACTTGGTGGAGTGTTGGCCCTGCAACCAGATTGTGTTGGGTTTGATTTCTAGTGCAAGTCACACCCAAAACCATTTAACCAGAAAGTGATTGTTCCATCACCAGACACTGAGTTTAAGAAGTGAACATTTTCACCTAAATGGATAAAATTCTATTTCCTACTTTTTGGACGGATATCAAAAATGGCTTATTAAATGACTAGACCACCCATCTGTCAGTCTGTGTCAGCAATTTGGTTTTGCTCCATTGTGGGAAGACCATAATGACATCTCTCTGAAATTTCAAATGTAGAGATCATGATGAGAACTATCCATCACAACCTTTGATTTCGTGTTTTGGAGGATCAAAGATTTGATTTGATTTTTTGTTTTACATCATACTCAACAATCTTTCAGTCATATGATGGCGTCCAGTTTTTATTGGTGGAGGAGAAACCCCGGTTACCCGGGTAAAGACCACCGTCCTTCCGCAAGAAAACTGGCAAACTGTCCCACTTAATTCGAAATGACCCTAGCGGGATTCAAACCAGATCAGAGGATCAAAGAAGTAATTGGAGGTGGTAATTTGGTTTGCTGTAGAAACTCTTGGGAATCTTTTTATACTTTTTATACTATGAAAATAGTACAACTTGAAATGATTTAACAATATATTTACTTGTTCCTCATGGGAAGAAATATTCATTGATGTACATTAAGGAGATAACATCACCCCTTAACCCATCATTCCCTAAAAAACAATAGATTCTTCTGTAAATCAATTACTTTGACCAGTCCAAATGTGTCTTTAGGGGTAAATGGGTTAAAATTACATTTTTATGAATTACTTGAAAACCATTCACATGGGGCCAAAACCACCTAAAATAGTCCAAACTTTGAAAATTTTCTTCTTCGCCCCTGCACATCGAGGATAAAAACTGAATATGTGGCTTGTAAGAGGATAAAGCCCTCTACCGAAATTGTGAAATTTATGCCCCTGGGAACAAGGGTTGGGGTGTGGACTATTAGCTACATGTATGAGATGTATGAGAAAGTTGTAAGAAATTATCTAAGAATCAATTTTGACAAAATTTCAAGGTCAAAGGTCCGTGTCAAAGCTCGTAATTAAATAGAAAATAAAGGTTTTTCATAAAATTTTAGACATTTTCGACTTATTTTATATAACCAATGGGATAATTATAACCAGACTTGGCAGAAAGTGATCTCGAGTAAAGCTGCATAAAGATAAAGGAAGTTATAAGGAATTATCCTTGGATCCCAAATGAAAAGGGGCTAGAACCAATACAAATTCTCACTGTAATCATGTTTTACTTACTTGAAGGACAAGGTCGTTTGGCCTCTTGTTTTGGTAATTAATTGATAGTTGTACAGTATTACATGTACTTAAAACAGTAAGATAGATGCCATAACCTCAGGGTTAATGCTTGATCTATTTTTAGAATTATACCCTCATGGTTATGGTTGTTTGGTCTATTTTTAGAATTAGTGGTGCTGCTGTTACAAGAAATGGATCAAGTTTTATTGGATCATTTGAAGTCACATGACCTGGGTGATTTACTTTTTTGTCACAGGTAAATATGCACAAAAGTATCTTCTGCTGAAATGCCCACGTTATGTCGGTATACAAATTTGTAATTGACCTAGATTTATAGATTGACCCACTACTGTCAAAATTCTGTTTGATTGAAATTTTTATTCTCTTTATATCAAATTAAAATAAAAATTAATGATACTTCTCCTGAGCTGTAGGCTGGATATCCAGAGTTTTTACTTTAAATACTCAGATGCTGATGAATTATGGTATTGCACACTTTTGTATGTAGGCTGGATTCCCCTGAGTTTTTAGCTCACTTGACCCAAATGGTCATGTGAGCTTATGCCATCACTTGGCGTCTGTCGCCCATCTGTCGTATACTTTTTAAAAAATCTTCTCCTCTGAAATCACTAGGCCATATGGAACCAAACCTGGCCTCACATATCCTTGGGGTGTCTAGATTCAAAATTGTATCCGGTATGCTTGTCGGCCATCCAACATAGCCGCCATAGCTATAAATAGAACATAGGGATAAAGCTGCAGTTTTTGGCAAATAGCTCAAATGATCAGCAGGACAAGATCTATCTACCCTGAAAATTTCAGATGAATCTGATGACCTGATTTAGAGTTATTGCTCCTGAAATGTTGATTTTTAATGATTTTCGGATTTTTTCACTATTTTTTTTCTAAAATGATACAAAATAAATCAAAACTTGCTGGCCAAAAATGATCAGCAGGACAAGATCCACCTATGTTAAAAATTTTGGAAGAATCTAATAGCTAGCTATAAAAATGGGTGGCTTGGAATCATACTTTACACAAATGATCCCCATGTGCCTTTTGGGGTACTAAGGCCTATCTGACCTACTTTCTGGAAACTAGATCACAGTTACTGAAAATTGTTCACTTCTGGAGCTGAAATCCTAAACTACTGGGAGGATTGGAACCATACTTCATGCAAATGATCCTCACGTGCCCTAGATGTGCCTTTTGTGGTACTAAGGCCTTTTTAATCTACTTTCTGGAAACTAGGTCACAGTTACTGAAAATTGTTTCTGAGGCAGAAATCCTAAACTACTGGGTGGATTGGAACCATACTTCACAGAAATGGTCCTCATGTGCCCTAGATGTGCTTTTTGGGGTACTAAGGCCTGTCTGACCTACTTTCTGGAAACTATGTCACAGTTACAGAAAATCATTTCTGGGGCAGAACTTCTAAACTACTTGGTAGATATGGTCTGCCTTCATGACCAACTATTTTTAGCTCACCTGGCCAAAGGCCATGTGAGCTCTTGTCAACACTTGGAGTCTGTCAAACCGTCTGTAAACTTTTACATTTTGTTCATCTTCTCTGTCTTCTTTGTCTGATCTGCCAAAAATAAAAAACATGGCTGCCAATGCAGGACATACCATAGTTTAAAATTGGACCCTATGGGGGAAAACATAATTTGATCATCACCACTAAAACTATTGAACCAAGTTAAACGAAACTTCACAGGAATGATGCATTTAATGTCCTATAGTAAGATTGCTGAAATTTTGCCCATCCACCAAAAAACATGGCCATCAGCGCAAAACATAGTTAAACATTGAATCCAATGGAAAAACACATTCAGAGATATTCTTGACCTCTGATTTCACCAGGCCAGGTGGTACTAAACTTAGTCACAATAGTATTTGTGTTCAGCAGGTCCACATTCCATAGAAGAAGGCTTCCAACAGATAACATAGTTTCACATTAGATCCTATGGGAAACACATCTGAAACTGCTTTGCAAATTGAAAGTAAACTTGGTCAGTATAGTCCATGTGAGCTATACAGGCTCCTGGGAGCCTCTAGTTACTTTGTATGGAAGCTGGATTTCCCCCGAGTTTTTAGCACACCTGACCCAAGTGAGCTATTGTGATCACTCCCTGTCCGGCATCCGTCCATAAACTTTTCATATTTTCTACTTCTTCTCCGAAACCTCTGAAGGGATTTTGACAAAACTTGACAGGAAGCAAGTGCTCAAGGTCCTTTGCCAATTTTGTAGTTTTCAGCCAGATTGGCCCAGGGGTAGATCCAGGGTGGGGCAGAATAGGTCCCAAAAGGTACCCCTCTTTAAAACTCTTCTTCTCTAGAACCGCTTTATGAATTGAAAAACGGATTGTTTCTGATTATTCTACATGGATTTATGATTCAATTTTGTATTTTTCATAGAAATTGGAATATTAATTTTTGACGTGTTTTTGGAGGTCTTTTCAACCTTGGTCATTTTCATTCATTTTTGCATGATTTCTTCAGTTATCTCCCCTTGCATTCACAATGATGCATTAAAGTGTTTTACTTGTATAAAGTTGAAGAAATGTTTTTGTGGAAAAATTGTTGAAATTTGATTTCTAGAATTTTTGATGAATTTCTTAAAACAGTAATATTTATGTTTCTTGGCCAGATCAGCCTACACGTACATATTCTTCTTGGTCTTCTTTCAACATTTGTAGATGGTTCTCAGGTGAGCGATTGAGGCTCTCTTGGACCTTTTGTTACTTTATATACTCAGGTACTGATAAATCATGGTATTGCACACTTTTGTATTGAAGCTGGATTTTCCCTGAGTTTTTACTTTATATACTCAGATACAGTAGTCCCCCTGTGTAACGGCCACTCTCTTGAGAGGCCACCCCTTTCTCCTGGCTGATTATTGCTTGCATTAACTTATTTGTGAACAAAATTACCCCTTTTAGAAGGCCACCCCTTCAACGGGTCCAGCGGCCATGGTTTCATTGTTAAAAGTTGAGCTTTCCCCATCTAAAATGGCCGAAATATTAAAGTCCGATAATCTGGAAGTAGTCAAATTTGACACAGAAGATCATTATGGGTCAGCCAAAATAAGTGAAACGACCAATGGTAACCTGAACGGCCATGGGAATTTCCATAAAATGTGTTTGAATATGAACATAAACATATAACAGACAATAAAACAAAATTGCGGAAACCTAAAATCACTCACTGTATAACAATATGAGGTACGGGAGATAATACTTTATACGAAATTATATAAATGATAATATTGGTGTGCCTTGGAATAATAAATGTTGTGTACATACATATAATTTGGAAATACGGGCAGCTAAATTAAGTGATTTTGTAATTCGGCTACATAAATAATGTTGACAGTTATTTAGGTATAATTATGAAAGTGAATAATAGAAATTCCAAATTCCAAATTGAAATCAGCTTTGATAATTAAATATACTGTTTCGGATAATCAACTTGTCAACATTTTCACAAATTAGAGCATCAATTGCAGCTGCGAAGTTATAAATGTCAACTTCTGTCATCATCATCCTTGGTAAACAAGTTTTGATTGCAATGTTAAATAATATAATGTACTAAAATTATACTGATTTTGATGGAGTAAAAAGGTTACTAAAGATTAGGTTTTGACAGATTTTGATTAAATAAGTGCCAATATTCCTCCGATTGTATGTTGCACAGATGTATGGAGAAGCTTCTGGAACTTTGGTGTTTTGCATATAAAAGCATCAAGGTTTCAAAAGTGAGAGAGACTGATTTGAGAGCAAAAGAGAGAACACCACTACTCTCTATTACATTGTTACCAATGCTGCATCTCTAAATAAAAGACTATACGATCAACGACTGTTATTGGTATCTGTTCAAGTTGAGAAGGTTACAGGTATCGATTTGGTGCCGTTCAGACCTGGATTTAAAGGTAAGACTTTTACTTCTCTTAGTATAATATTATTTGACCATAACTTGTGAAATTTTTCGTTTTGACAAAATTCTAAAACTTTAACTTTTTACTAGTTAAAAATTCAAAAGTCTATATTTTAAAACTTAATTCGAATTGTTTAAAACATAACTAAAACTCAAAGCTTATTTTGGCAATATCACTAAAACTTTAACAAAATTAGTTAAACAAAACCTAACATTTCGAAATAAGACTCTAATATACTTGAAATTATCTAAAATGGCAGATAGTAATAGTAAAATTAACTTAAGTAGCATGGCTACAGAATTAGAGGACATAGAAAATGATATGTTTAAACGAGAATTAGATGAAGCTAAACAAAGAAGTTTAAATCAGTCTGAAGTACAAACTGGAAATGAAAACAAACACAGTAGTGAATCAGAAAGCGAGTATTACAAGATAGCAGGGGGGTTAGGACCTAAAGCAACCGAAAACAAACATGATAGTGAGGACAAAGAAATGTTTGAGAAAATAATGAAACAGTTTTCAAATATGGCTAGTGCTATGGCAGTACCCATATATCAAGTAATCAAAAATTTTTCGGGTAAACCGGCAGATTTCAAGGCGTGGATTTCAGACATTGAAAGATATGCTAATTTAGTAGAATTAGACATACAGAAAATGCCGGGTGTAGCATTGGTAACATGTTCAGGGGCAGTGGCAGATTTCATTAGGAGATATTTAGTTGAACAAAAAAGTAACAAAAATTTACCTAGTTGGGGGGACCTCAAGAAATTGTTAAAAGATAAGTTCGGGGAAGTAACAAATAGGAGACAGGCGTTAATAAGATTACGAAGTTTACAACAGAAAACAGATGAGTCAGTTCAAATGTTTGGCGAAAGAATAATTCAGGCATCTGAAAATGTTTATACATCAGAACAAAGAAAAAACAAAAACACAAAAGACTTAATTGAACAGCAACTGATAGATATTTTTTGTAAGGGTCTCACATTTGACTATCTGAAAATGAAATTAATTAGGGAAGAACCAGCAACTTTAGATGCCGCTGTAAAAATAGCAACACGTGAGCAAAATATCAGGGATCAAATTTCATTGACTTTAGAATCGCAAAATGTGTTCAGATTTAAAAACAGAAAAAGATGATAGAGATATTCAGCCAATGGAAGTTGATCATTTAAGAAATAAATTATGTAAAACTTGCATGAGGAAAGGTCATACCACTCAAAATTGTCCCAGAAACATAGATGTAAATGCTGCAGACGAATCAGACAGTGACGATTACATACAAATATTCCCCATAGATAAGAGTAAACAGGTCAAGTTCAAAGACATAAAGAAAAACAAACAGAAAAATCAACAAATGTTTCGGCCAAAACATCAAATGCAAAGAAATAATCAAGTAGGTCAGAATAGGCAAAATCAACAATCAGTACCAGATTGGGTGTTAGGCGCAGAATGTTGGGTATGTCACATGATTGGTCACCTCAAAAGAAATTGCCCTAATCGCAAAATCAATCCACGAAATTGGGTACTGTATTGGCAATATCATCAGGGACCACCATCTAATCGTGGCAGGGGTAGAACAAATTATAACAATTATCAAGATAGACAAACTTTCAATCCTCGAACTCAACAATTTGCACATAATAACTATCAAAATAGGCAAAACTACAACCCTCCACCTCCACAATTTACCTACCAACATGCTCAGCCAAATGATCAAACATTAGCACTACCAGTACCACCTCAGATGCTAGCACTTCTGGCACCCCCAATGCAAGATCATACATCTCAGTCAAATAAGCAATTAGCGCTCCCTGCACCACCTGTAGTAAGTAAACAAAATTCGGAAACCCACACCCAGCGAACAGGACAACAATGGTCTCAATATAGGGAACAGGAAAACTAATAGGCTCTTCTTATAAGGAAGCCGGTAAGATAGATCCACCTGATGACTTAGTCAAGCCGTTTATAGATCTTCCAGGGGATATAGATATAAAGACAGAACAAGAAAATGATGAAAAAATAGCAAGACTTAAGATAAAACTCAGATTGTACATACCTGAAAATTTAGAAAACATTGTCATTAAACAACATCATGATTTTGCAGGACATATGGCAGTAGATAAAACATATGACCTCATTAGACCAAAATACTATTTTCCAAAAATGTATCAAAAATTGCACAAATATGTAGATCAATGTGTAACATGTCAAACTAGAAGTCAAAAGAAAACACATCCACCTCTTAAAGAAACAGATATTCCACCTTATCCTTTCGCAAAAATTGGTCTAGATCTATCAGGACCATACCCCACCACCTTATCAGGTAACAAATACATTGTATCATTCATAGATCTATATTCTGGATGGCCAGAAGCTTTTAGTGTACCAAATAAATCAGCTGATAATATAGTCCATCTTATATTAGAAGAAATATTTCCAAGATACGGTTGCCCACTTCAGATACTAACAGATAATGGGTCAGAAAATGTAAACAAAGCAGTACAAGAAACACTTAAAGAGTTAAATATAGACCATATCACAACATCTTATTATAGTCCTCAAAGTAATGGCAAGGTAGAAAGATTTCATAGAACTTTACATGATGTAATGGCTAAGAAAATATCTGATGATGTCCAAACTTGGGACTTATATTTAAAATCAAACATTAGCAGCAATTAGATTTCATTCAAATGAATCGACTAAGTTTTCACCCTTTTACTTGCTATACAATAGAGATGTAGTATTACCATTAGATACAATTCTTAAACCTAGAAGAAAGTACAATGGGGAAGATCAATATAAAATAGCACTACAGCAGCAACACAAAGCTTTTACGTTAGTACACAAAAACTTAGAAGAAGCTAAGAAAAGACAAAAGAAATACGCAGATAGGGGTAGTCAGGAAATTAATTTCAAGGTAGGAGATCCAGTGTATATTAAGAATCAAAGGAAAACCAGTAAATTAGATAATAAATGGACACCTTATTACAGAATTATTGAAGAAAAAGGACCTCTAAGCTTTATAGTTAAAAACCAGTTGACAGGAACAACAACTAAAACACATGCTCGACATCTTAGGTTAGCTAATTTAGATGACTGGGAGATACCCCAAGATAAACTAAACAAACCTTTAAGAAAATCAACAGATGTAGTACCTCCAGATTCAGAATCTTCAGATGATGAAATTGATAAGAATAAAAGTCAAGATATTGTAAAGAGATCTAGGCAAATCCGAGATGACTCAGATAGTGAGGATGATATTCCTTTAGCAGAATTAAAAAGAATATACAGAAACACAAAATTAGATGATAGAGAAACATTGACACAACAAGACATTAAAACAGAAAACAAAGAAATAAATAAGGATACAGAAGATACAGAAATAAATGAAATTAAAAGTCAAAAAAGACTTGTAGATGAGATAGACCCTACTATAAAAGGAATATTAATAACTTTAAATTCGACTTTTGATAACATGTGCAAGAATAACTTGACTTTGTTTGATAATATGTGTAAGACAATGAAAAGTCTTAAGTTATAAAACAAATAATGTGATATAATTACAGGAAAACATTGATCGATAAGTATAAGAAAGAAAAATTAAAATTATTTTGGAGATATAAACAAAGTTTTCCGCAGCATGATAAGATTAAAATCTCTATGACATTAAAACCGATAAAGGAAATTAACTTAGATAATTTGATAAATGAATTAAAATTAGAAGAGATGCAACCTATGCTAGAAGATAGTTTTTGGTTTAAATACGGAACATAATTCTTGATACCCATAATGACAGTCTTAATGATTATAATGTTTAAGTGTAGGAAAAGAATTAGAAATAAATGTAGGTGTAGGTGTTTTGGACCTTGTGTCAAAAGGAAAAATAAAGATAATAAATGGTCAAGTGATAGGGGAAAGGAGGAGTTGAGTCTTCCAAATCTTCCACCCATGAGTCAGAACCTTCAACCACACCAGAAACACAGTGAATCAGAACCAAACAGTCAGCCAATTACAAGCACAAGGACTACAGATAATGACATTCTTAGTTACGTACAAGACCGTGTTAGTCAACTTACAAGAGACACAGCAGGCATACATAATGAAAACCAGGACATACGAACTGAACAACAATCACACGCCTATCCAGACATAAAACTATGCAGAATGTACCTCAAGGACAAATATAACATGGACTTAATAACTGAAAACAACCAGACCAATGACAGCAAAGATAACAGCAAAGATAACAGCAAAGAAAGCAGAGAAACAAAAATAATGAAAACAGATAAAAGAAACAAGTTTGAAAAACTATATCCAGATTTGAAATCGTGAAACATTCGAAGATGGTAACAATGAGGAAAATGACAATACAGAAAACAAATTGTACCAGAATCAAAAAGAGGAAACAGATGATGTAAATCAAGAAAAACTAGCCAGCGGGAGATCGTCGATAGAAGATATCGAGATTGATGAAACCAATTGGTTTCAATCGAGAAACCCGATCAACAAGACTGTTGGAACTAGTTTTCATTATACAAAGTAACTGAGAGAAAAGAAATTCGACTCACTGGAGAATGGAAACAATTAAAACTTTATATTGCAATAATCACAGTGAAATGTGAATATACATAAATGAATATAATCCAGGAGGAGTCGGGGAGTTTTATTCAAAAGGAGGACATTTTCCTTAGAAACAGATTTTTGTGCACAAGATGGAGGACTTTCCGTGGACATTTATTACAAGACGGAGGATTTTCCGTGGACATTTATTACAAGACGGAGGATTTTTCGTGGACATTTAATTACAAAACGGAGGACTTTCCGTGAACATATAATTCCAGTAATTTTGAAGATAAACTGTAAATAAACATTGCTCATAAACATTACTATGACTGAATATGTGAATCAGTGCGCAAGGTTCACATGTATTATTATATACATATGTTTAGCTTTTGCTTTTACTTATGATGATAATTAGTAATAAGAGAAAAATGAACTTTGAATAATTGATATGAACATTGTGAAACAAACGTTAAATGATTATTGAAATCATATTCAAAAGCATGAATTGTACATAAAAGAAATTGTTAAATATCCAAGTCACGATATCCAGGTCACAATTTATAATATAAAATTGATATAATATGAATTGATTATGTAAAAATCCAGGTCAAATTGTATTTAAACAATCCAATTCACACCAATGGGGAATTTTATAAAATGTAAACGTTAATAATTATAATTTTTAAAGTATTTATGTAAATGAAATTTTTACAATTAGTAAACATTTCAGGGGATAGGGACGTTTGTAACAATATGAGGTACGGGAGATAATACTTTATACAAAATTATATAAATGATGAAATTGGTGTGCCTTGGAATAATAAATGTCGTGTACATACATATAATTTGGAAATACGGGCAGCTAAATTAAGTGATTTTGTAATTCGGCTACATTGACAGTTATTTAGGTATAATTATGAAAGTGAATAATAGAAATTCCAAATTCCAAATTGAAATCAGCTTTGATAATTAAATATACTGTTTCGGATAATCAACTTGTCAACATTTTCACAAATTAGAGCATCAATTGCAGCTGCGAAGTTATAAATGTCAACTTCTGTCATCATCATCCTTGGTAAACAAGTTTTGATTGCAATGTTAAATAATATAATGTACTAAAATTATACTGATTTTGATGGAGTAAAAAGGTTACTAAAGATTAGGTTTTGACAGATTTTGATTAAATAAGTGCCAATATTCCTCCGATTGTATGTTGCACAGATGTATGGAGAAGCTTCTGGAACTTTGGTGTTTTGCATATAAAAGCATCAAGGTTTCAAAAGTGAGAGAGACTGATTTGAGAGCAAAAGAGAGAACACCACTACTCTCTATTACATTGTTACCAATGCTGCATCTCTAAATAAAAGACTATACGATCAACGACTGTTATTGGTATCTGTTCAAGTTGAGAAGGTTACAACTGCATAGATCTACATGACATGTGATCCTTCCGGTGGGAGGAAAATCCCCCGATTTTTAGGATCCCTTCCACCCCTCCCATCATGTTTCAAAATCTTCTGTCATCCAAAATTTCAAGTACCAAAAAAAAAGAACAATAATAAATGTGACCAACATGTAAACCCCTCATAATCACTAATCAGCAAACATTTGGTTATCAATCGGTTGACACTTTTACAGGTCAATAGCCTGTTGGCATGTTAATTATTTAGGGTGATAATGATGAATACAATTTAAAAAGAGACAATCTTGTGTCATTAATCTGATTTTACTATTTCTTTTTATAGATGGTTGTTGCTGGGTTTCAAGAGAGAATTTAAATTTCTCGACTCGTTACGATGTTTTGAGATCTTAAGTAGTCATCATTTGGAGTTGACTTCAATGGAGGCTGAGAAAGCTAGGAGGGCAGAACTGATGAAGGAATTTGAATACTTGCGTAAGGCTTATTTCTTGTAATCTGAGCTGTGTGATACATTGCCTGTGGGTCTTTGACCATATTCAACTTTTAACCATTTTTCATTTTTAACAAGATTTCCATTGGAAAATATTGTTATTGACCTGGTAATTTATGAAGGACGGCTGCCAAACAGTGTCTATGCAATAACTTATGAACCGTACAACCAAAGCTTTCAGGCTTTAACTCTTTGAATCCTGGCAGTCAGAAAACCGGCCATAACATAAACGCTTGTATACCCTGGTGGCGGTTTTTTTTCGGCCATGAAGTTGTTCTGTTATTTAGCATTTTGGACATCTCTCACTGACCCATCAGAGCTCCTGTAACACCCAACCGTGTTAATAGCTGATCAAGTTCTCAAACTGGTGTTGAACTCTGAGGATGAGGAAAGTCTGGATAAAGTGATTCTGATTGGGTGTTAGATACGGATAACTATGTAGATTATCATTAAATTTGAGATGTGTTATTGTCCAATATCCAGGTAAAAGATTTCCTCATGATTTATTTTTGTTGCTGTTGGTTATCTATTTATCCACAAAAATATCATAATTAAATCCTCAACAAAAATAACATAATTAAATCCTCAACAAAAATAGCATAATTAAATCCTCAACAAAAATAACATAATTAAATCCTCAACAAAAATAGCATAATTAAATCCTCAACAAAAATAGCATAATTAAATCCTCAACAAAAATAGCATAATTAAATCCTCAACAAAAATAACATAATTAAATCCTCAACAAAAATAGCATAATTAAATCCTCAACAAAAATAGCATAATTAAATCCTCAACAAAAATAACATAATTAAATCCTCAACAAAAATAACATAATTAAATCCTCAACAAAAATAACATAATTAAATCCTCAACAAAAATAGCATAATTAAATCCTCAACAAAAATAACATAATTAAATCCTCAACAAAAACAACATAATTAAATCCTCAACAAAAATAACATAATTAAATCCTCAACAAAAAATAACATAATTAAATCCTCAACAAAAATAGCATAATTAAATCCTCAAAAAAAAAATTATTAATTTGGAGTACAGTAAAACCCTTGTTATACTGCCACCATTTGTTCAGCCCAAATTTGGCATTATAAATGGTTTAGGTGATAGGATGAAGGAAACTTTAAATTTAATTATAGGGGGAATTGGAAAAGTGGACTTTCAAAAATTGTGTTGTTAAGCGAGATAGCAACTGAAACTGTGGCATTATAAAGAGGTTTCACTGTATATATGATTTGTGAATTCTGTTGTCTTTAGATCAAGGGGTTCGTAGGGAAGACAGGATCTCAGTGTATTTTTTTATTTTTATCCATCTGTCTGTCTTTCTGTCTATCTGTTGATCTATCTATCAATCAGTAAATCTATCAGATAAATATGTAGATGTGTTTTGTGTTTCAGGAGGAGTAACAAGGACGACCCCAGCATCAGATACAGAGTCTGAGTACACATTTGAGCTGTTTATGTGTATTGGACTTCTACAGGAAAGTCGGGATAGCTTACTACAGTGTACAGATACAGCAATGGTCTTCAGTGTCATCAACAAGTAGGACATTTATCTCATCATGTTTTTATAACCCCCCCCCCCCACCCTCCTCCAAGATCAGAGATGGGGGAAGGGGTCCATCTATTACCCTAAAATTGGTATATTTTGGCATTGCTGAAAATTTTGCAGCTGTGGTCATAAAATGAAGGGTTAATTTTTTGGTCAGTTAAATTTTGGTCTTTTATGTTTATATCATATTTAGATTTTGCCAACCATCAGATATCCGTCTTGTTGTGTTGAACATTCCAGTGTTTGAAATATCAGTACATTGAAAAGTGTCGGTTTACAGTTAGAAACAATAAACAAAGTATTGGATATTTAATGCACCAAAAATAAAAAAGATGATGAAATCAGTCAATAATCTAGAAATAAAAAGTAAAAATGATTTTTCTTAACAGTAGATCTACATGAAAAATATATCCAGGAGTGCCCTTATCAGAGCAAATTATAAGGACAAAAACAATATACATTTCACTGGAGTGATCATTTAAGCCTGTTAGACCCTCTTGCTGAACTATGTATTATTTACTTTACATTTCTGTATCAAATTGTTATTGTATGTGTTACTTTCCTTATTACATGTTTGTATCATGTTATTTATTTACATATCATAAATGTTATTTCCATTTGTTTTAAGCATGAAGATTGACCTCGATGATATACTGGTGAAATCGGCAACATTATTTTACTCGTACTGCAAGAAGAGTGTGGAAGACAGTTTTTTAATGGTTGATTCGCCTACATCTGTAGACTCGAAAAAACTCCCCGATTTCTCATCGAAGAGATAGTGATGGCATAACTCTTGGTTCGCAATTTTCATTTTTTATCATAATCTTGGATCAGAATGACAAATGAGGACTATTGAAAACAACCTCAAACGTCATACATCTCATCAGATGGCCAACAAACAAACACAATGAGACAATTGTTGCCTGATGTTTTTATTTTTTGTTTTTTCAAATGTCTTCATAGTGTATACACAATGGTAGCTTGATGTGATACGGTCTTGAGGAATTTGATAGGGAACCAAACTAAATGATGATATGAAAAGCTGAACATGACAGAGTCTTTAGAATGGTAGGGACCCATACTAATTAAGCCTGTTGTTATAGCAGGTGCTTTTGTCATAGTCTTTACAGTAGGATGGGACTACACACTGATTAGGGATATGGCAATAATGGCTGATTTTGACAGTATATTAAGAAGGAGGGGAAGCCATACTAATTAGGGATATTGTTGTAACAGCTGATTTTAACACTATTTTAAGAAAGATGGGAAGCTAACTAATTGGAGATACTGCACTATCGCCTTATTATGACACCTTCTTAGGAAGGATAAGAAGCCGTACTAATTATGAATATTGCAATAATATCTCTCAGGAACTTTAGATAATATTCTGGAGCACGTCCATATACAGTGACTCCCTTTCACCAATCAAATCTTAAACTATGATGACATTTTCACCGAGCTTGACCTTTTCACCGATCTCGAGGGGTTTCCATGTAACATTTATAATAAGGCATTCTAACAGGGAACAATGAATCCTTCCGGACACTTGGTCCCATCCCCAGTTTGGGATTAGCAATTATTTTTCATGTTGAGAGCATTTGTATATCTAATTAGTCATATTCCAATGAACTTGGAGTTCTAATCTTCCATTGGTACTTTGTTTTTCTTTGACACTATCTTAAAAATGATAGGAAGTCATACTTATTTGAGATATGTATATTTGGTCTGATTTTGTACTGATTTTAGAATTTGATACAGGCAACATGAGTTTAGGTTTTGGCAAAAAAAGCAACAATATGAATGCTCTTAGCATGTCCACAAGTTTTGTAGATGTAAAGTTCAGCCTATTGTAAAACTGAGACTACATTATACCTTTCCTTAGTTTCCGTAACTAATGTTCCTTGGAAAAGGTAATGATTATCATGACTTAAGCTACCATGGGAATTAGAGAAAATGTAAATCATTACTTAACATCCCCGGGAACAAGGGCAAGGGTAATGATTATCATGACTTAAGCTACCATGGGAATTAGAGAAAATGTAAATCATTACTTAACATCCCCGGGAACAAGGGCAAGGGTAATGATTATCATGACTTAAGCTACCATGGGAATTAGAGAAAATGTAAATCATTACTTAACATCCCCGGGAACAAGGGCAAGGGTAATGATTATCATGACTTAAGCTACCATGGGAATTAGAGAAAATGTAAATCATTACTTAACATCCCCCGGGAACAAGGGCAAGGGTAATGATTATCATGACTTAAGCTACCATGGGAATTAGAGAAAATGTAAATCATTACTTAACATCCCTGGGAACAAGGGCAAGGGTAATGATTATCATGACTTAAGCTACCATGGGAATTAGAGAAAATGTAAATCATTACTTAACATCCCCGGGAACAAGGGCAAGGGTAATGATTATCATGACTTAAGCTACCATGGGAACTAGAGAAAAATGTAAATCATTACTTAACATCCCCGGGAACTAGGGCAAGGGTAATGATTTTCATGACTTAAGTCTCCCCCCCCCCCCCCTGGAAACTAGAGCAAGGGTAATGATTATCATGACTTAAGCTCCCCCCCCCCCCCCCCCCCCCCCCCCCCCCCCCCCCCCCCCCCCCCCCAGATACCAAAGCAAGGGTAATTATTTTCATGACTTAAACTCCTTGAGGAATTGGAGGTTACACTTAGATAACTGATAGCATCATTTTGACTTTGTTTTTAATATTAAATGAGATTATGTAGATTGTTATTGTGAGTGTATAAAAGTATAATAATATAATCATATGTTACCATGGTAATGTAATTTTAATTTTGTTTTTAATATAAAGTATATTGATTTTATTTATAAATTTTGTAAATTATTTTTGCAAGGTTGTTTAACAAGAACAAATAAGTTGAACTCAATCTTTATTAGCAGCATTTTGTAATATGGATTAGTTAGGCCTATATACATCGTATACTTACTTAATACTCTCAAATCCTTGTACACAATAAAGGAAAATGGAGATTTGACTTTAAACGTCAGTGATTGTACAATATTGTCGAAGATTTTGTAAATATATAACTTTGTTTAATCTTTCAAAATGTATTTTCATATATCATACATGTGATTCTTCCAGCAGGAGGAAAAATCAATTTTTAGTGTCCCTTCTGCCCCTCCCGTCATGTTTCAGAATCTTCCGTCATCGGAAATTTCAAGTACTGAAATAAAAATATGACCAACATGTAATCTCCTCATAATTACTAATCAGCAAACGTGCCGTTATTAATCTGTTGACACTTCTACAGGTAAATAGTTTGTGGGCATGTTAACTCATTCATCCCTAAAGACACATTTGGACTTGCCCAAGTCATTGATTTACAGAAGAATCCATTATTTTTCAGGGGTTAATGAGTTAATTATTGAGGGTGTTAATGATTATATAACACAATCCCATCCACTGATTGGCAACAAAAATTTAATTGGTTATAACAAGGTCTACTAAAAACACATGTAGTGTGTGTGTATGTCATGTGAACACACACTTTTTTTCTTGTCATTGATCGATGATCTCAAGCATCAAAAATAGTTATTACAACTTCTTACATTAAATCAAAGAAATATTTTGTAATGTACTTCAACAAAAATTTTTTATTAATAATATAAACAAGCATGCAAAGCATTTTACCTCAAGGTCTAAGCTGTCCCCCCCTTACAAAAAACATGTAATGGGTCTTTCCTGGGAGACGTACTTCTGGAAGTAGTGTAAGAAACGGAAATGGACCAGATTGGTTCTTTCTGGACAAACTGGTGCAATAGCCATTAGCATCATATGATTTAAAATGTTCACATTGTCACTCACAACAAACGTATTCACTATAATAATAAAAATTAAACACTGGAATAATCTTTTTTCACACACCTTCTTGTCATTGACCTTGATGTGCAATAGGTAAAAGCTATGTTAAACATTGACCTTGAGAACAAAACAAAATAATTACAGATCAATGGAAAGCCTTTTAAAACATTAAATCATAAAGCAAATAAATTGAACAAAAAACCACTGGTACAGTTTCTTTGAATGAACTTGACTTGTTTACCCGTTTTGTAATTGATGGTTTTCGTACTTTATTAAAAACAAATATCACATACTTCTTTTATTGTTTTTATCAGTAATAATATTATGGTTTTAAGAATTGCTTATGTAGGTTGTAATATATCATAACATTCCCATTTTAAGTCAATTTTAACATTAAAAAAAGGCTGATGTTTGATTGGTCAAGGGGGGTCTTGTGACAAATATGGTATATTTGCAAAAGATTTTTATGGGGGTGGGGGTCGTAAAACAGTAGTATTACTTCTGCAGTTAATCTTGAAGGTGATTTTGAATATTGTAGAATGAAGATGTGAAATGCAGGTCTAATTTCATGCTATGATGCTTTTGATTTAGTCAGCAATATGTTTGCTCAATTGGTAGTTGTAGCCCTTTTGTTTTCCTGTGATTTGGACTATGTAGATTTATGTATATATTTGTATTGCTATTTGTGGTCATTTCTAGTCAAAAATTACATGAACAAGTTTATGTGTATCATTTTTGTCCTCAATACCTTTTGTTAGCTGTGTGATATTATAATATATATAAAAAGAACATCTTTATGTAAAGGGCACCTGCTTATATTTTGAATTGATCAGCCTCAGTAATATAAATTTTGTAAATGTTTTATCTGTGGAGTTATAATCAGAAAAAAAACTGAACAATGTAAAAATAAATTACAATTTACAGCCAGAACAAAATAAATAGAGTTGGTTTATCAGGGATTTTGAAGTAAGTCAGTTAGTTTCATACATAACACATGTTTTTTTTTAAATAATTCATTTAATCATATCTTAAGTACAACACATCAGTGTTTTTAAAGAGAAATGTGAAAGAAGAATCAGATGTGTGATTACAATAAAGTGAGGTCAAAAGTTCATAGAACAATCAAATGTGTGATTTCATTGAGTGGAGTCAAAAGTTCATAGAACAATCTGATGTTTGATTACCCCGAGTGAGGGCAGAGGTTCATAGAAAAGTGTGTGAAAAGTAAACTTACTATGGTTAAAATTTTGTGTTGTCCAGATATATTCAGACAAATGAGATGTTGGCTTGTCCAGATATATTTTATCTAGTGAGATGTTGCATTGTTCAGATATATCTGAACTGGTGAGATGTTACATTGACCAGATATATCTGAACTAGTGAGATGTTACATTGACCAGATATATCTGAAGTAGTGAGATGTTACATTGACCAGATATATCAGAACTAGTGAGATGTTACATTGACCTGATATATCTGAACTAGTGAGATGTTACATTGACCAGATATATCAGAACTAGTGAGATGTTGCATTGAGCAGATATATCAGAACTAGTGAGATGTTACATTGACCAGATATATCTGAAGTAGTGAGATGTTACATTGACCAGATATATCAGAACTAGTGAGATGTTGCATTGAGCAGATATATCAGAACTGGTGAGATGTTACATTGACCAGATATATCAGAACTAGTGAGATGTTACATTGACCAGATATATCAGAACTAGTGAGATGTTGCATTGATCAGATATATCGGTAAATGTGTCCAGATATGGAATAACGGTAGATGTGTCCAGATATAAACAGAAACTATATCTTTTACTTGGTTGAATGCTCTGTTCTTTGAATATTTTGACTCTCTGTCTTAGCTTGCCATCTTTTTTTGTATATTTTACAATAATGTTATAGATGTGCCAAAGTCATACCAGGATTTTCTGTATTTGTAAGATAATTTGGTACTATTGTTTATAATTTGGTACTATTGTTTATAATTTGGTACTATTGTTTATGTATATGATGTATACGTATATGCAGTTTTTGTTAAACTGTTTAGTGTCAACACATGTGTCTTCATACATATTAATAGAAACTAATTGGTTTTATACAGGCCTACTGTGTTCAGCAAATTACATTTGTTATTTTGCACAAATTTACATAACTCATTTTTAGCACACCTGAGCCGAAGGCTCAAGTGAGCTACACTCCCCGTCCGGCGTCCATCCGTAAACTTTTCATATTTTCGACTTCACTCTGAAACCGAAGGCTTGACAAAACGGGTGCTAAAGGGCCTATTTTGATCAGCCAGATTGGCCCAGGGGTGGATCCGGGTGGGGCAAAATAGGTCCCAAAATGTACCCTCTTTAAAAATCTTCTTCTCCAAAACAGCAGCATTAATTGAAAAACGGATTGTTTCTGATTTATTTACATGGATGATTGTCATTTTCATTTAATTTTTGCATGATTTCTTCAATTATCTCCCCTTGCATTCACTTTGATGCATTCATTTGATGTGTTTTATTGAAAGGTGGAAATTATTTTTGGCAAGAACTTTGCAGAAATTTGATTTCTAGAATTTTTCATGACTTTTTTAAAAAACTGCAAAAAAAAGATGGGGGATGCATTTTTCACACTTTCAGTTTTGTTTAAAAACTACTGAAGGAAAATTTTGAGCTTAGCAGGAAGAAAGTTGGTCCTTTACCACGTATGTAGTTTTCAGCCACATTGGCCCAGGGATCCAGGGGCAAAATATGTCCCAAAATGTACCCCTGTTTAAAAATCTTCTCCTCCACTGTAACAGAAAAACAGATTGTTTCATTATTTAATGGAATGATTCAAGTTTGTATTTTTCATGAAATTCAGAATATTAATTTTTGACACGGTTTTTAGGTCTTTTCAGTCTTTTCATTTTCATTAATTTTTGCATTATTTTTTCAATTATCTCCCCTTGCATTCACTTTGATGCATTCATTTGATGTGTTTTACTTGTAATTAGGTGGAAATTATTTTTGTGCAAGAACTTTGCAGAAATTTGATTTCTAGAATTTTTCATGACTTTTTTAAGACTGCAAAAAAAGATGGGGGATGCATTTTTCACACTTTCAGCTTTTGTTTAAAAACTACTGAAGGAATTTTGACGTAACTTAGCAGGAAGAAAGTACTCAAGGTCCTTTACCACGTATGTAGTTTTCAGCCACATTGGCCCAGGGGTTGATCCAGGGCGGGGCAAAAAATGTCCCAAAATGTACCCCTGTTTAAAAATCTTCTCCAGAACTGTAGCATGAATTGAAAAACAGATTGTTTCTAAGTTATTTACATGGATGATGATTCAAGTTTGTATTTTTCATGAAATTCAGAATATTAATTTTTGACACGGTTTTTAGGTCTTTTCAGTCTTTTCATTTTCATTAATTTTTGCATTATTTTTTCAATTATCTCCCCTTGCATTCATACTTATGCATTAAAGTGTTTTACTTGTATATAGTTGAAGAAATGTTTTTGTGCAAGAATTTTGCCGAAATTTGATTTCTAGAATATTTGGTGAATTTCTTAAAACAAATATTTATGTTTCTTGGTCAGATCAGTGTACATGTACATATTCTTCTTGGTTTTCTTTCCACATTTGTAGATGGTTCTCAGGTGAGCGATTGAGGCCCTCTTTGGCCACTTGTTTTATTTTTATGATCATTCAGTTTGAAATGATGCACACCAAATTATGACTATTAAGATTTATGCTGTTTAAGATGGCTTATGAGTTCCTCATAAAAACTTTAAAAAAAAAGCAATGCAAAAGAGTAGAGTTATTGTCTTCTTGTTTTAGTTGGTTTTTGGACTTACACATTTTCCTCTCATTGTATAAGACAACAAGCTTCGTAATTTTGGCCAATGCCATTGTGGTCAGGTCTCTGATTAATGCCAACTTGTATTATTTTTAAACAAAAGGACAGGGTTTGTCGTGACTAAATATACTTTTAATCATGTAGGGAATGTATATTGTCATCACAGATGAAACACATTTTTTACTGAGACTCATCTAAAGCCAAAGATGAAAAGGATATGAGTGGTCTGTCAGGAAAGATAATGGAACAGTCAAACAAAAGCTTAAAATAATAGGCCTAAGTACCACCAATACTATCACCACCGATACCAATGTTTGTGACCTTGCTTTGACAAGTTTGATATGAAATACCAATGTGTGTGACCTTGCCTTGATACTGTCACCCCTGATAACAGTGTGTGACCTTGTCTTGACAGTGTCACCCCTGATACCAATGTGTGACCTTGCCTTGACAAGTTTGATATGAAATAATCAATAATAGGCCTTAGTACCACCAACACTGTCACCCCTGATACCAATATGTGTGACCTTGCCTTGATACTGTCACCACTGATACCAGTGTTTGACCTTGCCTTGACAGTGTCACCCCTGATACCAATATGTGTGACCTTGCCTTGATACTGTCACCACTGATACCAGTGTTTGACCTTGCCTTGACAGTGTCACCCCTGATACCAGTGTGTGACCTTGCCATGACATTGTCACCCCTGATACCAATGTGTGACCTTGCCTTGACAAGATATGAAATATATCACATTACAAAGCCTCTAACATTCAATAAAAACCATTTTGAACTCTGTCATTTTCACTGTTTTTGTCTTGTATTTTTGTCTATTTCTTATTTTATATATTTAACACAATCATCCCTAGTGCCACTTTTGGACTGGCTCATAACATTGATTTTAAGTAGAGTCTATCATATTTTAAGGGTAGATGCCATTGGAGCACAGAACTATAGCAGTGTTTAATGTTGTACACATCTTTTGTTATTTGGTTACAAGGCTTTCTCTAGCATTAGTTTATATGTTTAATGTTGCTAGTCAGTGTGTGAGTTCAAAGTTCACACATATTTTGCTCATTTTGGATTTCATAGAAGTACTGCTCTGGCACAAAAGGTCAAAGTTTAAATTTAGGACCAGGGTAGTGCAAATACTGCATGGACAATTGATTTGATACATGCACCTCTACAATTCTTTTTCTTTTTTAATTCCTCTTTTATTTACTTATAAATTTTATAATAATTCTTTTTGTTTATTCGTTGTTTTTGCTTTGGGGTTTTTTTGGGGGGGAGGTGGGTGGGGGTTTTGGGGGGGTGTACATCGTATTTCTAAGGTGCCATTATCATCATTAATTTTGCATGCATCTGCTACAGAATGTATGAACCATGTTTAATTATAAACAATATTGACTTTTTTGTTAATTATCATTAAAACTCTGCATGAAGTATGATTTGTAATTTCCAGATTTACTTAAAGACATTCCATATTACTTCAAAGAAATTCAATTTTTTAGGTTTTGTTGGAAACTTTATATTATTTTATAATTTACAATAATTACTGGTAAGATATCTGTTGTTTGGCACAATCTTTTTTGCATATGGATGAACTAAATATTTCCAGTTTTTTTTTAATGCATCTTCTGGTTCTAAACAATCTATAAAACAAGTTACAAAAATATATGTATGATTGATAATTTGAGGATAACAGTGTAAGTCACTTTTTGTTTTGTATTCTCTACCAAAACTTATCATATTATACCTGACAGGTTACCTATTTTGATACAAAATTTGAAAGTAATTTGATTAGTTGAACTGAAGATGTTCGGTAAAAACCTTGATTGTCGTCCAAGAATAGGTACCCTACCAGTACACATTTTTGTCTCCTAAAGAAGGTCATTATTTGCTCAATGCTTTGTAATTTAATTTACATATATTTGCTGATGTTTATGTTTACCAAATTTCTTGTAAAATGGTTCAGTTTGAATAAAACAAATTTAATGGCAGACATTTACCTCCATAGATTTATGATATGCCTTCTTACACTGGAAATAAAATATTGAAGAAAAATACGTTTTGTTGTGTTTTAACACCAGATTTTCAAAAGTACTAGTGACATATGAACCTATATTGGCGGCATGAGTCACATCTGAGTCATTCACTTGGCACATGCTTGGAGGCGTGCCTCCAGGACATCTGTGTCACTGAGGTAAACTGTTCTGTTTAATCTTCTGTGGGCAGGGACACAGTTGTTGCAATTAGATGACCTGATTTGTTCTAATTGATGGAAATGGAGTTATGCATCCTTCCCATCAGTAAGTAGTTTGCCTCTGCATATGAAATGATCATATTTGGAACATGCTCTGGCATATCAGATTGTCTGGGAGGAATAAACACCATATGCTGGCAAAAAAAAAAAAAGATTTTTCTAGTAGGAAAGCCAGAACTGTCACGTCATATAGCCTGGTTATAAATTTACACTTTGTGTCTATAGTAAGTGAAATGTGCATATTGGAAGCATTAGATTCTGTGGTGTCTTTAATTTCTAGTTTATTGGGTATATAGCATTCACATATGAATGAAAATTCTCTGGGCTAACCTTTCTTACTTAACACATTGTGGTAAATACACTAGTATTGTCTGGGTGGACTTAAAACATTACCTAAATGCAAATGTCAAAAGGAGATGCTTTACTTCGAGCTAATTCCAAGTGTTCTAGTGGTTGAGGAAATTTTTGCTATACCTTAATTTTCCTATTAGATCTGGGGCTGACTGATGACCTTTTGACCGACTGACTTTTTTCTCCGAAGATATATATCTATAGTGCTATATGTATCTGGTGCTATACATGTGTAGTGTTATATGTACATTGTGTTATATGCCTCAGGTGTTGTGTGTCTCTGGTTCTGTATGTTTCTGTTGTTATATGTACATTGTGTTATATGCCTCAGGTGTTGTGTGTCTCTGGTTCTGTATGTTTCTTTTGTTATATGTACATTGTGTTCTATGCCTCAGGTGTTGTGTGTCTCTGGTTCTGTATGTTTTTGTTGTTATATGTACATTGTGTTCTATGCCTCAGGTGTTGTGTGTCTCTGGTTCTGTATGTTTCTGTTGTTATATGTACATTGTGTTATATTCCTCAGGTGTTGTGTGTCTCTGGTTCTGTATGTTTCTATTGTTATATGTACATTGTGTTCTATGCCTCAGGTGTTGTGTGTCTCTGGTTCTTGTTTCTGTTGTTATATGTACATTGTGTTATATGCCTCAGGTGTTGTGTGTGTCTCTGGTTCTGTATGTTTCTGTTTGTTATATGTACATTGTGTTATATGCCTCAGGTGTTGTGTGTCTCTGGTTCTGTATGTTTCTGTTCTTATATGTACATTGTGTTATATGCCTCAGGTGTTGTGTGTCTCTGGTTCTGTATGTTTCTGTTCTTATATGTACATTGTGTTATATGCCTCAGGTGTTGTGTGTCTCTGGTTCTGTATGTTTCTGTTCTTATATGTACATTGTGTTATATGCCTCAGGTGTTGTGTGTCTCTGGTTCTTTATGTTTCTGTTCTTATATGTACATTGTGTTATATTCCTCAGGTGTTGTGTGTCTCTGGTTCTTTATGTTTCTGTTGTTATATGTACATTGTGTTCTATGCCTCAGGTGTTGTGTGTCTCTGGTTCTTTATGTTTCTGTTCTTATATGTACATTGTGTTATATGCCTCAGGTGTTGTGTGTCTCTGGTTCTGTATGTTTCTGTTCTTATATGTACATTGTGTTATATGCCTCAGGTGTTGTGTGTCTCTGGTTCTGTATGTTTCTATTGTTATATGTACATTGTGTTCTATGCCTCAGGTGTTGTGTGTCTCTGGTTCTGTATGTTTCTGTTGTTATATGTACATTGTGTTCTATGCCTCAGGTGTTGTGTGTCTCTGGTTCTGTATGTTTCTGTTGTTATATGTACATTGTGTTCTATGCCTCAGGTGTTGTGTGTCTCTGGTTCTGTATGTTTCTGTTGTTATATGTACATTGTGTTATATTCCTCAGGTGTTGTGTGTCTCTGGTTCTGTATGTTTCTGTTGTTATATGTACATTGTGTTCAATGCCTCAGGTGTTGTGTGTCTCTGGTTCTGTATGTTTCTGTTGTTATATGTACATTGTGTTCAATGCCTCAGGTGTTGTGTGTCTCTGGTTCTGTATGTTTCTGTTGTTATATGTACATTGTGTTCTATGCCTCAGGTGTTAGTGTGTGTCTCTGGTTCTGTATGTTTCTGTTGTTATATGTACATTGTGTTCTATGCCTCAGGTGTTGTGTGTCTCTGGTTTTGTATGTTTCTGTTGTTATATGTACATTGTGTTATATGCCTCAGGTGTTGTGTGTCTCTGGTTCTGTATGTTTCTGTTGTTATATGTACATTGTGTTTTATGCCTCAGGTGTTGTGTGTCTCTGGTTTTGTATGTTTCTGTTGTTATATGTACATTGTGTTTTATGCCTCAGGTGTTGTGGGTCTCTGGTTTTGTATGTTTCTGTTGTTATATGTACATTGTGTTTTATGCCTCAGGTGTTGTGGGTCTCTGGTTTTGTATGTTTTCTGTTGTTATATGTACATTGTGTTCTATGCCTCAGGTGTTGTGTGTCTCTGGTTCTGTATGTTTCTGTTGTTATATGTACATTGTGTTATATGCCTCAGGTGTTGTGTGTCTCTGGTTCTGTATGTTTCTGTTGTTATATGTACATTGTGTTATATGCCTCAGGTGTTGTGTGTCTCTGGTTCTGTATGTTTCTGTTGTTATATGTACATTGTGTTATATGCCTCAGGTGTTGTGTGTCTCTGGTTCTGTATGTTTTTGTTGTTATATGTATTATGTACATTGTGTTATATGCCTCAGGTGTAGTGTGTGTCTCTGGTTCTGTATGTTTCTGTTGTTATATGTACATTGTGTTATATGCCTCAGGTGTTGTGTGTCTCTGGTTCTGTATGTTTCTGTTGTTATATGTACATTGTGTTATATGCCTCAGGTGTTGTGTGTCTCTGGTTCTGTATGTTTCTGTTGTTATATGTACATTGTGTTATATGCCTCAGGTGTTGTGTGTCTCTGGTTCTGTATGTTTCTGTTGTTATATGAACTATGTATCTAGTGTTTGTGTCTAGAGCTGTGTCTAGTATTATGCATCTAGTGTTTATGTGTCTAGTATTATGCATCTAGTGTTTATGTGTCTAGTATTATGCATCTAGTGTTTATGTGTCTAGTACTATTTATCTAGTATTATGTGTCTAGAGCTGTGTCTAGTATTATATATCTAGTGTTTATGTGTCCGGTGCTTTAGGTTTTTAGTATCAATTGATAGTATCATAAATTGCTCATCAAATACTGTGGAAATATTACTAAGTTTGTTAGTATATGCAATTTCTCTCAAATCAATGTGATAATAATTGGTGAATTCATTTACCAATGACTGTAGATAAGAATACAAATGTCCAAGTTCCTAATGTAAACACACAATGAAGGTCAGGAAGTTTTACATCAAATACACAACAATATCAGGTGATGACCTTCACCTTAATGCTTCAATGATCAGTGACAATTATGTGCATCAATACACTATGCATCAGTTAATGCAAGCATGTACCCAACTTATGACATGTGTAATGCAATATACACCATTAATATGTATGTAGTATATATAAGCTAAGTAACTTCAGGTGTAATCTATGTATCTAGTGTCTGTGTCTAGAGCTGTGTCTAGTATTATGCATCTAGTGTTTATGTGTCTAGTATTATGTATCTAGTGTTTATGTGTCTAGTATTATGTATCTAGTGTTTATGTGTCTAGAACTATGTATCTAGTGTCTGTGTCTAGAGCTGTGTCTAGTATTATGTATCTAGTGTTTATGTGTCTAGTATTATGTATCTAATGTTTATGTGTCTAGAACTATGTATCTAGTGTCTGTGTCTAGAGCTGTGTCTAGTATTATGCATCTAGTGTTATGAATATGTGAAAAAAAATTTAAATTATCCAAATGTGCAATTCTAATGAATGTAAACAATATTCTGATGCAGTAATTCTCAATATCAAGGTAAAGTTAAGTACTTGTAACCAAAGAATTATGTAATTTTGCAATTAAATCCAAGTCTCAATCAAGAGAGGACTATAACGTACACAAGTCACGCACAAGTTCACAAGTAGAAGTCTTTCAAACAGAAACAAAAAAAGTTTATGAATATAATAATTCAAAAGTCATATAAGTTTATGAAAATAATTATCCAAGAGTCACATGACTATAAAGTACACAGGTCATGCAGAGTACAGTAACACAATAAGTTCACAAGGTGTACCACTCAACAGTTCACAAATTGGGAATTCCAATTCCCTATTGTAGCCTCAGGATCGAGTTACTCAACGGAAAGTCCCATTACCATAGGTCCTTTCATCAGTAGTCCTTACATCATTGTCTGTGCATGTCTTCCAAATCTCTGGGTCCCAACGTGTGCACCATTTGTAACAAGGGTGTCCTTCCTGGTGTGTATAGGTATAAGCAGTAAGCAACACCATTGTTGGGTTTGATTATTTATTATGATCAATAATTATCATACAACACTGTAAAAGAACAAAAAACAACAATAAATATATGTATCACATAGAGCTGTCACAAACATATATATAAAATAGTAGTTTGCTTCAATTTTACAATATTTCAGAAATTTACCCCCAAAATATAGAAATAAGTTGTACAAATGTTAATATCTTGCATTTATCAAAGTTTATTACAAAAAGAAAATCACAATTATACATTAAACCTTGGCATACCTAAATATGGTTCAGTGTTTTAATCATCAAAGCTTATAATTGAACTGGGTTATTTTCTGGACAACTCTGTGAATAAAATAAAATCACAATATAGAAAAAACTCATATCAATAAGCATGATTGTAAATACACATTTTTTCTGTTGTATTGAAAATCATACTTAAATGAAACAAAGAAATTGTAATGTTTCAGATTACCATGCTGAGCAAGTTCTTTTCACATACTTCATATTTCTGATAAATTATTATATAAATAGGATAAAATACAAAAATACAAAAATATAAAACTACTCACAGTCAAGATGCTGTATTCAGATACATGAAGTTGTAGAATCTAGATACTAAACACAAATTAAATGCAAAGTAAATTGAAAATGCAGAAACATCTACATGTATGGAATTCAAGATGTCTTCTGGTTCTGGTGAGTACAAAATTTCAAATCTCTAATCAAATCAAATGAGCCAAAAGAAAGAGTTTTTAGAAAGAACAAAAGATAGGAAGTGGACAGTGGTCAGTAAGAAATTGAAAGATATCTCTGATCTAAAAATGTACAGAGAGTCAATTAAATAAATATAATGTGATAGATTCAAACCAAGAGTTATGTCCCTTTAATCTCCACTACAACAACAGGTAACACACGAACAAATACATGCTATTTCTTAATATTTACATGAAAGAAATAAACAAGATATTTTATAACAAATATCACTCTTCCACAGAAACAAATAATATATATGTATATACATACCTGTCAACATCAGGAAATTTGTCTGGGTAGAAAATGCGTACAAAATGTGTTGTCATTCTGATATATATGAGTGCACCAGTTGCGTTGAAATAAGTGAAAGGGGGGGGGGGGTCGGGAGGGGGTGTTCCCCTTGCGAAATAACAAGAAAAAATTGTAACTTCAAACTTCAATATCTGCCATTTTATGAATCTAAAAGGGAATTACTGTCAATAATATTGATTATATATATATATATATATATATATATATATATATATATATATATATATATATGAATTATATATATATATATATCACATTTCTTTTAATTTTCTAGTCGACTTTGAAATTTATAAGGAATAGATATAGGCTTTATTTTGAAGTTTTAATACATGCACTATATACATGTACACACACAACTTGGGAAACTCAAGATGATGTTAAAGTCATTGTGTTATATTAGATTGTTTAAAATTTAGTATTTCTTTATTTGTTATAACAAATTTAAAAATATACTAAATTCTGAATATTCTAATATAAAAGTTGGATTTGGAATGCAGAAAATAAATAACTAGACTTACCTGGAAGAAATTTAATCTCAGTTTGATTGCTAAATACTTGAAAGTATGATGATTCTTAAAGTCAAAGGCTTGATTTATTTATTCATTTATTTTTTGAGATTTGAACATTTATTACCAAAATATTTGCATACCCAAATATTTAACTGAAAGTTTTTATCTTCATATTGTACCTTTTTTCATTAATTGATAAGATAAAATAACAAATAATGACTGAATAGTTCACTAAAAAAAATGAGATTTGATAAAGAAAAATCAAATCTGCTTTTAAAAAGATAAAAAAAGATTATTGAGGTTATATAAATGTGTTTACTGTCATTACTGACATTTTATTAAATTCAATTCAATTCAAGAAGATATTATTATCTTTGTTAAAATATTATGTAAATGAAATAAAACATCGTTTTTGTATTGAAATCATCACAAATTTAAAATACATGTATAACACTGTATACTATGTGGAGTGCGGACGTCATAGAAGACACCACGGTCTCGCTTCGATATTTCTCAGCTATATTTTTAAAGTAAAATCATTGAGTATTGATGCAGAAGCTGCATGAAATTAATATAACATCAATGATGTTAATCATAGGACAGAACATATGGATAGTGATTATAGGTGTGGATTTTAGTCTTTAGATATAGTATCATATACAGGTAATCAATCTGTATATTAGGTACCTGTCCACAGTACAGGTCATTGTGTAAATTACCGTCGGCACACGTCCGATAATATCATAATGACACCTCTGTATGGTCTAATAAATTTTAATTAATAAACAGGGTTATTAGTCCTTGTTCTTCATGACTATTTGGAAGATATAGGGGACTTATATAACCTAGAACAGATGTCTTAATACTTCAATGATATGGAGGCGCTAGAAATTTTAAGCTATTTTTTGTCGCCAATTAATAGACTGAAAATTACGATTTAGAACATTTAATCTTGACAAAATGTCGGCCGATCGCCGGGAAATGGACAAGAAGCGGTAGAAATATAGGGAAATCGGTTGAAAATTAGAAAAAATCGGTATAAATCGGTAGATTTTTTCTCGGCGGTAGACAAGCGGTAGATGAATAGAAAAATTTGTAGACTACCACCGAAATCGGTAGACTTGACACGTATGTATATATATTTTTTCAAACATTCCCGCGTAATTATCCTGTTCGGTTCATTTTTCATCAGTGTCATGAAGAACTTCCGGTTGCATTTGTCAACTTCCTGTCGGACAACTGGAAAATAATAAGTGTTAGCTGCATGAACAACTTACAAACAGAAGAAAGAAATAACAGTCGTGGAAATAGAATGTAAGTACTAAATGGAATGTAAGTATACGAATCTGCAATACCTGTTGTATGTCTGTTTCAGAAACTCAGAAAAATGTAAGTGCAGACTGCATCATCAGTTGATGTGAGTTTTTAATGGTAGTCGCGGACAGTGACAATTCTTCCGTCTGGAGTCACGGATCACTGATATGACTGATGGGTGGCTCTTCTTTCTCTCTTGTTGCGTTTGTAGCTGGATACATTATTGTCACATTGTACTATAATTGACTTATCTTGGGTTCAATTGTTATTTCATACTGTACGCTGTATGCTGTATATTATGTAAAATAGCATATCCGTACATTTCTCTAAATATTTCTGATCTTAAATGCTCAGTGTTTACAGTTTACTAATACAAAACCCAACCGGCATGTCAGTTAACTCCGTATTACCACTTACTTCTTCAAACTACCACTTACTTCTTCAAACTACCACATTCTACCCCATACTAATGGGGACATCCCGATAGTCCGACGGTTCGATAGTCCGATGATAAGTAGAAAACTAGTTGCTTCCCGTCAAGTTTCGATGAACTCGCTGCAGAGGAGAAGCAGTGTCACCACGCAATTTGTAATAACGACACAATTTGTAATAAAAATTTCAAAATCAGAGAATTATTTTAAAAATAGGGGAAAATGTTTGGGATGACCGTCTTAAGACACAATTTGACAATTTAATGGAGAAAAGATGGGTTTGAACCCAATAAGATGGCTTTTAAAAAGTTTAGATTACAAATTGCGTGGTGACAAAGCAGACACTGCGTCAAATATTTAAGTGACTTTTTGTTCTGTTTAATCCTCTTGATAGCCATGAGATTTAACTGTCGGACTATCGGACCATCGGACCGTCGGACTATCGACATGTCACCATACTAATAGCACATACTACCCAATATCACAATATATTACTACTTCTGAAGTCATTTTGATACAAACTTTAAATTTACTATTTACGATAAAAAGATAAATTTTTAGCAATAAATCTGAGTTAGATTGTCATGTTCAAGTCGGTAATTTTGGTAACATTTCTGCTTATTTTGGCAACTTATTTGGAAATATCGGCAAATAGTGGTAATTTTTAGTATTTACATGCACCATGTTGATGTATAGAATATTCAAAGAAAAGCTTTATGGTAGTATGGGGTAGTATATGTTATTTTATGATTGTATGGGTTAGAATATGCTATTCCATGGTAGTATGGGATAGAATGTGGTAGTATGAGATAATTTGACAAGGGCTTTACATGCAGAAGTTGTGTGACTTTTCATATACTCCAAATAAATAATCTTCAATATAACATGAAATGAACATTTATGATGGAGACATATATTTTAATAGTTATCTCAAGTCATCTATACATGTCCATTAGTTCATTGCATGTATAATATTTATTCCTGAAATAAATAATGCAAACTATCATCCGTTGGTTATAGAAATCTTAGAGGTTTTGATAGAGCAACATTATCCCATATTATACTAGGACTGAACAAAATTTGTGAACAAACTACAAATCTCAGTCTTTGACTCTAAATTCCATTTGAAGGGAATGCAGTACATTGCATATTACCCACCTGTTGAAATGCCTATCTCTAAAAGCTTTTGATGAAAAAGAAAGTTTATTCTAATTCTCACTTTGTTTGTATGTCCATTAATATACAATTTTAATGGCGGCCTCCCATTTTCAGACTTGCAACAGACATCTATATGCAAATCAAGTATATATGCACTGGAACATTGACCCTCTTTCAACCTTGTATGCTACAATGTACAACTACAAAGAAAATCCATTTTGCCTGGTACAATACCCTTTAATCTTATATCACAGAATATGATCTCACAAGACAGATGCTCTCTCAATTATGAAAGTGAGTCATGATCAGGCCTTTTTCTTTGTAGCAAAACTTTACCCACACTTTTTGAAGTTTTGGAGAAGACAATTTTTTAATTCAAAGATCAATAATCTTGTGAAAATCAACTGATGTACATGTAAGCTCAATTTATGTACACTAATCCTCATTTATTTTGACATTTTCTTTGGTTATCCTGAATCTGACCTTTTTGAACTTGTACATGTATTGAGCAGTTGCTGTAACATATATTGATCCACAATGAAATATTGATATGCATATGATATAGTCATAGGCCCCAAATGATTACCCATTACATATAATATCATAAACTTTGGTGAGTTACAATTCTCTTGTCATTTTTAGCTTTACTTGAGTCTGGCTTGATCATATAGGGAAGTTACAAGTAACATGTTGACAAATATAAGATACATGTAAGAGGACTCTCCCTCTGAGTACATGTACAATGTTTTCGGCATTTTCTCCTCACCATTACAGGGTTCTTGAAATCTCTTTCTCATATATCAGACATTTCAAAAAATCTGTCGGACAGAAAAACTGAATGCACTACTGTTATCATAAAAAGTTTAAACAACAATTAACAAACAAGTTCTGTCAGTTTATATACAATGTAAATGTCTCCTGTTGGCTCTAATGTTGGTGTGCAGGGTTAGGGTTAGGGTTAGGCTCTGATGTTGGCATGCAGGGGTCCTTGTTGTAGGAGGGAACTGGAGTATCTGTAGAAAACCAGTGAGTGACTGGCTTGGCGACCATCGAACCATCTTACGACCACATACTCCCCTGTCTAAACCAAGGATCAAACTTTGGTGGCATTTGTGAGAAGTAAGTGTGCTACATGTAACTGTAAAACACTGCTATCAGGACTCCATATCCGGGCTGGTACTTTGTGTCAAACCACTTTTCATGAACTACATGTATGCCATTAAATCTAGCCTTCAACATTAATAAAGTGAAAAAAATGTTCAATATGGTATAAAATACATTTGTTACTTACACATTAGTTTATAGAATTGATAATCAAGGACCATTATAACAAAGTGTATATATATATGTATATACATGCTGTTCACTTTATATATTTACATATCAAACATTTATCATTATATACTGTGTACATTAATCTGAGTAATCAATACAGTCAATCTATGAAGTAGCTGAGATTGTGTGTTAAATACATATAGCATATGTATGGGGAATTATATACTATGTACATTGTGATACAGTGGATAATGTCTTTAAAGACAACCCATTACACCATTGTCATGTTTGTAATGTGGTCTCTCAAAACATGTATTTTCTGAACTACATGTATGCTCTCGGTCTCACATCTTATTTTGGGAATGAGGCCAGCTGGTCAAATTGGAGTAAATGACAGTATTTTTCCTTATACATGTACTGGGAAAATTTGTTATTAATGAATTGTCTTTATATATTGAATCTTTTACAAGTGTTAGATAAGCCTTTCAGATAAAGTCTGAAGGGTACACTAGTTTATAGAAGGATATACTTTGGCCTGAGACAGAAACAATGTAGTGTATCTAAAGTTGAGAAGATAGGGGAGACTGTGACACATTGCAGTGTGTCTAAAAGTTGAGAAGATATGGGAAACCGTGACACATTGTAGTGTGTCCAAAAGTTGAGATGATATGGGAAACTGTGACATATTGCAGTGTGTCCAAAAGTTGATATGATAGGGGAAACTGTGACACATTGCTGTGTGTCTAAAAGTTAAGATGATAGGGGAAACTGTGACACATTGCAGTGTGTCTAAAAGTTGAGAAGATATGGGAAACCGTGACACATTGTAGTGTGTCCAAAAGTTGAGATGATATGGGAGACTGTGACACATTGCAGTGTGTCCAAAAGTTGAGATGATATGGGGGAACTGTGACACATTGTAGTGTGTCCAAAAGTTGAGATGATATGGGAAACTGTGACATATTGCAGTGTGTCCAAAAGTTGAGATGATAAGGGAAACTGTGACACATTGCAGTGTGTCCAAAAGTTGAGATGATATGGGTAAACTGTGACACATTGTAGTGTGTCCAAAAGTTGAGATGATATGGGTAAACTGTGACACATTGTAGTGTGTCTAAAAGTTGAGATGATATGGGAAACTATGACACATTGTGGTGTGTAATAAATAAAATAAATTTCTGAATTCACTTAAATACACCCCTAAGAACTCAGATAAAGTGTGCTGTGCCACTGATGTGAGACAGATTCTATTACTATGCAGGGGGAGGGACAAGTTGATACGTGCTAAAATAAACAGAGGAATGTAAGAGTTATGTAGTTGACATTTATTGTAATGGACTATTTTGGTGTAAGATCTGATCTTATTCATCCATGTGTTTAGTTTTACCATAAATCAATACTAACAATTAAAGATTGCAGCAGAACAGATTCACTCACTTAACTATTTCCCTATGGCATTTTATTTTGTGTCCATGGTAAAGGTCGTGTAGATAATGAGCAGGAAATGTAATTATCTCAGGTTATCATCAGTGGATTGTGCATGTTATCTTACATTATACATGTATATGTTACTTTACGTAGTTGTTTATTGTACAAATGTACATTTAGCAAATAAGTCTGTTGAATATGAGGATGTTTTGAACATGGAGAAAAGACAGCGTACATTTGTTTACTGTTTCTGGTTCAGGGTCCGGTAACTGAAACCATTTAGTTTACAAAGGCTTTATGGAAACTTTAAGTGCAAATTAAGGTGAAGCAAAGAATTTATTAAGAGTGTAACTGAAAGCCACTCTTAAATCAGTCCTTTTGACCATAAACTTCTCTTAATTTTTTTCATACAAACTCACTAAAGAGTGGTATTTTTCTGGGAAGATTCTTCATCTGTTATTTTTTTTCTCAAATAGCACATACTTAGGCCACAACAACAAAATCTTGTTCAGGGTTAGGGTTAGCGTTAGCGTTAAGGTTAGTTCTTTGGACTTCTATGACAAAAACAAAGAGGTGGCGAGTGAATTTTTTTTTTTTAGAAAATTATGTCAAGCGAAAAAATAAATTTCCAATAAAATTTTTAACTAACTCTCCATATTAAAGATTTTTCATTTGCATGATTGCTGTAAATTATGTATTTTTCTGTATATTTAGGTGATATTAAATACTATGGAAATCTACATGTATAGATGTCTTATTTTCAGCCAGTCACCATTTCTTTCAGTGAATGTAATGTTTATGCCTTGATATATATACTCCATATCTGCATCAACCTTCACCTCCCAGAGAGATAAAAAAGATCAAAATCTTTAAAAAGAATTATTCAATACAATAATGTAAGAATACAGTATTATTCAGTGATAAAATATTACTACTCTGAATATCACAACTATTGATTTAACAATAAACTTTAAAATTACTTGGTGTATTGAAATACAAAAAGTTCAATTTGTTGTGTGAAGTTTATAATAATTTTAAAGTTTTCACTGTGCCCATCAAAATTTTGAAAGCATTTGTTTTTGTTGAATTAGAACAAGATGTAGCAGCACCCTCTGCGGGACTCTCAGGTTTTATAACAACAATTTTTATAAATTTCAGTCCAAGTTCTTCACAGAATGACACTAAAATTCAGATTGACAACATTTGAGGACTTAACGTCAGAAACAGAACACATAATTTCTGGTCCTACGAATTATCAAAAACATGGGTCATTTACCGAAAACATGAGACAGAGTTTGGAAACAATGACTGTTTAAAACACGTCACAAATTGCTGAAAACATGCATTTAAGTGTATCAATTAAATATATTTTCATTCTGAAGACAAAATTTTAGCTCCTGAACTTTTCTCTTAGTCATATCAGAAAATTTTGGTGTCAAATAATGTTAAACACCACCGCCATGTTAATAAAATTGAAATTGTTTTGCAAGATTGAATCAGTTAATAAAAATGAAAAAGTTATTGTTACATCTTATACTCATTACGTTTAAGTTAAAAAGTAGCATTTGAAATACTTTCTTGAATGATTTTGAGTCCATACAGCGTGTTTTCTGCAAATTATACCATGTTTTCGGTGATTTGTACCATGTTTTCGGTATATACTGAGTACCTTGTTTTTGCTAATTCGTAGTATCCCATAATTTCAATGTTCATGAGCCATGATGAGGCCTAGCATGTCGTCTTTTGCAATAACTTTTTTCAAACAAATCACCAAAAGTCATTAACTCCTTCAAAGAAAAAAAAGAGTATTTGGGTGAACATTTCTACCATTATCCCAGACAGAAGCGAAGACATTGATCGATTCATCCATCATCATCATCAAGTGTCGATCTATTTATATCTCCCTAGTCTGCAAAATGAAATGAATCGAAACCAGAAACGGAATTGAAAAGTAAAAGACGAAAAAATCAGGGATCAGATGATTTTTTTTTCCAGAGTAAAAAAAAAAAATCAGAAAAATCAGAGAGGCGATTTTCGTCGATCAAGATATCAATTTGTTGTGGCCTTAAGTCTTAATAATGTTTGAAAATAACAATTAATATCAAGTCAAAGTTGAGCATTTACACTACATTGAACATACATTATTGACACAACTTAACATGATGGCAACGGTGTTCTTTCAAAATAGCCCCACTGCATAAGCGGTCCCAATCAAAATGGGCCCATTTTAATTTTTATAGTATTATAAGGAACAAAACCACATACTACTAATAGAGATGTATAAATAGATTTAGTGGGATATTTCTTTGCAAAAAATGATAAAAATAGATAATAAATAAGTTATGAAAAATATTATTGTTTATTATTGTGTTGTAATGGCTAAGCCAAGGTGTGAAAAATACTGTTGTTTATTATTGTGTTGTAATAACTAAGCCAGGGTGTTTAGTAATTAAAATGCTATTATATACAGTGGAATTATTTTCTTTATTTATCCTTTTATTTCTAGATTGAGATTGATTGCAAACTAATAACTTTTCCATGAACTATTTATACTGTTATTTATTTATTTAGATAAATTTTTGGAGTAATTGCAATGATAATTGCATTTGACTGAATAAACAAAAAAGGTGAAATTGTCTCCGCGACCATCAGATAATCAAACAAACATTAAGGAGTCTCGCAATCACACAAAAAGATTAGGTTAAAACATTTAAATCATACTATATTTTTAATGTAATGATAATTTAGTTTATGGATTACATATAATTCTAACACATGGAATATATTCTGAACATAATTTTATTTAGTTTATAGTTTACTTTACAGCCACTATTTAACACCTTTCCTGATGTTAGAATATTTTTTGTAGTGTAGACTGATAATATTCAACTACTGATCACCTAATAAAATGACGGGCTAATTGGATGAGCCTCCTGTCCAAATGTCCTTAAATGACCTGAGCTAGCTTCAACAACTGCTTTGTTTGTTTGTTCATTGTTGTTTAACGTCCCACTCAAGAATATTTAACTCTATGCCGACGCCACCAAATGCCGGTGAAGGGCTTCAAATTTTGGCCTATGCTCGGCACTTACGGCCATTGAGCAGTGAGGGTTCTTTAACGTGCAGACACCTACTGTGACACGGGACCTCGAGTTTTACTGTCTCATCCGAATGACAGGAAATCAACCTGCCACCAGTGGGACTCGAACTCATGACCTCATGATCCAGAGTCGAGCACTTACCGAATGAGCCTGGCCAGCTCACAACTGCTTTGAAATGTAATAGGTATATGTATAATGAAGTAGATCAATGTTAACATAATATAAATCACTCGAAACATTCTTAATTCCGAAAAAAAAAACTTTCACCAAAATATCGTTAAATGAGTTTTCTATAGATGAAAGATTTGTATTTGATATTAATGTCAGTAGATTTCTATCTACAATATTGATTATTTAATTATTGATGATATATGTAATTACTTTGAAGACCTACACTGCTACAGTAATAATGTTTTGGTAACAAGTGGGTAAACAACTGCAAACCCTGGCCTACAGCCACAGAGACAGTAACTCTTGCCTATTTTCACTCTGACAGTAATACAGATCTGGAGGCCACACTATCTTTCCAGCATTCTGTCTTGCCCTTTCTGTCTCTTCATATGCGGAAAGAATGAAAAAAAACTGTTTCTGTTATAATTAGATTAAATTCTGTATCTATGAATAATCTAGATAATGTTGAAACCACTGTAGCAACAACTTCAGGAAATGTCTTACATTTTTAGTGGTTAATGTGACTTAGTCTGTGTTATTAACCCCTGAAAACAAAACAACAAACAAACAAAAGTCATGAAACAGAAATTTAACAAAAGTTATTGATCAGCCAAAGAGAAAAGGGAAATATTTTACTGTTGAACTCTTCAACCCCTGAGAAACAAT
Organism: Atrina japonica; assembly: GCA_030159075.1. Taxonomy (NCBI): domain Eukaryota; kingdom Metazoa; phylum Mollusca; class Bivalvia; order Pterioida; family Pinnidae; genus Atrina; species Atrina japonica. The sequence continues at coordinate 254,731 of BROG01000663.1, forward strand.
AGACTCTTCTGTAAATCAATGACTTAGGATAGTCTAAATGTGTCTTTAGGGGTGAATGAGTTAATTAGCTTTGAAATTGATTGAGCTTTGTCTTTTTTGTTAGACATTGAAATCCAAGTGATTACAATGTGAAGATAATATTAAAGTTTGTATCACAAACAACAGTGTAGACCTGTCATTTAAGCTCTTCCTGATGATGCAGTTAATCACTATGTTAGGTTTAAATGTTCAATCTTATATTATCCTGTCAACAGGTCTTTGTCAGTGATGAACATAAGATTTATGTTTGATATTAAACCTCAACTATAATGATAAGAAGGGGCCAGGATAGGGGTTATAAAAAGATGGGACAAGGATAGGGATTTAAAAAAATTGAGACAAGGATAAGGGTTAAAACAAAATTGGGCCAGGATAGGAGTTAAAACAAGACGTGGAAAGAATAATGGTTTAAAAGGGTCAGGATAAGGGTTAAAACAAGATGGGATCAGGATACAAGGGGTTAAAACAAGATGGGACCAGGATACTAGGGGTTAAAACAAGATGGGACCAGGATACTAGGGGTTAAAACAAGATGGGACCAGGATACTAGGGGTTAAAACAAGATAGGACCAGGATACTAGAGGTTGAAACAAGATTGGACAAGAATAAGAGTTAAGACAAAATAGGGTCAGGATATAGTTTAACAGCTTTACTCAGTAGGCCTATTGATGGAATATACTGAGATACAATATTATAAGGGACCGTTACAAGGCACTTGTAATGGACTTTTAAGTTACACATATATCAAACCTCAACAAATTTGCATATTTGACTTGTAAGTGTACCTCATTTGTATCTAAATTCATATAAGGGACTAAGTATGTGGTTTATGAGACCCTTTTATATGTCACTTACAAGACATTTCTGTACAGGCATAGAAGTAATGGAAAGATTTCCGTAGGATTGTATCTGAAATATTTAAAATTTTATCAAGTAATTCTGAATCTGCTTGTATTGATGAAATAATATTGAATAATGTACCGTACATCTTTACATTTAACAAACATGTACAATGTCAGGAACAAATAGTACACTTGTAAATTTTACAAGTGTACTATTTGTTCCTGACATTGTACATGTTTGTTCCTGACATTGTACGTCTTTGTTCCTGACGTTGTTAGTGTTTTTTCCTGACATTGTATGTGTTTGTTCCTGACATTGTACGTGTTTGTTCCTGACATTGTACATGTTTGTTCCTGACATTGTATGTGTTTGTTCCTGACACTGTACGTGTTTGTTCCTGACATTGTACATGTATGTCTTTGTTCCTGACATTGTGGGTCTTTATTCCTGACATTGTGCATGTATGTTCCTGACATTGTACGTCTTTGTTCCTGACATTGTGTGTGTTTGTTCCTGACATTGTGCGTGTTTATTCCTGACATTGTGTGTATTTGTTCCTGACATTATGCATGTTTGTTCCTGACATTGTGGGTCTTTATTCCTGACATTGTGCGTGTATGTTCCTGACATTGTACATCTTTGTTCCTGATATTGTGTGTGTTTGTTCCTGACATTGTACGTCTTTGTTCCTGACATTGTATGTGTTTGTTCCTGACACTGTACGTGTTTGTTCCTGACATTCTATGTCTTTGTTCCTGACATTGTGGGTCTTTATTCCTGACATTGTGCGTGTATGTTCCTGACATTGTACGTCTTTGTTCCTGATATTGTGTGTGTTTGTTCCTGACATTGTGCGTGTTTATTCCTGACATTGTGTGTATTTGTTCCTGACATTATGCGTGTTTGTTCCTGACATTGTACATGTTTGTTCCTGACATTGTATGTCTTTGTTCCTGACATTGTATGTCTTTGTTCCTGGCATTGTATGTGTTTGTTCCTGACATTGTACATGTTTGTTCCTGACATTGTGCATGTTTGTTCCTGACATTGTGTCTGACATTGTGCATGTTTGTTCCTGACATTGTGTGTGTTTGTTCCTGACATTGTGTGTGTTTGTTCCTGACATGTGTTTGTTCCTGACATTGTACGTGTTTGTTCCTGACATTGTATGTCTTTGTTCCTGACATTGTACGTGTTTGTTCCCGACATTGTGCATGTTTGTTCCTGACATTGTGTGTGTTTGTTCCTGTGTTTGTTCCTGACATTGTTCCTGACATTGTGCGTGTTTGTTCCTGACATTGTGTGTGTTTGTTCCTGACATTGTACGTCTTTGTTTCTGATATTGTATGTGTTTGTTCCTGACATTGTACATGTACCTTGGAGTCAGAATTATGTCAGGCCTTTGCTGCCAATTTAATATGCATAGAATGTCATACTTATCCTAAAAAATTAGGGTTAGAGAATTCACCTATCTAAACCAGGCACCAGAAGCAATATTTATTTCTGATCTTTGAGTAATGAAAATTTGTAATTGTTTCTTTTGAGAGAATAGACTGGAAATAAACATGTATACCGTTAGCAACAATTGATATCATTTGATGTAATCCCTTTGTAACAATTAATATCATTTTATGTATTCCCTTAGCAACAATTGATATCATTTGCTGTACTGCCTTTGCAACAATTTATATCATTTTCTGTTTTCCCTTAGCAACAATTCATATCATTTTCTGTATTCCCTTAGCAACAATTGATATCATTTGATTTAATTTCTTAGCAACAATTGTTTTCCCACCTCTGGCAAAATACTCAGAATTTGATTGGTTTAGAAGGATACAACATATACTTGTATCAGGTTACCAGTCCACCTGATATTAGTTTTGATATCACCCCTCATTGGTGACGTTACACTCAGCAGACGAGAGATGTAAATAAACATGGCGGACAGGTTTGCTTTGCACAGCGAAGTCAGAAATAACGAAAGTTAGAACGGAGCTGCATTCAAAAAATACTTTCAAAAATAACAAAAAGGTAACAATTGATATCATTTGATGTATTTCCTTAGCAACAATTGATATCATTTGATGTATTTCCTTAGCAACAATTGATATCATTTGATGTATTTCCTTAACAACAATTGATATCATTTCAGTGTGTCAGAAGGAACAATTTACTGTTACTAGATCGGAGTCAGATGGCATATTCTTAGTAAAATCATATTGTTTTCATAAGAATTTTGTAAACTTTATTCTGTGTGTTCAGGAAGACTTTTTCTCTGTACTTGATTTTCACAATTTTTTTTTACAAGATGGAGGATGAATCTGGTAAGAGTTTTATATACATATGTATATTTTTTATTTGTTCATATTTCTTAGAATATTTTGCCATTTTACATTTGTAGTTGATATTCATATTTAGTTTTAGATACATTTGTTATTTTTGGTGGTCTCTGAAACCTCACCTGGTGGATTAATGGAACTGTTGGTTATATAGGTGAATGTATGGAATATGACCATCTGTTATTGTGTGTATATTTGTGGTCTATGGGATATGACCATCTGTTAGTGTGTGTATATTTGTGTATGAGATATGACCATCTGTTAGTGTGTGTATATTTGTGGTGTATGGGATATGACCATCTGTTAGTGTGTGTATATTTGTGGTGTATGGGATATGACCATCTGTTAATGTGTGTATATTTGTGATGTATGGGATATGACCATCTGTGACAATGTGCATATTTGTGTATGAGATATGACCATCTGTAAGTATGTGTATATTTGTGTTTGTGTATGTGTGAGTGAGAATGTGTGTTAGTGTTTTTGTTTAATTGTGTGTATGTGTGTGAGTGTGTACCGGTTTGTGTATGTCATTGTGTGTATGAGAAAAACTGAGTATACACATGTGTGTTGGTGTGTGTACAAATGTATATATGTGTGAGAAGTGTGGGTGTTTATGCATGTCTGTCTTGTGTGGGTATATGTGAGAAAGAAAATGTATATATACATTGTATATATATATGTGTGTGTATGTGTATATATATATATGTTTTTATGTGTGTGTGTGTGTGTGTGTGTGTGTGTGTGTGAGTGTGTGAGAGAGAGAAAGAGAGAGAGAGAGAGAGAATTATTCATGTGTAATGAAGTCTCCAATGAAGAATTCTTGGCTTGACAATAAAAAATCAGACAAAAACAAAACAGAAGAATAACATTGAAGAAAAAACAACGTCAGTAAAAATGATAAAAAAAAACAAATCTCTAGCCATAAAGCAGTAAAAGAAAAGCAAATGCAAACTCTACTGATACTGAGATCTCTAAAAAAAATGATGCTTGACTGAACATCTTCATTGTAAAATTGATAGAATAAAAATGATTTAACACGAAAGTTAAATTATCTACGTTTTTATATACAATTAACACGGAAGCTTTTGTCTGAATCTAAACAGTACAACATTGTACTGCTAGAGAACAACTCTTTGTACTCTCAATTAATACAAAATAACAACTGCTCTATGTAAGTGTCTTTGAAGAGAAATATTAACGAGATTAATTGCCTCTTTGCATTCCAGTCAAGCACTGAACTATAGCTATTAACAGTTCCTTTGACATTTAGATATTATTGATGAACACACGTTTCGTGATGTGGAGGGAATTTCGTGATATATATTATTGCTTCTGATAATGTAATGCTCTGTTAAGTGTTTATACTCAGATTATAATGTGTAAACAATCAAAACTGTATTTCTTTAGACAAGTATATTGTATACTTATTTTTCATGTTGTAATGTGGTAAGTTTGAATAACTACAACTTCTTTTAAAAAGCAATAGGAATAAAGAATTAGACTAGAATTCCAGAAGTTTCAAACCTAATGTCACACAGGACCTTGGTTTTCACTTATAAAACTACTGATCAGGGTTCATCAAACAAATGATTTGTAAATTAGGACCTGCTGCTTGCTTTGGCTTAAATTAACAGGCAGCATGATTGTTTAACTCATCAACCCCTGAAAAACAATGGACTCTTCTGTAAATCAATGACTTAGTAGAGTCCAAATGTGTTTGTAGGGGTGAATGGGTTAAAGCCAATTCCACTTGTCCCTGTGAAACAGGGAGAGAGATGTTAGTGTGTGTGTTTATGTTCTTGCTTGAGTGGTCCGTATTTCCCATAACTTCTTAAGTACCACTACACTTTTACATTCTGACAAAGGTACATGTAATCAAGCCAACCTGGCACAGTTGGTAGCAAACTCGACTCTTGATCATGAGGTCGTGCATTCTAGTCCAGCTGGTGGCAGGTTAGATTCCTGTCCTGCAGATGAGACTAAAAACCGAGGTCCTGTGCCACGGTAGATATCGCCTTGTTAAAGAACCCTCACTGCTCAATGTAAGTGCCAAACATACATGTAGGCCAAAATTTAAAAAACCCTTCAACGGCATTTGGTGAAAGATTCTGGAATGCGACGTAAAACAACAATGCAAATAAGTACAAAGGTAATCTTCACATGATGGACCTACACAATGACATGTAGTAATATTGGGGTACCCCCCTTCCTCCCTTACATTCAATATTGGGGTACCCCCTTCCTCCCCTACATTCTTATGGATGATTAATGTAAATAATTGAAATAAAATAAATTTTGAAGGAACTGATTAAATTTCACAGTGATATACAATGGATGGAAATGATATTTCAATTTCAACCATTTAGTGTTGTTGAATTAAATAAATAATGAAAAACAAAAAGAAAATGTATTGCCATGGCAACAGAACAATAATGCAAAAATAGTTGCACACCTGACTTGAAAATAAACCTATTTATTTTGGTGACATAGAAAAGGTATATAACATTTGTATTATGACAAATAAATTATTCTTCATCTTCTGAATTATGACGTTGGTCAACTGACTCATCAACGGATGTGAACACAAGTCTTGTAAATTAATACAGGATCTGCTATCACAGATCATCATTAGGTATAAAAAAGTTAATATGTCAAGGTCTCATAAGATTCTAATCCATTCACTCCTGAATTTTGACAATGGACCTGACCATACACTAAAATGGTAGGGTCTAAGTTTGCCTACAGGCTATATTTACTTAACAAAAGTATTGAGCTGGTGATTTCTGGATTTTTTTTTTAAAGAGTAAAAGTTTACTTTATGTTAATTTTATGAATGTTTTGCATGATAAAATGGTTAAGGTTATCCCTTTCTAGAACCTATGTTATTTCCCTGTATTGCTTTCTGGAGTTTTACATGATTTTCATTAACTCATTTACTCCAAAAGACAAATTTGGACTGATCTAAGTCATTGATTTACAGAGACGAGTCCATTGTTTTTTTGGGGGGTTTGATGAGTTAAGATGTCTATTATGACCATGATACATTGTAGTGGACCATAACAGACCATGATACATTGTAGTGGACCATAACAGACCATGATACATTGTACTGGACCATAACAGACCATGATACATTGTAGTGGACCATAACAGACCATGATACATTGTAGTGGACCATAACAGACCATGATACATTGTACTGGACCATAACATACCATGATACATTGTAGTGGACCATAACAGACCATGATACATTGTAGTGGACCATAACAAACCATGATACATTGTAGTGGACCATAACATACCATGATACATTGTAGTGGACCATAACAGACCATGATACATTGTAGTGGACCATAACAGACCATGATACATTGTAGTGGACCATAACATACCATGATACATTGTAGTGGACCATAACAGACCATGATACATTGTAGTGGACCATAACAGACCATGATACATTGTAGTGGACCATAACATACCATGATACATTGTAGTGGACCATAACATACCATGATACATTGTAGTGGACCATAACATACCATGATACATTGTAGTGGACCATAACAGACCATGATACATTGTAGTGGACCATAACAGACCCATATACATTGTAGTGGACCATAACAGACCATGATACATTGTAGTGGACCATAACAGACCATGATACATTGTAGTGGACCATAACAGACCATGATACATTGTAGTGGACCATAACAGACCATGATACATTGTAGTGGACCATAACATACCATGATACATTGTAGTGGACCATAACAGACCATGATACATTGTAGTGGACCATAACAGACCATGATACATTGTAGTGGACCATAACATACCATGATACATTGTAGTGGACCATAACAGACCATGATACATTGTAGTGGACCATAACAGACCATGATACATTGTAGTGGACCATAACAGACCATGATACATTGTAGTGGACCATAACAGACCATGATACATTGTACTGGACCATAACAGACCATGATACATTGTACTGGACCATAACAGACCATGATACATTGTAGTGGACCATAACAGACCATGATACATTGTACTGGACCATAACAGACCATGATACATTGTAGTGGACCATAACAGACCATGATACATTGTACTGGACCATAACAGACCATAATACATTGTAGTGGACCATTACAGACCATAATACATTGTGCTGGACCATGATAGACCATAATACATTATACAGGACCATGATAGACCATAATACATTGTACTGGACCATGATAGACCATAATATATTGTAGTAGACCATGATAGACCATAATACATTGTACTGGAACATGATAGACCATAATATATTGTACTGGACCATGATAGACCATAATACATTGTACTGGACCATGATAGACCATAATGCATTGTAGTAGACCATTACAGACCATAATACATTGTACTGGACCATGATAGACCATAATACATTGTAGTAGACCATGATAGACCATAATACATTGTACTGGACCATGATAGACTATAATGCATTCTATTATACCATGATACATTTATTACATCATGACAGAGCATGATTAGTAATGTAACTAAGTTATGATCTATTATGATAAAGAATGGCTTGGTTGGTTACTTCATTTTCAAGGACAATTGATTATGTTATTAGTTTTTGTTTTTATTTTTTTGTTTTGTTTTGTTTTTTAATTGATTTTAATTAGAAATGATAGACTTTAGTAATAAGGGTCTTTTTTCATTTCAAAAGTCAAACATGAATATGTTCAACTTCAATAAATCAATAAAAATTTACTTATGTGAACTCTTGATTCCTACTGGGACCAATTATATAACCGATAACCAACTGTTTGCATGCTTCTGATTTTAACAAACTGAAACTTTTTTTTTAAGAATTTCAATTTTGCTGCATTAGGGTTTGCAAAATGTTTTGCTAATACTGGATTGGGCAGAAAGATGGAAACAAAAATATTTCATAATTTGGCCTGACACAATGATCTTTACAGTGTTACAGTAATTATACAGTCTAGTATGGCTGCGCTGAATGCATCTCCATAATGTATCTTAATCTGTACACGTATGATATCTGTTTGTTTAGCTAATTAGAATTGACACTTTGAGGTGAGTTTTGTTTTCATATTCTTCACAAGACAGTTCACCTTTTCTTTAACATTTTCTGTTGAACAGGTGTTTGTTGGAAATTACAAGGGAGCTGCACATCAAACTGGAGAATAACTTAAAAAAATTTACAGAACTTTTGCAAATCCTGAAATATTATTGGCTGAGCAGGCCAAGTTGAGAATATTCGCAGACTTGAGTAAATTTTCAAGTTTTATGGCCCTGGGCTGGTGTCTTCCTTCTATTCCAACATTTAAAAAATCAGATTCCTCCTATTCCAACATTGTATGAACAATAGATGTTTTTATAAGGTAGGAATGTTGTTTTAGCAATTCAAGGCTAATTAAAATACAGGTGCTATACAGGTAAATTTAGATATCCAGGTAAACTTTTTTTTTTCTCTTTGTAATTTTTTTATAAATTTAGTAAAATTAAGGTACTCAGGTAAATTCAAATATTGAGTAAAATAAAGGTTATGGTGTTGAGGTAAATTTTTTATTTTGTTTTCACTAACACACTTCAATTTTTCCATTTCATGGTAAATTATTGGTAAGTAAAAATCTGGCATCTAGGTAGATTCAGAACAATTAAGTTACATTGTATTCATGTAAAGTTTAGTACTTGTTTTTGGTTAAATTTTGGTTAAATTTTTCAATTTCATGGTAATTTAATTTAAATTAAGGTATTCAGATAAATTCAAGTATTTAGTGAAATTAAGGTGTTTATGTAAATTTTAATATTTATTCTCACTAAACACATCTTTATTCATGGTAATTTTAGTAAAATTCAGATACTAAGCAAGATTTTTGTTTTTGGCCAAATTTAGATTTTTGTCCCTCCATCAAGTACAATGTATTTAGCAACATTTAGGTAATTAGCAAATGTTAATATTTTTTTCTTTTACACATCTTTAATTTTTCAATTTCATGGTAAATTTAGTAAAATATTGGTATTTAAGTAAATTGAAATATTTACATGTACCGGTAGTTAAATTAAGTTTTTTATATTTTTTGTCCCTTACACATACATGTGTATTGAATTATATATATTTCATAGAACTATTATAGTTCATCTTATAAACTGAACACAGTTCATAATAGTATCATTATAATTAACATGATAATTGTTGTTGTTGACCAGAGTTTTTATATACCCTTACAAAGTTAGAGTCTGTTTAAATGTTTATATAAATGCCATTCTTTTACACTATATATATATATATATATATATATATATATATATATATATATATATATATATATATATATATATATATATATATATATATATATATATGCACCTATATGCAAATAAACTTTTCTTCAGTATTTGACAACTTTGCATTTACTTTTTACCTGTGATTACCTGAGGTATTTAACTAAGCTTAGTGTTTTTACAAGCTAATTATACTTAAGTCATTGTTTGTGAAGAATTCCTGCTATTCCAACAAACTTTTTCACCTTTTCCCCTCTGATTTTTCAAATGTTGGAATAGGAGGAATAAACCCCTGGGCTATCAGGCACATGTCTGTTGGAAATAACCTGCTCTGTGGACAAGTTTTTGTTTAAGACTACCAATGTTTGCACAGACCTTGAAAAGTGCTCGAATATAGAATTAATCATTGAAAATAATGAAAGGGCTATTAATTTTCTTTCCCATTTTACTATCTAGATTGATTTACAATAACTCTCTCTCTCTATAACTCTCTCTCTCTCTCTCTCTCTCTCTCTCTCTCTCTCTCTCTCTCTATATATATATATATATATATATATACAGTGGAAGCTTGTTATCTCAGAACTCATGGAAAATTTAATTGAGATATCATTCTACCAATTTAAAATAATGGGGACCTATCTTTCCATTTTGATCTGGAATTTTGACTCATCCGATTTCGATATAATGAGATTCCACAGTATATATATATATATATATATATATATATATATATATATATATATGATACATTTAACCTGACCTTAATTTCACAAAATATATAGGAATACAAGATTTTGTATGCCTGTGTATAGCTCTGATTTGTTATTGTACATCAAGTACAAGTTGTACAACATTGTACAAGTACATTGAGTAAAAGAAGAAAAAAAAAACAAAATGATTATTTTCGTAAACACAGCTATTATTATTGCCCCTTTAAAAATACCCATGGAAAGTGCTTAAATTCAATGATAAATGATTGCTTTTTTCAACAGTGCTTAAATTCTTATTGTATGAGTTTTTTCATTACTATAAAAAGATTAAGTATTTATTAGAAATCTTAAGTGGTATTTTGTGGATACAACAGGTGTCTGTTTAAAGTTACCTACCCTATCCTACAGGTATAAAATCGCATGACCTATCTTAAAGGTGTCTGTTAAGAATTATCCTCCCTAGCTTACAGGTGTCTTAAAAATTACCCACCCTATTCAACAGGTGTCTGTTTTTATCTACCTTATCCAACAGGTGTCTGAAAATTTATCCTATCATACAGGTATCTGTTTAAAATAACCTCCCCTATCCTACAGTTGTCTGTTTAAAATTACCTGCCCTATCCTACAGGTGTCTGAATAAAATTACTTTACCTATCCTACAAGTGTCTGTTAAAAATTACCTACCCTATATTATTGGTGTCAGTATAAAATTACCTGACCTATACTGCATTTATCTGTCAATTATTACCTGCCCTATCCAGCGGGTGTCTATTTAAAATTTCCTGCCCTATTCTACAGGTGTCTGTTAAAAATTACCTGCCCTATCCTACAGCCATTTGTTTAAAATATCTGCCCAATCCTACAGGTGTCTGTTTAAAATTACCTTCCCTATCATACAGGTGACTGTTTAAATTATCTGCCCTATCCTACAAGTGTTTGTATAAAATTTCCTGCCCTTTCCTACAGGTGTTTGTATGAAATTACTTGCCCTATCCAGCAGGTTTCTATTTAAAATTACCTGTCATATCCTACAGGAGTCTGTTAAAAATTACCTGCCCTATCCTACAGCTGTTGATATAAAATTATCTGCCCTATCCTACAGGCATCTGTTTAAGATTACTACCCTATCCTGCAGCTGTCTATTAATAATTAACTGCGCTATCCAGCAGATGTCTATTTAAAGTTACCTGCCCTGTCCTACAGGTGTCTGTTTAAAATTACCTGCGCTAATCAGAAGGTGTCTGTATTACTAGTGAGTAAGTCTTTACTGGGACCATGTTAATTACCGGTCAGTAGGGCTTTACTGGGAACAAGGTAATAACAAGTCACTGGGAATGCACTAATTATGAGTCAGTAAGGCTTTACCAGGTAGCTTAAATGATTCATTTTAATTATGAGTCAGTAAGATTTGACTGGATACACGATTATCATGTGTCAGTAAAGCATTACCAGGTACATGATAATAATAAGTCAGGCTTTATCAGGTACATGATAAGAATAAGTCAGTTAGGCTTTACCAGGTACATGATAAGAATAAGTCAGTTAGGGTTTACCAGGTACATGATAATTATAAGTCAGTTAGGTTTTACCAAGTACATGATAATTATAAGTCAGTTAGGCTTTACCAGGTACATGATAATTATAAATCAGTTAGGCTTTACTAGGTACATGATAATTATAAATCAGTTAGGCTTTACCAGGTACATGATAATAATAAGTCAGGCTTTACCAGGTACATGATAATTATAAGTCAGTTAGGCTTTACCAGGTACATGATAATTATAAGTCAGGCTTTACCAGGTACATGATAATTATAAGTCAGTTTTTTACTAGGTACATGATAATTATAAATCAGTTAGGCTTTACCAGGTACATGATAATAATAAGTCAGGCTTTACCAGGTACATGATAATTATAAGTCAGTTAGGCTTTACCAGGTACATGATAATTATAAGTCAGTTAGGCTTTACCAGGTACATGATAATTATAAGTCAGTTAGGTTTTACCAAGTACATGATAATTATAAGTCAGGCTTTACCAGGTACATGATAATTATAAGTCAGTTAGGCTTTACTAGGTACATGATAATTATAAATCAGTTAGGCTTTACCAGGTACATGATAATAATAAGTCAGGCTTTACCAGGTACATGATAATTATAAGTCAGTTAGGCTTTACCAGGTACATGATAATTATAAGTCAGTTAGGCTTTACCAGGTACATGATAATTATAAGTCAGTTAGGCTTTACCAGGTACATTATAATAATAAGTCAGTTAGGTTTTACCAAGTACATGATAATTATAAGTCAGTTAGGTTTTACCAAGTACATGATAATTATAAGTCAGTTAGGGTTTACCAAGTACATTATAATAATAAGTCAGTTAGGCTTTACCAGGTACATGATAATTATAAGTCAGGCTTTACCAGGTACATGATAATTATAAGTCAGTTAGGGTTTACCAAGTACATTATAATAATAAGTCAGTTAGGCTTTACCAGGTACATGATAATTATAAGTCAGGCTTTACCAGGTACATGGTAATTATAAGTCAGTTAGGCTTTACTAGGTACATTATAATAATACGTCAGTTAGGCTTTACCAGGTACATGATAATTATAAGTCAGTTAGGCTTTACCAGGTACATGATAATTATAAGTCAGTTAGGCTTTACCAGGTACATGATAATTATAAGTCAGTTAGGCTTTACCAGGTACATGATAATTATAAGTCAGTTAGGCTTTACCAGGTACATTATAATAGTAAGTCAGTTAGGCTTTACCAGGTATTATAATCATAAGTCAGTAAGGCTTTACTAGGTACATGATAATTATAAGTCACGCTTTACAAGGCATAGGTGTACCAAGGCACATCTGGGTAGTCAAAAACCAAAATGATACCAAAAATAGGTTGTACAGGTAAAATATAGTTGCCTTGCACAGACTCCATGTATTACTGAATCTCTAATACTTTTGTGACGGCATGTGGCTTGTCACCCCTGTTATGATTTGACTTAGACTGGTTGTGTTTGTAAATATGCCAATTTATCTTGGTAGACCTATACATGATAATTATAGACCTATACATGATAGTTATAGACCTATACATGATAATTATAGACCTATACATGATAATTATAGACCTATACATGATAAATAAGACCTCTACATGATAATTATAGACCTATTATAGACCTATACATGATAATTATAGACCTGTACATGATAATTATAGACCTATACATGATAAATAAGACCTCTACATGATAATTATAGACCTATACATGATAATTATAGACCTATACATAATAGTTATAGACCTATACATGATAATTATAGACCTATACATGATAATTATCGACCTATATATGATAATTATAGACCTATACATGATAATTATAGACCTATACATGATAATTATAGACCTGTACATGATAATTATAATTATAGACCTGTACATGATAATTATAGACCTATACATGATAATTATAGACCTATACATGATAAATAAGACCTCTACATGATAATTATAGACCTATACATCATAATTATAGACCTATACATCACAATTATAGACCTATACATATACATGATTGTTATAGACCTATACATGATTGTTATAGACCTATACATGATAATTATAGACCTATACCTTTATATGATAATTATAAGTTAGTTAGGCTTCGCCAGGCACATGATGGCTTTTCAATTGGGATTTTTATAAATGAGATATTGATGTTGTTATTACTTAGATTTTGTCTGTCCTTAATATACTCATTTTAACAATCATTTTAACAATCATTTTCCAGTGCTTTAAATTGATTTAAATATCTTGTGTCAGCTATATAGGTAAACAATTTTCAAAGTACTATTTACTTTTGTACTTGAAAATAAATCTTATTTAGGTTAAAAACCCATTGAAAGTTTGAATTAAACTGTGAAATAAACTCAATATATGGAGTAACAAGAAAATGTTTAAACTATCTGGATCTACTTCTCTATGTTGTTATGTATACATACAATGGTCATATGATTGGTAAGGATTTTATATAATAAGTAAAGAAAGTTACAGGTAAGAGACAGGTATGAGTAAGGTAAAAGCTAATTAAGTTTTAGGCTATGGGAACATATTAACAAAGGTAAGAACTAATTAGCTAATGAGTTAAGACATAAGTTGACAAAGATTGGAACTACCTAATATAATGATGGTTAGCCAAGTCAACCTGTGTACAAATGTATCATATGATGGTTAGCCAAGTCAACATGTGTACAAATGTATCATATGATGGTTAGCCAAGTCAACATGTGTATAAATGTATCATATGATGGTTAGCCAAGTCAACATGTGTACAAATGTATCATATGATGGTTAGCCAAGTCAACATGTGTACAAATGTATCATATGATGGTTAGCCAAGTCAACATGTGTATAAACGTATCATATGATGGTTAGCCAAGTCAACATGTGTACAAATGTATCATATGATGGTTAGCCAAGTCAACATGTGTACAAATGTATCATATGATGGTTAGCCAAGTCAACATGTGTATAAACGTATCATATGATGGTTAGCCAAGTCAACATGTGTACATATGTATCATTTGATGGTTAACCCAGTCAATATGTGTATAAATGTATCATTTGATAGTGAATTCAGTCAAAATTTAGTATGTGTACAAATGTATCATGTAATGGTTAACTCAGTCAATATGTGTATAAATGTATCATTTGATGGTTAGCCTAGTCAACATGTGTACAAATGTATCATTTAATGGTGAACTCAGTCAACATGTGTACAAATGTATCATCTGATGGTTAACTCAGTCAATATGTGTATAAGTGTATCATTTAATGGTGAACTCAGTGAATATGTGTACAGATGTATCATTTGATGGTTAGCCCAGTCAACATGTGTACAAATGTATCATTTAATGGTGAACTCAGTGAATATGTGTACAGATGTATCATTTGATGGTTAGCCCAGTCAACATGTGTACAAATGTATCATTTAATGGTGAACTCAGTGAATATGTGTACAGATGTATCAATTGATGGTTAACCTAGTCAGCATGTGTATAAATGTATCATATGGTGATTAACTCAATCAACATCTGTACAAATGTATCATATGATGCTGAACTCAGTGAATATGTGTACAAATGTATCATTTGATGCTGGACTCAGTCAGTATGTGTACAAATATATTATTTGATGCTGAACTCAGTGAATATGTGTACAAATGTATCATTTGATGCTGGACTTAGTCAGTATGTGTTTGAATAAAATCATTGTAAATATAGATAAATCACAATTAATACAATTATATCAGAGTGTTGACCTATATATAGCTAAGTATGGTTTGTCAAAATTTGAAACAATGCGTCTTAGTGTAACATCACTGAACCATGACACTTCATGACAGATATCCTCTGTGTGTTACCACAGTTTTTAACATTTCTGATGAATCAATACTAATCATTGTATAATACACAACAGTTTTACTTCTTTACAATACACAGCTAACTGAATAGTTTCCACTTGTTCACTTACAATACTGGTGATAGATTAACTCAACATATTGGAAACCATGTTGTCGCCAGTTTATACTTGAATGTGATTTTTGTTGTTTCAGACTGTGACCTTGAAATGGGGGATACAGCGCCAAGGGAGGTAACCCCCACACACTCAGGAAACCCAGCCTCTGCATCTGATTATGACTATTTGATTAAATTTTTATCACTCGGTGAGTAGACCAAACGTTTATCATAGGTGAGTAGAC
Source organism: Atrina japonica (assembly GCA_030159075.1). Lineage (NCBI taxonomy): Eukaryota > Metazoa > Mollusca > Bivalvia > Pterioida > Pinnidae > Atrina > Atrina japonica. The sequence goes on from BROG01000663.1 coordinate 270,771, forward strand.
CAAACGTTTATTATAGGTGATCATGAGGAGACCAAACGTTTATCATAGGTGAGTAGACCAAACGTTTATCATAGGAGAGTAGACCAAACGTTTATCATAGGTGATCATGAGTAGACCAAATGTTTATCAAAGGTGAGTAGACCAAACTTTTATCATAGGTGAGTAGACCAAATGTTTATCATAGGTGAGTAGACCAAATGTTTATCATAGGTGAGTAGACCAAATGTTTATCATAGGTGAGTAGACCAAACATTTATCATAGGTGATCGTGAGTAGACCAAATGTTTATCATAGCTGAGTAGACCAAATGTTTATCATAGGTGAGTAGACCAAACGTTTACATGTATCATAGCTGAGTAGACCAAATGTTTTATCACTTTGTCAGTAGACCAGACATTTTATCACTTTGTCAGTAGACCAGAAGTTTTATCACTTGGTGAACAGACTAAATGTTTTTTCACTAGGTGAACGGACCAAACATTTTATCACTGTGTTAGTAGACCAGAAGTTTTATCACTTGGTGAACAGACTAAATGTTTTTTCACTAGGTGAACGGACCAAACATTTATCACTGTGTTAGTAGACCAGAAGTTTTATCACTTGGTGAACAGACTAAATGTTTTTTCACTAGGTGAACGGACCAAACATTTATCACTGTGTTAGTAGACCAGAAGTTTTATCACTTGGTGAACAGACTAAATGTTTTTTCACTTGGTGAACAGACCAAACATTTTATCACTGTGTTAGTAGACCAGAAGTTTTATCACTAAATGAGTAAATGTAAAAAATTTAGTTACAGAGTACTTCAAAAGATAAGTTTATGCCACGATCAAATTTGGACTTTGCTAACAATATGTAAATGAGGTCCTTTAAGGATAAATTCCCCTGTACCCGGCTTATCCTGGCCATGAGATTATTGGTGACAAATGACTCTACCCTGTATAATTTCTGAGTACCCCACTTATCCTCCTGAGTACCCCACTTATCCTCCTGAGTACTCCACTTATCCTCCTGAGTACCCCACTTATCCTGGCCTTGACAGCTACTGGTGACAAATGATGCTACACCGTATAATTCCTGAGTACCCCACTTATCCTGGCCTTGACAGCTACTGGTGACAAATGACGCTACTCCGTATAATTCCTGAGTACCCCACTTATCCTGGCCTTGACAGCTACTGGTGACAAATGACGCTACTCCGTATAATTCCTAAGTACCCACTTATCCTGGCCTTGACAGCTACTGGTGACAAATGATGCTACACCGTATAATTCCAGAGTACCCCACTTATCCTGGCCTTGACAGCTACTGGTGACAAATGACGCTACTCCGTATAATTCCTGAGTACCCCACTTATCCTGGCCTTGACAGCTACTGGTGACAAATGATACTACACCATATAATTCCCAAGTACACAACTTATCCTGGCCTTGACAGCTACTGGTGACAAATGACGCTACTCCGTATAATTCCTGAGTACCCCACTTAACCTGGCCTTGACAGCTACTGGTGAAAAATGACGCTACACCATATAATTCCTGAGTACCCCACTTATCCTGGCCTTGACAGCTACTGGTGACAAATGATGCTACACCGTATAATTCCCAAGTACACAACTTATCCTGGCTCTTATAGTTACTGTTGGCAAATGACGCTACCCCGTATAATTCCTGAGTGCCGAACTTAACCTGGCCCTGACAGTTACTGGTGACAAATGATGCTACACTGTATAACTCTCAAGTACCCGGCTTATCCTGGCCATGATAGTTAGTGGTGACAATTGATGCTACGCTGTAATTCCCAAGTACCGGGTTATCCTGGCCATCATAGTTAATGGCGACAAATGATGCTACGCTGTAATTCCCAAGTACCGGGTTATCCTGGCCATGATAGTTAGTGGTGACAAATGATGCTACGCTGTAATTCCCAAGTACCGGGTTATCCTGGCCATGATAGCTACTAATGGCAAATGATACTACACTGTATAATTCCCAAGCACCTGACGTATCCTAGCCATGACAGTTTATACTGATGACAAATGATGCTACGCTGTATAATTCCCAAGCACCCGACTTTTCTGGCCTTGATAGTTTTGGTGTAAAATGATGCTGCACTATAGTATGTTCCTGAGTACATGGCTTATCCTGGCTATGACAGTTACTGATGACAAATGATGCTGCGCTGTATTACGGGCTTATCCTGGCTGTGACAGTTACTGATGACAAATGATGCTGCGCTGTATTACGGGCTTATCCTGGCTGTGACAGTTACTGGTGACAAATGATTCTCCACTGTATTATGAACTTATCCTGGCTGTGACAGTTACTGGTGACAAATGATGCTGCATTGTATTATGGGCTTATCCTGGTGACAGTTACTGGTGACAAATATGCCGCTGTATTACGGGCTTATCCTGGCTGTGACAGTTACTGATGACAAATGATGCTGCGCTGTACGGGCTTATCCTGGCTGTGACAGTTACTGGTGACAAATGATTCTCCACTGTATTATGAACTTATCCTGGCTGTGACAGTTACTGGTGACAAATGATGCTGCATTGTATTATGGGCTTATCCTGGCTGTGACAGTTACTGGTGACAAATGATGCTGCGCTGTATTATGGACTTATCCTGGCTATGACAGTTACTGATGACAAATGATGCTGCACTGTATTACGGGCTTATCCTGGCTGTGACAGTTACTGGTGACAAATGATTCTCCACTGTATTATGAACTTATCCTGGCTGTGACAGTTACTGGTGACAAATGATGCTGCATTGTATTATGGGCTTATCCTGGCTGTGACAGTTACTGGTGACAAATGATGCTGCGCTGTATTATGGACTTATCCTGGCTGTGACAGTTACTGGTGACAAATGATGCTGCGCTGTATTATGGACTTATCCTGGCTATGACAGTTACTGATGACAAATGATGCTGCATTGTATTATGGGCTTATCCTGGCTGTGACAGTTATTGGTGACAAATGATGCTGCGCTGTATTACGGGCTTATCCTGGCTGTGACAGTTACTGATGACAAATGATGCTGCGCTGTATTATGGACTTATCCTGGCTATGACAGTTACTGATGACAAATGATGCTGCACTGTATTATGGACTTATCCTGGCTATGACAGTTACTGATAATGAATGATGTTACACTGTATCATGTACCTGTAAACATAGTTATTTTAAAATTTTTAAGTAGTTATCATAGTTATATAGTTATCATGGTTATATTGTTATCATGATTATATAATTATCATGGTTATAAAGTTATCATAGTTATATAGTTATCATGGTTATAAAGTTATCATAGTTATATAGTTATCATGGTTATGTAGTTATCATGGTTATATAGTTATCATGGTTATGTAGATATTGTGGTTATATAGCTATCTTAGTTATGTTATACCTGACCTGGTATCTGTATATAATCTTTTCAAAACAGCATCAAGTGGACCTACTAGTAGTATGAGAAATTGTCTATGTTAACTCATTAACCCCCAAATACATTTAGACTGGCCTAAATCATTGATTTATAGAGTTAATTTTTTCTCTGGGGATGATAAGTTAAAGGTTCATAGTAAATGCTTTTTTTTTTTTACAGGTGATTCGGGTGTTGGTAAGACAAGCTTCCTGTTCCAATACACAGATAAACAGTTCCATTCTAAATTCATTTCTACGGTCGGAATAGACTTCCGGGAGAAACGCGTGGTAAGAATCATAAAGATTTTCCAAAGATATGTTAGCTCCTTGAAGATTTTGTTGCAATATTGAATTTGCTTTTATAAAGTAATCTATCACACATGGCTTATCAACAGACTGTGGATAAAAATAGAAATTGCTGTTGTAAAAGGCAACTGATAGATGGAATAAAGTTTATTTGAAATCTCTGTAAAATCGTAATTATGGAACCAGTCATTAATTCCATTCAAAAACATTCTTTGTATGCAGAATACTGATATTTTTGATGAGATATGTTTATGTTATTGTATTAAGAGATTTTTGACTATAAATGATTGTTCTGAAATTTTGCTGCCGATGTCAGAAGCTACATGTATCAGATCTGTAATATCTCCATAAATAGCCATGTCCAGTGTATATCCTTCCCATAAATAGCCATGTCCAGTGTATATCCTTCCAATAAATAGCCAGGTCCAGTGTATATCCTTCCCATAAATAGCCATGTCCAGTTTACATTCTTCTCCAGAGAAAGACACACCCTCTCTGCCCCATAACAGAAATAGACATACTCAGCATATATCCTTCTCCAGAGTAAGACACACCCATTGCCCTATAACAGAACTAGACATACTCAGCATATATCCTTCTCCAGAGTAAGACACACCCATTGCCCTATAACAGAACTAGACATACTCAGCATATATTCTTCTCCAGAGTAAGACACACCCATTGCCCTATAACAGAACTAGACATACTCAGCATATATTCTTCTCCAGAGGAAGACACACCCATTGCCCTATAACAGAACTAGACATACTCAGCATATATTCTTCTCCAGAGTAAGACACACCCATTGCCCTATAACAGAACTAGACATACTCAGCATATATTCTTCTCCAGAGTAAGACACACCCATTGCCCTATTACAGAACTAGACATACTTCATATATTCTTCTCCAGAGTAAGACACACCCATTGCCCTATAACAGAACTAGACATACTCAGCATATATTCTTCTCCAGAGTAAGACACACCCATTGCCCTATAACAGAACTAGACATACTCAGCATATATTCTTCTCCAGAGTAAGACACACCCATTGCCCTATAACAGAACTAGACATACTCAGCATATATCCTTCTCCAGAGTAAGACACACCCATTGCCCTATAACAGAACTAGACATACTCAGCATATATCCTTCTCCATAGTAAGAAACACCCATTGCCCTATAACAGAACTAGACATACTCAGCATATATTCTTCTCCAGAGTAAGACACACCCATTGCCCTATAACAGAACTAGACATACTCAGCATATATTCTTCTCCAGAGTAAGACACACCCATTGCCCTATAACAGAACTAGACATACTCAGCATATATTCTTCTCCAGAGTAAGACACACCCATTGCCCTATTACAGAACTAGACATACTCAGCATATATTCTTCTCCAGAGTAAGACACACCCATTGCCCTATAACAGAACTAGACATACTCAGCATATATCCTTCTCCAGAGTAAGACACACCCATTGCCCTATAACAGAACTAGACATACTCAGCATATATCCTTCTCCAGAGTAAGACACACCCATTGCCCTATAACAGAACTAGACATACTCAGTATATATCCTTCTTCAAAAACAGACTCTGTCTTTATAAATTTCTCCAGAGACACACTTAAGAAAGCCTTTCTCTAAATACTGCTAATTGATTCTTATCGTAGACATTGATTAATAAGAAAATATGAATTACAATGTGGAAATAATGAAGGCCTTTTTCTGTAAAATAAAGATTTTTTTCCCAATTTGATGAAAAACTTCCCAATTTAATGTTGATACCACCATTGTAATGAAAAATTAATTAATGTAAGGGAAATTGCTTTTCCAAAAATGTTATTACATCTAGATGTCCATGTGTGTAAACAGTTTTTCCCAATTTGGCACAGATTCACAGTAAAATTCCCAATTATGTCACCAATGGCATTTTCCATAATTGACAGAGCAGGGCCTGTAGAGTAACTTGTTAGATATTTCACTTTCTTTTATTTTAAATGAAACAAATGGGAATTAGGAAGCCGCCACTGTCCAGTGATTAAAGTGTTACTCTTTAAATCATAAATCTCTCACTTCCTGTCAGCGCAGGTTTGAGTCACGCTGCCTGGAACCTAAAGTGATTTTGTGAGAAAGTTTGGCAGTTGACTTGCTGAAGGCCAGTGGTCACCTCCTGGGTACATTGTAACCGGGTTCTCTCCCCATCTTTAAAAACTGACCGCCACCATATAATTGAAAAATTGTTGAGTGTGGCATAAAACACCACTCGAATTCAAATGGAAATCAAAAGAGTGCTAAAGTTATAATGTCCTGTTGCTTATAGTGGCATTAGCTGTGTTTTGTTTTCTCCACTTTTACTATTTTGATTGATATACAGTAACATTAAGCATGATAAGATATATACACATGTACAGGCATATATATTTTCTGAAAATTGCTTGTGGTTTATTGTACATCAAGTACAATTTGTAGAAATAGAACAAATTTGATTTTTTTTTCCGGGTAAACACCGCTAATACCCATATAATCTATGTATTGAACTCTCCACTTATATATCTTATCACGAACAGTGTTTTCAATAAGAGGCGACTGGAGGCCAAAGTGACTGCTCATAAACAAACTTTGGCTGCCTAGAAATCTGTGAGATTGTATTAAATGTGTGAAGCTATGCCAGCAGAAGGCCTCTGTCAATTTCTGATTGGCCTCTTAATTGCAGAACTATTGAAAATCCTGCACAAAGATTTTGAATACTAAGTTTTAGTTGATATATGTATAACAAATCATGGGTAAATTGGATTGGTATACATTGGTGAACAAGAGTGAAAGTTATCATGGGTAAATTGGATTGGTATACATTGGTGAACAAGAGTGAAAGTTATCATGGGTAAATTGGACTGGTATTCATTGGTGAACAAGAGTGAAAGTTATCATGGGTAAATTGGACTGGTATTCATTGGTGAACAAGAGTGAAAGTTATCATGGGTAAATTGGACTGGTATTCATTGGTGAACAAGAGTGAAAGTTATCATGGGTAAATTGGACTGGTATTCATTGGTGAACAAGAGTGAAAGTTATCATGGGTAAATTGGACTGGTATTCATTGGTGAACAAGAGTGAAAGTTATCATGGGTAAATTGGACTGGTATACACTGGTGAACAAGAGTGAAAGTTATCATGGGTAAATTGTACTGGTATTCATTGGTGAACAAGAGTGAAAGTTATCATGGGTAAATTGGATTAGTATACACTGGTGAACAAGAGTGAAAGTTATCTTGGGTAAATTGGACTGGTATTCATTGGTGAACAAGAGTGAAAGTTATCATGGGGAAATTGGACTGGTATTCATTGGTGAACAAGAGTGAAAGTTATCATGGGTAAATTGGACTGGTATTCATTGGTGAACAAGAGTGAAAGTTATCATGGGTAAATTGGACTGGTATTCATTGGTAAACAAGAGTGAAAGTTATCTTGGGTAAATTGGACTGGTATTCATTGGTGAACAAGAGTGAAAGTTATCATGGGTAAATTGGACTGGTATTCATTGGTGAACAAGAGTGAAAGTTATCATGGGTAAATTGGATTGGTTTACATTGGTGAACAAGAGTGAAAGTTATCATGGGTAAATTGGACTGGTATTCATTGGTGAACAAGAGTGAAAGTTATCATGGGTAAATTGGACTGGTATTCATTGGTGAACAAGAGTGAAAGTTATCATGGGTAAATTGGATTGGTTTACATTGGTGAACAAGAGTGAAAGTTATCATGGGTAAATTGGACTGGTATTCATTGGTGAACAAGAGTGAAAGTTATCATGGGTAAATTGGACTGGTATTCATTGGTGAACAAGAGTGAAAGTTATCATGGGTAAATTGGACTGGTATTCACTGGTGAACAAGAGTGAAAGTTATCATGGGTAAATTGGACTGGTATTCATTGGTGAACAAGAGTGAAAGTTATCATGGGTAAATTGGACTGGTATTCATTGGTGAACAAGAGTGAAAGTTATCATGGGTAAATTGGACTGGTATTCATTGGTGAACAAGAGTGAAAGTTATCATGGGTAAATTGGATTGGTTTACATTGGTGAACAAGAGTGAAAGTTATCTTGGGTAAGTTGGATTGGTATTCATTGGTGAACAAGAGTGAAAGTTATCTTGGGGTAAATTGGACTGGTATTCATTGGTGAACAAGAGTGAAAGTTATCATGGGTAAATTGGACTGGTATTCATTGGTGAACAAGAGTGAATGTTATCTTCCTTGGACTTTCAAATCTATTCTTATTCAACCATTTTTTATTAAATATATGACCATTTGAAAAGTGTATATAACTGGAGACATTAAATCGTTTGGAAACATCTAGTACATGTATTGTGTAAGCGGATGATTTCCTGATACTTAGCTTTCATTTCAGGTTCACAGAGTCCCTGGTGTGGATGGATCAGTAGGTAGAAGTCACAGAATACACCTTCAACTATGGGACACAGCAGGCCAGGAAAGGTACGTTACAGATATGTATGACCTTTCACCTTTATTGGTTGAGTTCAGGTGTAACTCCTACTGCTCATAAATAAACAAAATGTGCACGGTATATATGCTTTATGATTTTAAGTACATTCTATACAACAATACGTGTGGGGTATATAGCCCTCATGGTTTTAAGTACATTCTGTGCTACAATATGTGTACAGTATAAACGCCTTATGGTTTTAAGTACATTCTGTGCTACAATATGTGTACAGTATAAACGCCTTATGGTTTTAAGTACATTCTGTGCTACAATATGTGTACAGTATAAATGCCTTATGGTTTTAAGTACATTCTGTGCTACAATATGTGTACAGTATAAACGCCTTATGGTTTTAAGTACATTCTGTGCTACAATATGTGTACAGTATAAACGCCTTATGGTTTTAAGTACATTCTGTGCTACAATATGTGTACAGTATAAACGCCTTATGGTTTTAAGTACATTCTGTGCTACAATATGTGTACAGTATAAATGCCTTATGGTTTTAAGTACATTCTGTGCTACAATATGTGTACAGTATAAATGCCTTATGGTTTTAAGTACATTCTGTGCTACAATATGTGTACAGTATAAATGCCTTATGGTTTTAAGTACATTCTGTGCTACAATATGTGTACAGTATAAACGCCTTATGGTTTTAAGTACATTCTGTGCTACAATATGTGTACAGTATAAATGCCTTATGGTTTTAAGTACATTCTGTGCTACAATATGTGTACAGTATAAACGCCTTATGGTTTTAAGTACATTCTGTGCTACAATATGTGTACAGTATAAACGCCTTATGGTTTTAAGTACATTCTGTGCTACAATATGTGTACAGTATAAACGCCTTATGGTTTTAAGTACATTCTGTGCTACAATATGTGTACAGTATAAATGCCTTATGGTTTTAAGTACATTCTGTGCTACAATATGTGTACAGTATAAATGCCTTATGGTTTTAAGTACATTCTGTGCTACAATATGTGTACAGTATAAACGCCTTATGGGTACATCCTATATATCAAGGCTTGACACCATAAAACTTAAGAATTATTTAAGTCCAAAATTTGAACTAAACTTTTTCCTGAAATCATGATTGACAAGCAGGTCAAGTTGAGAATAACCCTTTTATCAGATACAGTGGTAAAGTTGCTGTAGTTAATACAGTGGGTAGATCAGTTTATTTTTTATCAGATACAGTGGTAAAGTTGCTGTAGTTAATACAGTGGGTAGATCAGTTAATTTTTTATCAGATACAGTGGTAAAGTTGCTGTAGTTAATACAGTGGGTAGATCAGTTAATTTTTTATCAGATACAGTGGTAAAGTTGCTGTAGTCAATACAGTGGGTAGATCAGTTAGTTTTTATCAGATGCAGTGGTAAAGTTGCTTTAGTCAATACAGTGGGTAGATCAGTTAATTTTTTATCAGATGCAGTGGTAAAGTTGCTGTAGTTAATACAGTGGGTAGATCAGTTAATTTTTAATCAGATGCAGTGGTAAAGTTGCTGTAGTTAATACAGTGGGTAGATCAGTTAATTTTTAATCAGATGCAGTGGTAAAGTTGCTGTAGTCAATACAGTGGGTAGATCAGTTAATTTTTATCAGATACAGTGGTAAAGTTGCTGTAGTTAATACAGTGGGTAGATCAGTTAATTTTTTATCAGATACAGTGGTAAAGTTGCTGTAGATAATACAGTGGGTAGATCAGTTAATTTTTATCAGATACAGTGGTAAAGTTGCTGTAGTTAATACAGTGGGTAGATCAGTTAATTTTGATCAGATACAGTGGTAAAGTTGCTGTAGTTAATAGAGTGGGTAGATCAGTTAATTTTGATCAGATACAGTGGTAAAGTTGCTGTAGTTAATAGAGTGGGTAGATCAGTTAATTTTGATCAGATACAGTGGTAAAGTTGCTGTAGTTAATAGAGTGGGTAGATCAGTTAATTTTTTATCAGATACAGTGGTAAAGTTGCTGTAGTTAATAGAGTGGGTAGATCAGTTAATTTTTATCAGATACAGTGGTAAAGTTGCTGTAGTTAATAGAGTGGGTAGATCAGTTAGTTTTTATCAGATACAGTGGTAAAGTTGCTGTAGTTAATAGAGTGGGTAGATCAGTTAATTTTTATCAGATACAGTGGTAAAGTTGCTGTAGTTAATGCAGTGGGTAGATCAGTTAATTTTTATCAGATACAGTGGTAAAGTTGCTGTAGTTAATAGAGTGGGTAGATCAGTTAATTTTTATCAGATACAGTGGTAAAGTTGCTGTAGTTAATACAGTGGGTAGATCAGTTAATTTTTTATCAGATACAGTGGTAAAGATGCTGTAGTTAATACAGTGGGTAGATCAGTTAATTTTTTATCAGATACAGTGGTAAAGTTGCTGTAGTTAATACAGTGGGTAGATCAGTTAATTTTGATCAGATACAGTGGTAAAGTTGCTGTAGTTAATACAGTGGGTAGATCAGTTAATTTTTTTATCAGATACAGTGGTAAAGTTGCTGTAGTCAATACAGTGGGTAGATCAGTTAATTTTTTATCAGATACAGTGGTAAAGTTGCTGTAGTTAATACAGTGGGTAGATCAGTTAATTTTTATCAGATACAGTGGTAAAGTTGCTGTAGTTAATACAGTGGGTAGATCAGTTAATTTTTTATCAGATGCAGTGGTAAAGTTGCTGTAGTCAATACAGTGGGTAGATCAGTTAATTTTTATCAGATGCTGTGGTAAAGTTGCTGTAGTTAATACAGTGGGTAGATCAGTTAATTTTTTATCAGATGCAGTGGTAAAGTTGCTGTAGTTAATACAGTGGGTAGATCAGTTAATTTTTGATCAGATGCAGTGGTAAAGTTGCTGTAGTCAATACAGTGGGTAGATCAGTTAATTTTTATCAGATACAGTGGTAAAGTTGCTGTAGTTAATACAGTGGGTAGATCAGTTAATTTTTTATCAGATACAGTGGTAAAGTTGCTGTAGTTAATACAGTGGGTAGATCAGTTAATTTTTATCAGATACAGTGGTAAAGTTGCTGTAGTTAATACAGTGGGTAGATCAGTTAATTTTTATCAGATACAGTGGTAAAGTTGCTGTAGTTAATAGAGTGGGTAGATCAGTTAATTTTTATCAGATACAGTGGTAAAGTTGCTGTAGTTAATAGAGTGGGTAGATCAGTTAATTTTGATCAGATACAGTGGTAAAGTTGCTGTAGTTAATACAGTGGGTAGATCAGTTAATTTTTTTATCAGATACAGTGGTAAAGTTGCTGTAGTCAATACAGTGGGTAGATCAGTTAATTTTTGATCAGATACAGTGGTAAAGTTGCTGTAGTTAATACAGTGGGTAGATCAGTTAATTTTTTATCAGATACAGTGGTAAAGTTGCTGTAGTTAATGCAGTGGGTAGATCAGTTAATTTTTTATCAGATACAGTGGTAAAGTTGCTGTAGTCAATACAGTGGGTAGATCAGTTTGTTTTTATCAGATGCAGTGGTAAAGTTGCTGTAGTCAATACAGTGGGTAGATCAGTTAATTTTTTATCAGATACAGTGGTAAAGTTGCTGTAGTTAATACAGTGGGTAGATCAGTTAGTTTTTATCAGATACAGTGGTAAAGTTGCTGTAGTCAATACAGTGGGTAGATCAGTTAATTTTTTATCAGATACAGTGGTAAAGTTGCTGTAGTTAATACAGTGGGTAGATCAGTTAATTTTGATCAGATACAGTGGTAACGTTGCTGTAGTTAATACAGTGGGTAGATCAGTTAATTTTTTATCAGATACAGTGGTAAAGTTGCTGTAGTTAATAGAGTGGGTAGATCAGTTAGTTTTTATCAGATACAGTGGTAAAGTTGCTGTAGTTAATACAGTGGGTAGATCAGTTAGTTTTTTATCAGATACAGTGGTAAAGTTGCTGTAGTTAATAGAGTGGGTAGATCAGTTAATTTTTATCAGATACAGTGGTAAAGTTGCTGTAGTTAATAGAGTGGTTAGATCAGTTAATTTTTATCAGATACAGTGGTAAAGTTGCTGTAGTTAATACAGTGGGTAGATCAGTTAATTTTTATCAGATACAGTGGTAAAAAGTTGCTGTAGTTAATAGAGTGGGTAGATCAGTTAATTTTTATCAGATACAGTGGTAAAGTTGCTGTAGTTAATAGAGTGGGTAGATCAGTTAATTTTGATCAGATACAGTGGTAAAAAGTTGCTGTAGTTAATACAGTGGGTAGATCAGTTAATTTTTTATCAGATACAGTGGTAAAGTTGCTGTAGTCAATACAGTGGGTAGATCAGTTAATTTTTGATCAGATACAGTGGTAAAGTTGCTGTAGTTAATAGAGTGGGTAGATCAGTTAATTTTGATCAGATACAGTGGTAAAGTTGCTGTAGTTAATACAGTGGGTAGATCAGTTAATTTTTTTATCAGATACAGTGGTAAAGTTGCTGTAGTCAATACAGTGGGTAGATCAGTTAATTTTTGATCAGATACAGTGGTAAAGTTGCTGTAGTTAATACAGTGGGTAGATCAGTTAATTTTTATCAGATACAGTGGTAAAGTTGCTGTAGTTAATGCAGTGGGTAGATCAGTTAATTTTTTATCAGATACAGTGGTAAAGTTCCTGTAGTCAATACAGTGGGTAGATCAGTTTGTTTTTATCAGATGCAGTGGTAAAGTTGCTGTAGTCAATACAGTGGGTAGATCAGTTAATTTTTTATCAGATACAGTGGTAAAGTTGCTGTAGTTAATACAGTGGGTAGATCAGTTAGTTTTTATCAGATACAGTGGTAAAGTTGCTGTAGTCAATACAGTGGGTAGATCAGTTAATTTTTTATCAGATACAGTGGTAAAGTTGCTGTAGTTAATACAGTGGGTAGATCAGTTAATTTTGATCAGATACAGTGGTAACGTTGCTGTAGTTAATACAGTGGGTAGATCAGTTAATTTTTATCAGATACAGTGGTAAAGTTGCTGTAGTTAATAGAGTGGGTAGATCAGTTAGTTTTTATCAGATACAGTGGTAAAGTTGCTGTAGTTAATACAGTGGGTAGATCAGTTAGTTTTTATCAGATACAGTGGTAAAGTTGCTGTAGTTAATAGAGTGGGTAGATCAGTTAATTTTTATCAGATACAGTGGTAAAGTTGCTGTAGTTAATAGAGTGGTTAGATCAGTTAATTTTTATCAGATACAGTGGTAAAGTTGCTGTAGTTAATACAGTGGTTAGATCAGTTAATTTTTATCAGATACAGTGGTAAAGTTGCTGTAGTTAATAGAGTGGGTAGATCAGTTAATTTTTATCAGATACAGTGGTAAAGTTGCTGTAGTTAATAGAGTGGGTAGATCAGTTAATTTTGATCAGATACAGTGGTAAAGTTGCTGTAGTTAATACAGTGGGTAGATCAGTTAATTTTTTATCAGATACAGTGGTAAAGTTGCTGTAGTCAATACAGTGGGTAGATCAGTTAATTTTTGATCAGATACAGTGGTAAAGTTGCTGTAGTTAATACAGTGGGTAGATCAGTTAATTTTTATCAGATACAGTGGTAAAGTTGCTGTAGTTAATACAGTGGGTAGATCAGTTAATTTTTTATCAGATACAGTGGTAAAGTTGCTGTAGTTAATACAGTGGGTAGATCAGTTAATTTTTATCAGATACAGTGGTAAAGTTGCTGTAGTTAATACAGTGGGTAGATCAGTTAATTTTTTATCAGATACAGTGGTAAAGTTGCTGTAGTTAATACAGTGGGTAGATCAGTTAATTTCTATCAGATACAGTGGTAAAGTTGCTGTAGTTAATACAGTGGGTAGATCAGTTAATTTTTTATCAGATACAGTGGTAAAGTTGCTGTAGTTAATAGAGTGGGTAGATCAGTTAATTTTTATCAGATACAGTGGTAAAGTTGCTGTAGTTAATACAGTGGGTAGATCAGTTAATTTTTATCAGATACAGTGGTAAAGTTGCTGTAGTTAATACAGTGGGTAGATCAGTTAATTTTTATCAGATACAGTGGTAAAGTTGCTGTAGTTAATACAGTGGGTAGATCAGTTAATTTTTATCAGATACAGTGGTAAAGTTGCTGTAGTTAATACAGTGGGTACATCAGTTAGTTTTTATCAGATACAGTGGTAAAGTTGCTGTAGTTAATACAGTGGGTAGATCAGTTAATTTTGATCAGATACAGTGGTAAAGTTGCTGTAGTTAATACAGTGGGTAGATCAGTTAATTTTGATCAGATACAGTGGTAAAGTTGCTGTAGTTAATAGAGTGGGTAGATCAGTTAATTTTGATCAGATACAGTGGTAAAGTTGCTGTAGTTAATACAGTGGGTAGATCAGTTAATTTTTTATCAGATACAGTGGTAAAGTTGCTGTAGTTAATACAGTGGGTAGATCAGTTAATTTTTTATCAGATACAGTGGTAAAGTTGCTGTAGTTAATACAGTGGGTAGATCAGTTAATTTTTATCAGATACAGTGGTAAAGTTGCTGTAGTTAATACAGTGGGTAGATCAGTTAATTTTTTATCAGATACAGTCGTAAAGTTGCTGTAGTCAATACAGTGTGTAGATCAGTTAGTTTTTATCAGATGCAGTGGTAAAGTTGCTGTAGTCAATACAGTGGGTAGATCAGTTAATTTTTGATCAGATACAGTGGTAAAGTTGCTGTAGTTAATACAGTGGGTAGATCAGTTAATTTTTATCAGATACAGTGGTAAAGTTGCTGTAGTTAATACAGTGGGTAGATCAGTTAATTTTTTATCAGATACAGTGGTAAAGTTGCTGTAGTTAATACAGTGGGTAGATCAGTTAATTTTTATCAGATACAGTGGTAAAGTTGCTGTAGTCAATACAGTGGGTAGATCAATTAATTTTTGATCAGATACAGTGGTAAAGTTGCTGTAGTTAATAGAGTGGACACCTATCAACATTCTTGTGTTGCATGGGACTAGAGATAGACTGTTATTTATGTTTTACTGGTCCACTTGATCATGAGTGAAAAAGGGGGAGGAGCGCTTATACAGACATGGGCACTTATTGGCTCAAAAACGGTATTCTTGGCAAAATGACTTTTGAACTTAAGTCTAGTTAAAATACTGTGGTTAAGAAAATTAATTATCACAAGATTCCGTCAAAGATTATTTTTTTCTTTGTGTTATTTGACACAGCATTTTCTCAGTCAAACAATAGCAGTCAGATTTTTAATAATTAAAGAGACAGTTACTGTACAATGTCTGGGCTATTTTTAACCTAGGACAAAGCTGCATACCTTAACCTGGTTAATATATGTAATAATCAGCTTATATTTCAGTAGGTCTGTGTTGACTAGAGGAGATAAAGGTCCACTTTTTAGTTGTTTAGTAGTAGAGAAAGATGTCGGGTTTTATTCAGTATACTAGCTCGTACAAATGTACCAATGACAGGGTTAGGCCCTCAAAATTGTCGTGACTGATCCCTCACCAAGCACTTGCCACAGGAAATGAAAGTCACGTCTTTTGGATGAAACCTAAAATCATGGTTTCAACCAATTCATGTTTGAGTATCTTTACATAACTAATAAAGATGTTATTTTAAGGTTTTTGAACAAAGGTATTGCTGTTTATAAAAATTAGGAAGTAAAGGGAACTGAACAATTCAACTTTTTTAAAAGATGTTCAAAGTCATGATAGATCTTGTAAATCTAAGTCTGACTCTGGTTGTCGTCTGTTTTGTAATGTAAACATATCGTAAAGTGTATAGATTTCTACCGATGCATAATCAAACATCTGCAACCAATAATTTCTTATATTTCAAATAAATGTTTTGATTTCAAGATGAAATGTGGTATAGGTCAGCCTAAACTAATTTATAATTTTAGTAGATTTAGGCCGTGTATTCCCAGGTCAAACAGTAACTACATTGTACATGTAGGTCAATATTAAAAAATTACATATACCTGTGACAATGGCAACTAAAAATGATACCCAAATTTTCAGTGTTATAGTATATATATATTAATATATATGAATACCTTGTCACATTCGGAGTCAGCAGGAATTAGGCAGAACCAGCTGGAAAACAAACAAAATTGGGCCACACTCCCAAGGGAAATATAATTGGCATCTATTTTTACAGCTTTGTAAGAATGCCATTCAAATACTGTATAAATTCACTTCAAATGCAGTCAGAACGCTTCTAGAATAGTCA
The DNA here is from genome assembly GCA_030159075.1 of Atrina japonica. Lineage (NCBI taxonomy): Eukaryota > Metazoa > Mollusca > Bivalvia > Pterioida > Pinnidae > Atrina > Atrina japonica. The sequence goes on from BROG01000663.1 coordinate 287,198, forward strand.
CCGAATATGGTTGGAACTTTCAAGAATCCAAACAGAAAGCAACTCGAATATTTAAAATGTACATCAAAAGCAGCACAAATATCTTGATCGTATCAAGAATGAAGCTAAAAGCCAGTAGCAGCTATCAAACACAGTTTTATACGAAGAAATACAGTTTGGGTTCTCCTTCAAATGCGATCAAAATGTTTTGATACCAGAATGCTGAAAGATATTTAGAATGTAGTCAGGATGGTAAATATCCAAGAACACAAATTTTTATTCCAGTGATATTCCGGCTCATTCTACCCCTCATGTGACTAGGGTATAAGGGAGAAACCTTGACTCCATGGACCGACAGATTAGTAATACAGAGAATTAATTCAGAATAGTTTTTGTTTCAACAAATTTATGGAATATTATGTGAGTATTTCTAAGTACAGGTCACTGTAAATGATTTAATTTTTATACATGTAACATGCCAACGGAAACATATATGTGACAATGTTCTGTACATACATGTATGTCTCTGATACCAACTGTTTTTAAAATTGATTTGCATTTTGATATTTGTATAAATTCAGCAATTCAGATTTGACAAAGAATTTGCCTTTCAGGATTTCAGTCCTTTGATATTTCCTTAAAAATTTCTTTATTTTCAGATTCCGCAGCCTTACGACAGCATTTTTTCGTGATGCAATGGGTTTCTTACTTCTGTTTGATCTGACAAATGAACAGTCATTTTTAAATATCCGTAACTGGTTAAGTCAGTTACAAACTCACGCATACTGTGAAAATCCGGACATTATCTTGTGTGGGAATAAAGTGGATATGGAGGATCAGAGAGCTGTAACTGAAGATAGAGCCAGAGAATTAGCTGAAAAATATGGGTAAGAGTTGTCTCTTCTTTATTCGAAGATAAAACTATTAAGAACTTTTCTTTCATCACATGATATATGGATGATAGCTGACTTCTTCTTTTAACTCAAAACATATTAAAAAGAAAAACAATGAGGAATTTAAAGATACATTAACTGAATTCACCAAACAGACGATTTCAATTTTTTCTTCTTTCGATACTTGATATACAATAACCAAATATGAGCTATACACAGGCATAAAAATCCTATTCCTATACATTTTGTGAAAATAAGGTCAGGTCTAATGTGGTAAGCAAATACAAATTTAACCCTTATCCCGCCACATTACATTGACTGACTCAGCCAGCCACTGCTGCATATGTATTACAATGTATACACACCACTGCCAGATTAAAACTGAATTTTTATCAATTTGAACTGGTCACTTTAACTTGTAATTGTGAGTTTATTTGTGTAAACTGACCCATATATCCACATATAATTTTAATAAAAATGATTGCAGTTAATGTTTTTGAAGTGTTTTATTATTTTTTTTAGTTCAGGTATTCATTGTTAATTAACAGTTAAAGTTGTAATTTCTGCGACTGTATTTGCTTTCCATGACTCGGCATGAGTGAAACCGACGCAGCCAATGTCCGACATTGTGGCTTTAGATGCTTGCTAAAATTAATTAAATTTGAGACAGTGATTTGTCTCCTAAACAAAAGATTCCCACATTGTTTTTTTAAACAATAAAAAAAATCTAAAAGATTACCGTTGCCAGGTACATAGCACGCAAGTCCTGGTGTCACAGTGAACTGAGTGTTTACCGGTAGGGAGTCAATGTTGGTCTAGTCGTCCTCGTTAATGCACAGAATAATCCTATCGGTCGTTGACTTATCCACAGGAGTTTTCTGAGAACTTGTGTTGAATTTACATCTAAGTCTCCTATTTCAAATCAGAGGAAATCGTATTCCTTCTCCGAGTTGTAACTACTGAAATATAGCTCCAAATGCCATTATCGCACAGTAAACAAAGCGATGCAGACGCCATTTGTAATACTTTCGTTTTCTCAGAAGCGAGATTCTAAAGGTTGTTTAAGTCATTCAGTTTTATTTTTAGTGATAAAAGTGTGTCAACCAATCAGATTAAAGACTTATCTATGACGTGTCCGTATCTTTTTATATTCATCGTTGGTCTTTTACATAGGATTCCATAGTATTTATAGCGTACTTGGAAATCATATATTGACGTACTTGGAGCGAGAGCGGGTTTATTAAAATTGTATATTGATGTGTTTGGCAATGGTTGAGGGCATTGTAAAATTGTATATTGATGTGTTTGGCAATGGTTGAGGGCATTGTAAAATTGTATATTGACCTGTTTGGTGGGATAAGGGTTAATAGTTAGGTTGAATTAATCAATTGCAAGTGAATAATAGCCAAACTGAGTATGTCAAGCAATTTTCACAAAATATTTAGAAATTTAGGACATTTTATGCCTGTGTATATCTCTTTAAGTTATTCTTTCGCAATCTAAGTAGTGAAAAGGGAAAGAAAATATTTTGAAAAAAAAACTCTAAAAAACACATCAAATAATACCCCTTTAAAACACATCAAATAATACCCCTTTAAAACACATCAAATAATACCCCTTTAAAACACATCAAATAATACCCCTTTAAAACACATCTAATAATACCCCTTTAAAACACATCTAATAATACCCCTTTAAAACACATCTAATAATACCCCTTTAAAACACATCTAATAATACCCCTTTAAAACACATCTAATAATACCCCTTTAAAACACATCTAATAATACCCCTTTAAAACACATCTAATAATACCCCTTTAAAACACATCTAATAATACCCCTTTAAAACACATCTAATAATACCCCTTTAAATAACTATGTTATTGATAATTAAACGCACCAGTCTTTTAACCTTTATCTTGTGGCCGAAATGTCACAAAACACATGTTTTTGTTTGCAGATTATGAAAGCAGAATTTGGTGTTTAATGAAAAAAGCAATACCGGACAGAATGGATATTTCATGATAATAATTCATGATATATATTGTTATAAAATATAAATTGTTTGTAGGTAAATAATTGAAAGCACAGCTCAACAAGCCATGGAAATCAAAGTCAAGAATAATGTGTGTACAATGTACAAAAGTAACAGAATTCCAGACTGGATAAACTCTAGATGAATCAGAATGCTTTTTACTGCATTTGTTATACAAGGAACTGTGGTCATTTTCAAGGCATTGCCTAAGTTCATATGAACAGTAAAATTTGTACATTTCAAAGGTTAAGATATACATGTAATATTAACATGTTTAATGAAATACATAAGATTTGATAGATAAAAAAAATGAAAATTTACTTTTGAAATTTGCATTTATCTTAACATATAATATTTACATTTGTTATAATGTTGATGATATAGATGACAGATTTCCATTTAAAATTCAACAGACACAAACAAATTATTTTTTTATGTATTGACCATATAATCAATATTTTTTAAAAAACTGGATATGAAAAGACTGCACATGTATTGAGTTGTTTCCCTTTAACTTCAAAATAGTTATGATTCATTCGGCCTTCTTCGGTAAAGATCGGCAATCTCTGAGTGCATGATGTGTGATGTACACACTAATTATGTCGGCCATTACTCATTAGTGTCAAGACACTACACAAACTTGTTTATATCAAAATCACAATGAATATGTGACATTTGACGGTAGAAAGCAGTTGATTTATTCTTTCCAAATGCATTTAAGTCTGGTAAGCTAAGTGTCACGATCTAGATTTTGAGTTTTGGAAATTACTCTAGCCAATTCACTTAACCACAGAACAAAACAAGAATTAAATAAATTTCAAAATAACAAAAAGCAAAATAAATCCAAACAATAATACACTCACATACAGCACACATACATAATATGCACACTATACACAGTTAAATTTAACAAAATGTCTATACCACACTGATAAACGCTAAATTAGACAAAACATCTATACCACACTGATAAACACAACTAACGATGACAATACATAAACAAGTACTCTAAAGTCACTCAGTATGCTCCTTCATTGCATCTTCGTGTTTTTTATCGTAACCGCGCACACGCAATATCTATAGCTATAGTTTGGTGTTCACTGATGCAATTATGTTGTATTTAGTTTCTCCATTTGCTTTAAAACAGTCTCTTGAGTTTGCATATAAGAGTGTTGTTATATAAATCTACTGTTGTTATAGTTGTAGTATTTGCGTTGTATACTAGTAGGCAAAACCACCACAACACACTTTGTATAACACCAATGGTCATCTATAATATAAATATTTACAAATAAAGGAATAGACGCTTTAAACATTTGCAATGTTCTAAATCACAAAAAAGTTCAATCCTGTGTTCCACCATATTTTAAATTGAAGACCATGCCTTGCATTTCATATAGCTATACACCTACCATCGCATCCAAGCTATTCAATTACAAACAGGTTTTGCAATGCCTGGACATCAGTCATCTTCTACACAACACTGTCACATGTTCATGTGCTTCATCTCCTTTCAAATACAATCCTATCGGGCATGTCATTACTGGCAACGTTTCTATTGTTCAAAATGAAAGCCTCAAAAATCTTATTTTAAGAGGCCCTAAATGCCGGGAAGCCCGTTCCTTTAATTGGCTTCAGAATTTCGGTTTAGTTATGAATTCTGTCGAAGATTATGTCAGACGATGGGCTAAACATTAAGACGTAGAACCAGACACTTTGTCTGAATGGCTTAAAGCCATATGATGGTTGATAAAATCTTGTATTCGAAAACTTAAAGGGACTATGAAAACATGTTATCCCTCTGTATTTAGTGATCCAGAAGTAGTTACTGAACTAGATAGATTACATGACCAATATGTACTGGTACCAGCAGACAAAGCCTCAAATAATAGTTTTTATTTGTAAGGCACATTACTATAATTGTTTATTAGAAGAACTTGGATTTAATACGAATTCTGGTAATCCTACGTACACACATAGCTCACTTTCAAAGGACGAGATCCTTCAAAATCTCATGTCAGTATTACGCTTTTAGAAAATATGAAGGCACACAATTTTTCTCAAATTCACAGTATCAATACATATGACTTCTCTACTCTTTACACAACTATTCCACATAAAAATTAAAAGAAAGACTTTTTAGCATCATAGACAACTGGGTTTTTTTCACTAAAGGTGGTACCCGAAAATTTAAATATCTAGTAATTGGCTATCAGGAAACTTATTTTGTCCAACACCACTCTGATTCTACTCATAAATACTCTAAGTTGATATAAAAAACATGCTGGAATTTCTAATAGACAATATATTTGTAATGTTCGGAGACGTGTTCTTTGAACAAAGTGTCGGCATTCCTATGGGAACCAATTGTGCCCCTTTATTGGCCAACCTGTTCCTTTATTCAGACGAAGCAGACTTCATTCAGAAACTGCTGAATTAAAAGAAGAAAAAGTTAGCAGTGACCTTTAATTTGACATTTAGATATATTGATGACGTTTTGTCAATTAATAATGACAATTTTCATACATATGTCAATGCAATTTATCCCAGCGAACTAGAATTAAAGATACAACAGAATCAAGCACACACGCTTCATACTTAGACATTTTACTTACTATAGACACGGACAGGAAATTAACAACTAAGCTATACGACAAATGCGACGATTTCGGCATTCCCATTGTTAATTTTCCACATTTAAGTAGTAATATCCCTCAGTCACCCGCATATGGAGTTTATATTTCACAAATGATCTGATATGCCAGGGTGTGTACAACATATTAAGATTTCATATACAGAGGTAAACTACTCACTGACAAATTATTATTGACACAGGGATATCGAAAACCGCGTTTAATGTCAATGTTCCGCAAATTTTACAGTTGGTATAATAGTCTTGTTTGCGATTACTCTGTTTCACTAAGTGAAATGTTGAGTTGCCTTTTCGTTGGCAGTTGTTGAGATGTCTGTACCAATTGTGACAAGGATTCACTCCTCACGTATTTCATTGGACTTGACTGTGGACTCACGGTGGGTGTGACTGGTCGACAGGGGGTGCTTACTCCTCCATGGCACCTGATCCCACCTCTTGGTTTCCAGAGGTCCATACTTATCCATTTTTACCGGATTTGTATCTATGTCCTGAACATTCTATTGATTTATACTTTGGTATGTGAGATTTTTTATATTACATGAATCATTAAACCGGTTAAACAACAGTAACCAGGTGACTGTTTAGCCAAAAATAGCAACAGTAGGACAGTTAAGGTGCACTAATGATGCATAAAATATAATACAAAAGTAAGGTGCGCAAAAGATGCTAGAAACTAGAAAAATATATTGTAACAATGTTTTACAAATTAGAGAAACAACTATGTACAATTTGACATTGTGACACTAAACTTTAAGTAAACTCATATGTTACAAATCAATCTTTTAAATTGTGTTTACAATCATACATTCAACTCTTGTTACAAAGGCCAGTTTGGGATCCAGTTAATTTGTTGTTATATCAAATTTCCAGGCTTGTTGCCAAAATAAGATTGCATTAAATCTCAATTCCATATGACTACATAAATAAAAAAAATGACTTCAACAAATAAAATTGTTCCTATTGTTATTTTCATTCTATCAGTTTAATAAATTATGGCAACAATTTTTCATTTTTGATGCTTTTTCGTTATAACAAGTCATTTTAACAGGTAAAGTGTGTGTTTATTGCCGAAAATCACTGCCGGTGCTGGAAACCTAGTATGTCGTTATATCAAACAAATTAACATGGATGTAAATTCATTCCCATGAAATTTCTGCCGTTAACCAAAAATGCTGTTATATCGAGTGCTGTTATAACAAGAGGTGACTGTATCTGTTTTATAAACCAAAACCTAGGAGGTTCATGACCATGACATTATAATTTGACCTTATTGCACCATTGTTAAACATATTTGTCAGTCTTTTTTTCAGGCTTCCATTGTTTGAGACCATTGTACTAATGTTATACATTTTTGTAAATCTTCTTCAGGCTTCCATACTTTGAGACCAGTGCTGCCACCGGTCAGAATGTAGCCAAAGCAGTGGAGTGTCTTCTGGATATGGTAATGTTACGTATGGAACAATGTATAGACAAATCTCAATTACCCGGAGCCAGAAATGGACACCACGTTAGGCAATATGAAATGGATGAGGCCAGTGATAGGAGTGGTTGTTCATGCTAGACACATATTGTGTTTTGTAAATTATTTACCAGAGAGATTCTATGAGACTGCTTAAGTAACAGATGAAGTTATGGAGGAGGTCCTAAAATGTTGTGATCATCAGTGATGCCTGATATATATAAAAATCATAAACTTTTAGAACATGAAATGTCTCTCCGAAAATAAAAAATTATGGCAGGTGAAATATCTCCCTGCTAGTGCAAACATAAGAAGATATGTCTCCCTAAAAATACAAAATTATGCCAGGTGAAATATCTCCCTGAAAATGAAGAGCCCCAGCTTTGCTTTTTAAAGTTTAGCAATAACAGTGTGTCAAAATGGTTTAAACATGATTGATAGAAATCAGTCAGTAATCGAAATAAGAAAACAAATCTGACTAAATATAGAGGGTTTGACAGGATGGTGTTTTAAGCCCTGTTTTTTTCTTTTTCTTTTCTTTTTTTGTATTGAAAATTGTAAAGAAATTATTTATAATTTGTAATCTTTTGATATGAGAATAACATATGATGCTTAATTGGCTTTTCAAATATCCTTTTACAGACTGTCAGAGAACAAGGTCAAAGGTCAAAATTGTATTTTTGCATGAAATGATATTTTTGGTGATGATGTTTTTAGTTGACAACTTAAAGTAATATATAGTTTTTTTTACGTGTTTTTATACAGAATTCAAATCGAAGCATTTTTTCACTCCTTTACCTCTTGAATGGGGATTGGTTTTTTTAGAAATAATTCATAAGATTTTTTCATGTAATAAATTAACCTTGATGAAACACACATTTATATTTTTTTTAAATTCTGTAAAATGGTAGCTTCAATTGGAATTTTGATGTACTGCTTTTCAGCTAATTCTGCCTGTCAGTGATGTATTACCAAACAAGGAGTAATTACAGCTACATTTAGAATGAGATAATATATTTACCTTGATGTCAAAGATGAACATCTATAATGTTTTATTGTCATTCCGTCTGAGACTTTAACCTTCCATGTCAGTAAAGAGCCAAGTAAAACTAATTACTCCCGTTCCAGAAAATACACTGATTTATTATAATAGTTATAATAAGCCTAAAAGCTGTAACTAGTATCACTCTCTGAAATCAGTTTTTTTTTGCCACCAGCTTACAATACCTCTTTCCTGCCTAGACTGTAAGAAATTCTATAGAAAAATATCTGAAGATGATAAACTGCCAATGACAAGACTGATAACAGTAAATAATGCAGTTAACAGAAGAAATGAAGCTTGGCCTTAGTATATTTTGGGATTATTTTGGATGGTACTGCCCTAATTTTTTGTGGTTGTGGTAAACTCTCGAGCTCATTCAAAATTTTTACCATGTTTGGTTGTGATAAAGTTCAACTCATTTTGTAAAGTCTATAATATGTTCATCCAAAATTGCAGTTGGACTAGACTATCAATTATGTAAAAGGAGAGTTCATTATTTTATTAGGGGAGTACAAGTTAGTAATACTTGCTTTTTAGATATTGTGACTTGTTGTCCTCACTCGGTAGTAGTGCCCTTGTCTGTCTGGGCATATGTTAACTTTCTGACTCCTCCTTAGAATTTGTTTAAACAATTGGGTGAATGTCTATCAGATTTATTCATTTGGAGCCAGTTGGTTCCTGATTGGCTAAATTTTGAAAATTATTTTTCCAAAAATTCCAAATACCATAGCTATGTTGCTTTTTTTGAGTTATTCAGTTTTGTTACTCTAAAATTTATTGGTTGAAAATGAGGTGCCCATTTGGTTCAACATTGGAGTCTCAGAACTGCATACAAAAAGCTCCAGCTAAAGAAGAATGGGAGATAAATTTATACATAATATTGCAGATGCTTTGCCATTAATGTGTTAATGTTCATTTATGCCAGTTGTCTGGAAAAAAAAATTCATGGACAGTGTCTATGTTTAACAATGGACCCTATGGAAAGTACATATAAAGATTTTCTTCATAAGAACCATGGGAGAAGTCATTTTAAGATATTTCAGATGTGATGATTCTTATGTGCTTAAATATCATTGCTTTAAACTTTAATTCCCAATAATTGATAACTAATGCCCCTTTGGGAGTACTTAGTTTAGCCTGGGAAGGCTTTGGGAAATTCCTAAAACACTCTTTCCGACTCACTCGACAAATTGATGAAGAAATATTGCAGATAAGCTGACGGTTAATTGCTGGCATAATGTTGTTACTTTTATGCAAATTAGTTGAAAAACGAGGCTCCCTAAGGAAACATAATTCAACATTGGATCCTATTGGCAATACATACAAAATCTTCCTCTCAAGAATCATGGAAGCAATCAATGCCAAATATTGCAGATATGGTGATTGTTATATGCTCGCCTGTGTTATGTGTGTAGTTACCTTCCTGCCCATTTATTGAGAGTTCCAATTAGGGAACTTGGTTTAACATTGATTCCTATTGAAATGGCTTTCCTCTTGAGAACCATGAAATTACTTTTATCCACAGTAACTGAAAAATTAGTCTCTCATAGGGAGAGTAAATTAACACAATCCAGATATATTTCTTGGTATAAGTGGCAGATATATTTCTAGGTATAAGTGGCAGCATTATTTTCCATGGTATATGTGGCAGATATTTCTTGGTATAAGTGGCAGATATATTTCTTGGTATAAGTGGCAGATATATTTCTTGGTATACTTTTCTTTGTATAAGTGGCAGATATTTCTTTGTATAAATGGCAGATATATTTCTTGGTATAAGTGGCAGATATATATTTTGTGGTATACTTTTCTTTGTATAAATGGCAGATATATTTCTTGGTATATATGGCAGACATGTTCCTTGTGTGGCAGATATGCTACTTGGTATGTGTTCACCAAATTTTTTTCAATTATCGGTTGAAGAATATTTCCAGAACTAGAAGACTAAATTTTACATTAGATTTGGAAATATGGGAATTTTATACAAATCATCTCAGCCTTGTTAGCATTATCTGCATTAAAACCAGTTGACCAATTATGTTTGCTTTTTATATGTATTGAATATGGAAGAGACATAGACAAAAGACTTGCCACTTTGTTATACAAGGGAGCTTTCATTGTTCCCATATAGTTGTACATGTAATCTCTCCAAATGTTTTGTATATCGTTATATAGTCTATTTATTGTATTAACATTACATTCCTGTAGGCTTTGTCATCTGTCAAATTTCACTCTTTCAAGATCAAATCTCATTTATTTTTTACCTTGGATTAGAAGTTTTGGCAATACTGAACACTCCCATATGATATTAAATTTGCTCTAGCGTGATTCATGTATTGATACTCAGGTGGCCTATTGCAATACATCGCCATTTTTTGTCAAGCTTTGTGCGTTGCTGTGAATAATTCTGTTGTCATTTTTCGTGATCTTCTAATTTTAGCAGTCCATTTTATGGCTTCAGGCTTCGCAGAATCCACACAGAGTATATCTTACTAAAAAGCTATTTGTTTTAATACTTGATTGTGATTAGTAACTGATAAAAAATTTGACAACATAGTGTTGTCATAACAACAGACAGATTAGTCATGTTGTCATGAGGTAGCAAAAGGAACTGTAAAACGATTATAAATGTTGCTGTCCTTAATTTCAAAGAGTCATATGTAGACTCATTCATTTCAGTGGTTAACATCACTTTTTAAATTCATTGATGTAGGAGTTAGAATCCAAAATTAAGTATAAGATATAAATTAAAGAACTTTGTCCTTGTGCAGTTTTATCATATTTTTGGTAGTGAAATATAAGGATTTATACTTCTGTCCTTGTTTTATGAGTAAAAAGTATGAAATAAATAGAGTATTTGCCACTCTTTGATAAAAAACTTTTTATTTTGTGTTACGAGGCAAAATAATACATATTTAAAATGAGTTTGTATACAAAAGTGGAAAATATCCTCTATGTATCCATATCATTAGCTAGAGTAATCGTTGATGGATATCGAATAATATCTTGTGAACAAGCAGATGTAAATGGTAAGGTTATAAAGGTCATTTAAAGATCAACAATTCATGTATAGCAAGGAAACACAGGTTGTTAGTGAATAGGTGAATGGCTTTCAGTTATGATACACATTCCATGTATAAACTCAAAAAATTATTGAAATATATTTTTCAAGATATCCTGTTTATATTTTTAATTTTCATATTATAATTACATGAATTAAGCATATTTCATACAGTAAAATTCGTGATGACTCGGTGCATGATATTGATTGTCATTTGTCATACCAGTGATAGCTACGACCTTGAATTACAAGTATATGTAGCTAGCCACAAGAAAACAAACATTGACTTGCAAATCCTATATTTTACATTTTTAACACAATAACAATGACAACAACATAATTATGTAACAGGAAAATGCTTCTTCTTTTTCTGTATCTGTTTCATTTAAACCTAACTCAAACCCTAAAATATTTTGCATAAATTTTCATTTTAGTATTACATTTCATTTTTGAATTGCTATTTTTCTAACCCTAATAAAAAGATCAATATACAAATAGACAAAGGGAAGTAACTCCTTGTTGTACTGTTTGTGTCATTGCTATACATATTATTTGTTAGGCTTTTTATTATTGTAGAAAGGTTATAATGTAGTTTTGTACAATACCTATGTGTAAATTTGGACAGTCTGGTTTGCCTGCGATGATATTCTAAATCTATGTTCTGCTGTCACTGTGATGTAAATGCAAATTCTAGCCATGCTGGAAATAGTGTACTGTGTTAGGGAGTTTTCTCCTGTACAAAACTTGCTGTCGATGAATAACTGAAACTTGTAACATAAAGCACAAAGCTAAACAAAAACTGGTAAAATGCAAAGAAAAATATCAATGATCAATCCTAACTTTATATCAGTATATCAGTTGTAATCTACTGACAGGTGATTTTCTCTGTTCAGTGGCCATTATATTGATCTTATCTCTGTTCAGTGTCCATCATAATAATATTATCTCTGTTCAGTGTCCATCATAATAATATTATCTCTGTTCAGTGACCATAATACTGACTTTATATATAATAAGTGTCCATTATAGTGATTTTATCTTTGTTCAATTCTCACTCTTATATCATCTTTTAAGTTGTATGCTCTTTAATGTTTTTCTTATTTCTGTTCAGTGGCTGTTATAATGTTATTATCTCTGTTCAGTGGTCATTATAATGATCTTATCTATGTTCAGTGGTCATTATATTGGTCTTATCTCTTCAGTGGTCATTATGATGTTCATATCTATGTTCAGTGGTCATTATAGTGGTCTTATCAATGTTCAGTGGTCATTATAATGATCTTATCTCTTTTAAGTAGCCATTATAATGATCTTATCTCAGTTTAGTGACCATTATAATGATCTTATCTCAGTTTAGTGTCTATTATAATGATCTTATCTCATTTCAGTGTCTATTATAATGATCTTATCTCAGTTCAGTGTCTATTATAATGATCTTATCTCATTTCAGTGTCTATTATAATGATCCTATCTCAGTTCAGTGACCATTATAATGATCTTATCTTTGTTCATAATTCATGATAATGTTTTTGTCTAGTATGTAGTGTTCATTATAATGTTCTTATATTCTGTCTTAATCTTACATTTCCAGCAATCATTTTGATACTTAAGAACCTGATATTCTTATACCCTGTGTTTACCTGTAGTTTTTTGTTAAAGTATCTAATGTTTACCTGTAGTTTTTTGTTTAAGTATCTAATGTTTACCCGTAGTTTTTTGTTTAAGTATCTGATGATCCTTTACCCCGTGTTTACCTGTAGTTTTGTGTTTAAGTATCTGATGTTTACCTGTAGTTTTTGTATTTAAGTATCTGATGTTTACCTGTAGTTTTGTGTTTAAGTATCTGATGTTTACCTGTTGTTTTGTGTTTAAGTATCTGATGTTTACCTGTAGTTTTGTGTTTAAGTATCTGATGTTTACCTGTAGTTTTGTGTGCAAGTATCTGATGTTTACCTGTAGTTTTGTGTTTAAGTATCGGATGTTCATACTCTGTGTTCACATGTATTCATGTGTGTTCTTAGTGGCTGTGCTCATTAACATTGTTTAATCTTTTATGTTCTGATGTATCTTGTATTTAATCATCTGTGTTCAGACTTTTCTTTTGTGTGTTCAATCTTCTGTGTTCAGACATCCCTTGTGTTTAGTCTTCTTCTTGTTCATACATTATACTTTTGTATTTAATCTTGTGTTCAGTTACATCTGTTATGTATTATTTACTTTTTATATCAGTGTTCTCATGGGTTTTACATTTAGCAACCTCTAATGCTTTTGTCAATTTAGCAGTTTGTTATTAATGTCACTGCAATGCTTTTCTAATGTATGTAGTTGTCTCTGTATTTTTCTCCTCTTTGTTCAAATATCGAAATGGCACTAATATTATGTTATTCTGGACAAGTCTGTTATGGTTTACAGGGTTTTAAAGGTTCAAATTTGTGTGTTTCCCATTTCTATTTTTGTATCACAGCACTTGTCTCCAGTCGTATGGACTACATTGTAAGTTTACCTCTGAAGTATATGTGGCTTATGATATTGTTAGAATGTGGGTGACGTTATCTTGATAGGAAGATTGGTCGAGGTCAGGATAATACAGGTCAGGATAATAGGGGGTGTAAAATATATTGTGTCAGGTGAGCTTTGTGATCTTTGATTACTCTGTGTGAGTGTGCTTTGTTATCTTTGATTACTCTTTGTTCTTATGAGGTGTGCTTTGTAATCTTTGATTACTCTGTGCGAGGTGTGCTGTGTGATGTTTGATTACTCTATGTTGTTATGAGGTGATCTTTGTAATCTTTGATTACTCTGTGTTGTTATGAGGTGAGCTTTGTGATCATTGATTACTCTGTTGTTATGAGGTGAGCTTTGTAATCTTTGATTACTCTATGTTGTTATGAGGTGAGCTTTGTAATCTTTGATTACTCTGTGTTGTTATGAGGTGAGCTTTGTAATCTTCGATTACTCTGTGTTGTTATGAGGTGAGCTTTGTGATCTTTGATTACTCTATGTTGTTATGAGGTGTGTTTTGTGATCTTTGATTACTCTGTGTTGTTATGAGGTGAGCTTTGTAATCTTTGATTACTCTATGTTGTTATGAGGTGAGCTTTGTAATCTTTGATTACTCTATGTTGTTATGAGGTGAGCTTTGTAATCTTTGATTACTCTGTGTTGTTATGAGGTGAGCTTTGTGATCTTCGATTACTCTGTGTTGTTATGAGGTGAGCTTTGTGATCTTCGATTACTCTATGTTGTTATGAGGTGAGCTTTGTAATCTTTGATTACTCTGTGTTGTTATGAGGTGAGCTTTGTGATCTTTGATTACTCTGTGTTGTTATGAGGTGAGCTTTGTGATCTTTGATTACTCTATGTTGTTATGAGGTGAGCTTTGTAATCTTTGATTACTCTGTGTTGTTATGAGGTGAGCTTTGTGATCTTTGATTACTCTATGTTGTTATGAGGTGAGCTTACTAATCATTGATTACTCTATGTCTCTGAGGTGAGCTTTGTAATATTTGATCACTCTTATATTCATGTTGTTGTTGTTTTTACTGAGCAAAGGTTTAACATCATATATATATCCAATTCTTTAAAATTAAAGATTTCATAATTACCAACTTTTTAATGTTTAAAACATAGTTGAAAGTGTTAAAAATATCAATTTGATGTTGAAAACCCAACAAAAGTAGAGTAGATAAATAACAAAAAACATCAAACAAAGAAACAAGGAAGTTACATGCTAAACAGATTTTCAAGGTAGATATTATCCAGAGGAAGAACTTATCAATTTGTTTGTGATCAATAAACCATCATCTCAGGAAGTCAAGTTGCTGGTATAATAAATTGTCAAATCAACAGCAAATTGTTTTGAAACCTCTTATCAGTTCAGAGTTGTCTTTTGAATTTTTAATTCTTTTTTGTATTTACTTTTGCGTCTGTTTTCTCTGAATTAATTTTATCCCCCTAGCCGAGAACGTCCACATGGGCATTTTGTGTTTGGATGGTCTGCCTGTCTGTCTATTTGTCTATCTGTTTGTCTGTCCATAATTCCGTCCCGCTTATATATCAAGTGTAATATTTCAGGTTTGGATTGTGATACAGTAACAAACTTGAACTATAAGTTCATTTAAGGATTGCCTAAACTTCATTTACATCACATGCCCCTAGGGTAAGGTTGGGTCAAAATGTAGGACATTGCAATATTAAAAGTTTGGATTGAAATACAGTAACCAAACTCGGACTGTAAATTTATTTAAGTGTTGCTTACACTTTACTGACATCACATGTCCCTGGGGTTGCACTTCACTGACATCACATGTCCCTGGGGTTGCACTTCACTGACATCACATGTCCCTGGGGTTGCACTTCACTGATATCACATCTTGTTGATTGTCGTAAATCACTAACCTCTTTTGTCAAAAGCATGGTTATGATTACAGGACAAATTCAAATTTGTAATAATGTCAGAAAAAAATATTTTAATTTAAGATATTTCTTATATCGAATTCTGGTATTTCAAAGTTGTATGGGCGGTCCCTTGAATATATATATATATATATATATATATATATATATATATATATATATATATATATATATATTTATATATATATATTATATATGTTGTCTATATGTAATTGTATTTTGTAAACTTTTTATTATTTTCCAATTTTCATTATTTTAAAGTCATTTTATTTTTTTTTTCTATATCTGTCATTTCTACAACATGTAAATGTTTTCTTGTTTTGTATATGTGTTTTTTCATTGGTATTTAATTTTGCGGTATTAGTGGTCCATAAAATACATTAAATATATCTCATGATTAGAGAACAAGTATTCCGGTTTATTGCCCACAATCAATTTTTGATAAAATAATTGACCCTAAACATTAAACAAATATACAATATTTTGGTTTGTCCGTTTTCACTGTGAAATTACATTATTGAAATCATGATCTGTTGTGCAGTTTACATCAACCAATTTGGCTATTCACTTTCGATAAACTACCATGTCTAACTCACGTTGATTACTGAATAAAACACTTATGCTGTCATGTTTTCAACTTTATCGATATCAACAGAAGCATCTACCTTTTCACTAGACATTAGCAAGTTTAAACAATCTTGGTTACAGGAATACTGGAACCGAGTTATGGCTAGTGTTCAATGAAAAGGGCTGGCTGGCAGGTAGACCACAGCCAGAATTGGAAATTGTATCTGTAAATTAAGATCGATAGTCAAACACCCAGTTGTCGAACAAACACCTAAAAAGAACTCTAATTTATAGGTTTTTGTCTGACGATTGGGTGTTTGACTCTTGATTTTAACTTACAGATGAAATTTTCAATTCTTGTGGCCAGACACTGTGTTAAGCAAATTTTCTGATAAAGAAACCAGCATTAAAATTAAAAAACAGAGTTTAAGTTTGACTCAATATTAGAGCAACAAATATGAAAAAAACACACCCGGAATTTTTACAAAATGCACAAAAAGTTAACAGATGATAGATAACCTTGTTTTAAATGGATTGAAACAATAGAAGATCATGTCAACTTAAAAAAGAAAAATGTTTTTTATTTCATTTTATTCAACGGAATTCTTTTTAACAAGAACACACACACACACACATATATATATATATATATTGGCGAGTAAATGTTCTAAAATGATTTTTTTCTATATCAGTCATTTCTACAAAGTTATAAAATCTAAAACTATCTTTACATGTTAAAGAGTGAGTTTTTGTTCTGCTATTCAGACATGTGTGTTTTGGATAAATGTTATCAATGCTTTATCATCTACGTACACTGGGCGTTTCTAACCCAGGCTTTTGTTTTTGACGAATGTTATCAATGCTTTATCATCTACACTGGGCTGTTTTGTCCCAGGCTTTTGTTTTTGACGAATGTTATCAATGCTTTATCACCTACACTGGGCTGGTCTGTCCCAGGCTTTTGTTTTGAATGAATGTCACTATCATCTACACTGGGCTGTTCTATATAAAATGTATACACTATAACTCTGGGTAACATCTGATCTCGCTAAGACAATGTTTCAAAGTTAATGAGAAGGGTTTTACTTTCAACTAGATATAGAACAAATAAACAGTTTAAGTAGTTTGAATAACTTTCTTCTTATTATAATTACACTCAAACACCCGTCTTGTAATGTTTATCACTTAGGATAAGATTATTTATTTTTGTCCATTGTTAACTCACCCTTACATTTGGACTGATCTTAGTAATTAATTTACAGACGAGTCCATTGTTTTTACAGGGTTTGATGAGTTAAATTGAGATATGTGGAAAAATATTAGATGTCATCATGGATGTTGTAAAACATATTTATTATTGGTAACCATGGATACTGAAATTGTCCAGTAAATCAATATTTATTATTGGTAACCATGGATACTATAAAATGTCAAGTAAATCAATGAATGGGAAGAGTTGGTTGTACAGGTAACTAACGTCTATATCTCGTGTATCTCTCGTGTAAACTTGTGTATATTTTGAGGAGAGGGTTACTTCTATGTTATTCTATGTTATGTTTTTGTTGTTTTTTAATCCGGGGAAAGGATGGCACAAAGTCCAGTCATGTTCCATTGTTCATTTTTAACTAATGTTAACAAATTCGTTTTGCCAGATATATTTGCAAATTTACTTTGATCAAAATTTAAGGACTTTTATTGTAAATATACACACCTAATATACAATACTTATACATATAATATACACAATATATAACGTAATAATATACAACTTATATAAAATTATTTAGAAATTTGTTATGTTTGAAAAGTTTAAAGCCTTAATAAAAATCATTAATTTCCCAATTTCGTTTTCCTGTTTTACTTACTTAACACTTATACTAGGACTGACAGCTTGCAGTGGTCGAGTAGTAGAGCGATCTACTCGCAAGCGGATGTTCAATTCTCCCTATCGAGTCACACCAAAGACTCAATAATGACAGTAGCTGTTCTTTCACCAAGTGCGCGGCGCTGTTCTCTTCACCAAGTGCGCGGTGCTGTTCTCTTCACCAAGTGCACGGCGCTGTTCTCTTCACCAAGTGCTCAGCATACAAACTGAAAGCCTTTTGAATGAGACTAAAAACTGAGGTCACGTGTCACAGAGGGCTTGGCAAGTAAACAAACCCCTCACTGCTTGTGCATCAGTCCATAGCATAGGTCAGCACTATATATGAACTTTCAGTCCAAGTTTAGTAACGTTCTCACAATCCAAACTATAAATATCGCAGTGTCCTACATTTTTACTTCAACACACCCCAGGGACATGTGAAGTCAGTGAAGTGTGAGCAACCCTTAAATGAACTTACAGTCCAGTTTGGTTACTGTATTACAATCCAAACTTGAAATATTACATTGTTTTGTTTGTTTATTGTTGTTGATCGTCCCACTCAAGAATATTTCACTCATAGCGAGATGTCACCAAATGCCGATGAAGGGCTTCAAATTTTGGCCTATGCTCGGCACACTTACGGCCATTCAGCAGTGAGGGACCTTTAATGTGCCTACACCTACTGTGACACGGGACATCCTGTTTTTACTGTCTCATCCGATAGACAGGAAACCAACCTGCTGCTGGCTGGACTTTAACTTACGATCAAGAATCGAGCGCGCTACCGACCGAGCCAGGCCCGCTCTTGAAATATTAGACGTTATATGTAAGTGGTACGGACTAACGGACAGACAGACAGATGGACGATCAAAATACTAGGATTGTGATTTGTTGGTCACTCGTTGTAATTTGACGTCATCTCTACCGTCATTTTGAAAACATCGGTAATCTGAAAGCTTGAAATGACATTATGAAATCTGAAATTGTCAATTAAATTGACATTCAGAAATCATTAAAGTGTTAACGAAACTGACGCAATGAAATTAGAAAATGTTAAATATATTGACATTTTGAAATCAGAAACTTTTCAACAGATTTTCAGAAATTGGGGAGCGTTAAAGGATCATTATCGATTTTTTTATTTTTCTTTCCTTTTTAATGCTTAGATTGATATACAATAACAAAAAAGCGACATACACGGGCATGAAAATTCTGAAATTTCTATATAATTTGTGAAAATGGCTTAATAAACCAAGGTTTGGCTCTTTTGCAAGAGCACTTGATTAATTCAAACTCTTTTTTATATGAAACTGGACTGACCTTAGACACAAAAAATAAATAGGAATAGAAGATTTGTTTATGTCTGTGTATACTTTTATTGTTATTATACATCAAATACAAACAGTAAAAGTAGAACAAAATCAAAATACTATATTGATAAACACAGCTAATGCCCCTTTCAGTAAGCTGACATTTAGAAAATGTTAATTAAATCAGAAACAACAAAACATATTCAGAAACTGTTTACTTAAGTAACGAAATTAGAAAATGTTGACTAAACTTACATTAAAAGGTAGAATTGAAGAAGTACCAATCAATAATTAAAACTCATGTCCATTATAACACGACGAATTAGATATGCAAATGGTCTCAACATGAATAATTACAAATTAAGAAATAAGAAAAAGTTAAATTCACTGACAAAATTTGAATTTTTTCAACATTCAGATAACAGAAAGTGTTAACTAATACAAAAATATCAGATACCAAAGTATAAATCAATAGAATGTCCAGGACATAGATACAAATCCGGTACAAATGGACAAACGCGGACCTCTGGAAACCAAGAGGTGGGATCAGATGCAATGGAGGAGTAACCATCTTTTGTCGACCGGTCACACCCGCCTTCAGTCCACAGTCAGGGTTAACACGAACAACACTGTATTTACAAGGGTGTCGAATCTAAGCTATAGATACAGGGTTAGGACAGAATATATAAAACACTAAAATGACGACGTTGTGTCGGGTAATATACAAAACATGTCAGACATTATAAATCTTATGGATGTCCAGGACATGGATACAAATCCGGCAAAAATGGACAAACATTGACCTCTGGAAACCAATAGGTGGGATTAGGTGCCATGGAGGAGTAAGCATCCCCTGTAGACGGTCACATCCGCCTTTAGTCCACAGTCAAATCCAACTGAAATACATAAGGAACGAATCCTCGTCACAATTGGTATAGACATCTCAACAACCGCCAACAAAAAGGCAACTCAACATTTCAATTAGTGAAACAGAGTAATCGCAAACAAGACTATTATACCAACTGTAAAATTTTCATAACGTTGACATCAAACGCTGTTTTTAATATCCCTGTGTCAATAATTTGTCAGTGAGTAGTTTACATCGGTATATGAAATGGTCATATGTTGAACACGCCCTCGCATATCGGATCATTTTGTAAAATATAAACTTTATATGAGGGTGACTGCGAGATGTTACTACTTTGGAGTCGTAGGTCAAGAATTAGAACTCCAGCCGGGGCATGGTGAGTTTATAGGTGCCATGTTATTTCTGTATTTGTGTTGTATATATACATATGAGCTTATACCTATATGTTAATATACACACATGAACAACGTTATATATACAGGTGGATATAGCTACTTCTTCATATATTTTTTTTACTCGTGTTTATAGTCATTTTTGTGCTTTTATATATTTCGTACTGTGACTTCTATCTCTTTGCTATATATATATATATATATATATATATATATATATATATATATATATATATATATATATATATATATATATATATATATATATAAACAAAACATTTAATTGATTTACATAGATATGTCTACAGTGTTCACATTTTTATATACATGTTGCACAATTACACAAACAGTTGCACATACATGTACATGAATAACAATAGAAATAGGAGAGCAACTGCTATAACCAACTTGTACCAACGCGCACTTGAAAAAAGAAATTTTGTAAATAAAAATATTACAAATCTGAGAAATAATGATAATGAAAAAATTGTAAAGCAAAATGATATACTAAATGAAATAAAGGATTTTTATAATAATTTATACAAATGTCAAGATAATACACTAGAAGATGTTGATCTTTTTGCTTTATTCAATGAGATTGCGGTACCTAAACTTACAAAAGATCAGAAACAAAAACTTGATTCACCTGTTACTGCATCAGATGTTCTTCAGAGCTTAAAAAATTTAAAAAATGATAAAACCCCAGGTACGACAGGCTTTCAAGCTAATTTTTTCAAATTCTTTTGGATAGATTTAGGTGGTTTTATTGTTAGATCTTATAATTGTAGTATTAGGAAAGGGGAACTATCCTCATCACAAAAATTAGGTATAATTTCTATCTTGCCAAAAGGAAACAAACCCGGTGAATTTCTTAAGAACTGGCGACCAATATCCCTCCTAAATACAACATATAAAATTTTCTCTGGTATTACTGCAAATCGACTGAAGTCAGTCCTAAATAACCTTATACATGAAAATCAAAAGGGCTTTCTCTCTGGTAGATATATAGGAGAAACCACGCGACTAATGTATGATATTATATATCAAACAGAAATTTTGAAGCAGCCAGGTATGATAATTCTCCTTGACTTTGAAAAGGCTTTTGATTCAATCTCTTGGAAATTCATTCTAAAAGTATTAAAGATTTTTGGTTTTGGAGAATATTTCATAAACCTTGTTAAGGTAATTCTATCAGACATAAAATTATGTGTAATACAAAATGGTATCTTTTCAGAATTTTTTAAAATTGGGCGCGGATGCAGGCAAGGTGACCCAGCATCACCATATATTTTTCTGCTATGCGTTGAAATTATGGCTCTCATGATTAGAAAGAATAAAGATATTATAGGAATTAGTCTATTTGAGAAGGAATATAAGCTTATTCAATATGCAGACGACACAACTCTTCTTTTGGATGGTTCTGAAAAGTCTCTTCGTTCTTCACTCTCTCTAGTAGATCAATATGCAAAATTTTCCGGATTAAAACCAAATTATGACAAAACTAGATGCATCAAAATATGTATGCTAAAAGAGATAAATCTTGAATATGCCTCCAAGTACGATATTGTATGGTCACAGGATCCTTTTACTTTTCTTGGAATTACTTTCTCTGTAGATTTGGAAAATATAATTTTTATAAATTATAAAAACAAAATAGATTCTATAAGAAAACTGATTGTTAGTTGGTCTAAAAGAAATATATCTACTATAGGAAGAATCACAGTTATTAAAACTCTATGTTTACCAACATTGATCCATTTGTTTATGGCATTACCAAACCCTGATACAAAAATAATTTCTGAAATAAATACAATGTTCTTTAAGTATATATGGAACTCTAAGGTCGATAGGATATCTAGAAAATATATAACTAGAGATTATTGTAATGGAGGCTTAAAAATGGTCAATTTGAATATTTTCATCAAAAGTCTAAAAGTTACATGGATCAGAAGATTTGAAACAACCAATTCTTCATGGAAAAAATTATTAAAAGATACTCTTCCAGACTCATTCTCATTTTATCATATCTTTGGTTGTAATTACATTAAGAGAAATTTAAAATACATAAATCCTTTTTGGAAGGATGTTTTTGAATCTTTATTGGAATTTAGAAATACTGTAAAGGAAAACATTTTAGTTACTCCTATTTGGTATAATGATTTTCTGAAATTAGATAGAAAGGAAATTTTCATCGCCAGTTGGTTTCATAAAGGAATATCATTCATTAATGATTTCCAAAATGAAAAGTTTGAATTTTTAAGTGTTGAACGTTTTAATGAAAAATTTAATTTAAATGTTGATTTCCTTACCTATGCAAGCATTGTTAGACAAATAAAATGTTTCATGAAAAATAATACTGAAACTAATCAGGAGTACAATTTTGTTCAAAGGCCTATAATTCCAAAATACCTTAAAATCATTTTGTCAAAGACTAAAGGTTGCCAAAATATATATAATCACTTTATTTCTGTAGAAAAAGAAAAAACCAAAACATGAAACTAAATGGGAAAATATTTTGAACCTAAATGTAGACTGTAATTGGTGGAAAAACACTTACATTATTCCATTTAAAGTGACTAAGGACTCAAAATTACATTGGTTACAATATCGATTAATAAACAGAATACTAGCAACTAACTCATACTTAAATAAAATTAAATATGTTGAATCAGATTTGTGTACTTTCTGTAGGCAAGAAAAAGAAACTATTTTACATCTTTTTGGAGGTTGTAGATTTTCAAGTAACCTCTGGTTGAATTTGAGAGAGTGGATGAGTGAGAAGTCACAACAAATTCCAGTTATTACTCACAGAGACATTATCTTTGGCAATGTTAATATATCTAATTTACAGAACCTCATTATCATTCTTCGTAAATTTTATATATATCAACAACGTATAAAGAAGAGCATTCCAATTTTTAGTGGATTTATTCAATATTTGAAATACTACCAAAAAGTAGAAAAACAGATTTTTGTTAATAAGGGGAAAATAGATGACTTTGAAGTAAGATGGAATTCCTTAACTCTTATTTGAATCAGGTGTGAATACGTTATTGTCTTATATATAGAAACCAGTCAGTGTGCAAGAGTGCGAATGATAGAGTGTATGTGTTTAGCTGATTGTATATATGTTAAAAGCCATGAAACATATGTTGTGATAAATGAAATTATTGTTAAAAATATGGCAATAAAATATATTAAAAAAAAAAAAAAAAAAAAAAAAAAAAAAACTTGTATCAGAAAAGCCAGTATAGGAGCAGACCAACGGAGTAAGTCAGAGGTCATGAATGTTTATTTAGAGCGATACAATTTCAAAATCGACTTGACGATAGCATCTTAAGCGATTTCTATTAATTAACAGATACTGTATATCAATGACGCTTAGAGTTCAAGCTTAATTTTATACCAGGTACAAACTCAGCAGTGCTAATAAATATATTTAAAATACAACCTCTTCTTTTATAACATCGATTTTCGACGGAGATTATATTAAAGATAAAACGCCGTGGTTTGATAAGATTTAAACTTACATGTACAAACAACAAGTATGCATACACACAGTTCATAGTATATATCACAACAGATACCCGGAGTGGCATATCCGGTTATATAGGTAAGATTCTAACTAGTTAATAATGTCATTAATTTGGATTAACGAGGGGGGAATTCGATGTGAGTAAAACTGTTTGGTAATTGGATTAGGACGGAAATTGTCGCCATGAACAGTAAAGACCCGTACTGTGTTATTGACTTAAATGTTGATAATCTTATGAGTGACCCAGTGAGGTGTGTAAAATGTTATCCACGTGTGTGTAAGCTACAACAAGACCGACGTCTTTATATAGCCACTGTGGGGGATCACGTTCAGGTTGGGAACCTGTCCCATCACAACAATAAATTTATCCCCATGACAACTACACATTAAGAACTTCAATATATACACCGTGTTCTTACTATTTGGTCAAACCCCTGGTAAATCAAAATGTAAAAAAAAATGATGATGGACGTATTTCGCTGGTTTTAAAGATCGTTTAAACAATTATTATTTGATTATGTTCCCTACAATTCAGTGTTTTATGTTTAATCTGATACTGAAAAACTGAAGACATCGAAGTTATGTATGTAACCGTTATAAATCTAAAACACCTACTTATGCAAGGGTGGACTGGATAAGTTGAAAGCTTTTTGTATATAGTGTTTGAACTTTATATCTTTATCAGTAATAAATTTCAGTAGTATTAAGAACATATTGCCACGTCAATAATAACGATACACTCGAGCAACTCACGTGTAAAGATACAGATATAATACAAATTATATCAGAGAATGATTCTGACACGCTAGGATGCGCTGGAGATAAAAATAGATTTCTGTTGGCATATAGATCATTTATTTATCATTGTAAACAGTTCTTCTACTGATAACGACCAAGAAGCGAAGAAGTGGGATCAGCGTTCGGTCCGATTACACTTATTCTTGGTATCTGGGAACCTTTATGATCTAGATATTTCTCAGGTATGTTCAGCTACTAGGATGTTTGTTTCATGGTTATCACAAGACATTTCGAGGTTTTATACTGCGTACACAATAAATGTACATAATAATCTTAGATACACAACCAACCTTGATTAATGAATCTTTGTATATATACATATATATATATATATATATATATATATATATATATATATATATATATGTGTGTGTGTGTGTGTGTGTGTGTGTGTGTGTGTGTGTGTGTGTGTGTGTGTGTGTGTGTAATATTCCACAAACGGGGCACATGACTATAAGTATTCCCTGCATAATGAAATACAACATTGAATATTGTTCTTACATAGTTATGGGGCTTTCATTGTATATTAACGGAAAAAATAAACTGTGTTTACTTAAAAGTTAAATAAAACAGAAAAAGTTTTCTTTGATCACTCTTTATACTTAAAAGCATAGTTTGAGTACTCATTTGTTAAATATCGCGCTCGATTCGCCTTGATTGCCTGAACAAGCTTTTCTGAAATTTCGAGTATAAGCGACACGTGGTTAGTAATCGATTGTAATTTCTTGCATTCATTTACAGTATTCAATGTATAGAAACAGAAAAAAAACATTATTTTAATTGGCGTCAGAATTTCAGTTTAGTTATGAATTCTGTCGAAGATTATGCCAGAGGATGGGCCAAACATGAAGACGTAGAACCAGACACTTTGTCTGAATGGCTAAAAGCCATACGATGGTTGATAAAATCTCGTATCCGAAAACTTAAAGGGACTATGAAAACACGTTATCCCTTTGTATTTAGTGATCCAGAAGAAGTAACTGAACTGGATAGATTACATGACCAATATGTACTGGTACCAGCAGACAAAGCCTAAAAAATAGTTTTTTGATTTGTAAGGCACATTACTATAATTGTTTATTATAGAACTTGGGTTTAATACGAATTCTGGAAATCCTACATATACACGTAGCTCACTTTCAAAGGACGAGATCCTTCAAAATCACGTGTCCGTATTACGCATTTGATATACTTACAACGGATACCGATTTGAGCTACCATATTTATATTGGATACCTAAACTTCATAAAACCCTTTAAAAGCAAAGATACATAACAGGATCCAGCAAATGTTCTACCAAACCTTTATCTGTTTGTTTGTTTGTTGTTGTTTAACGTCCCACTCAAGAATATTTCACTCATATGGAAACGTCACCAAATGCCGTTGAAGGGCTTCAAATTTGGCCTATGCTCGGCACTTATGGCCATTGAGCAGTGAGGGTTCTTTAACGTGCCGACACCTACTGTGACACGGGACCTCCAGCTTTTACTGTCTCATCCGAAAGACAGGAAACCAACCTGCCGCCGGCGGGACTTGAACTCACGACCTCACGATCCAGAGTCGAGCGCGCTACTGTATTCCTTACCAAGATATTGACAGCCATTAAGGAGAAACTTTAACAATGCTGTACAGTTGCTTATTCCAGAAGCGGTGTAAATCAGATGTGGATACTAAAACATTCTAAACAGCTTTTAGAAAATTTGAAGGCACACAATTTTTTTTTTTTAATATTTATTTATTTAATATATAAACAAAATACAACATATAAGATACAGAGACAGGTGCATTCACACACATATATAGGAATTCTAATGTATATTAGTTATAATGTCTTTTACATTATTCCATTTGATGGTGAATTCTTTTTGTTTCATATTCACTGCATATGAATTCTTTTCTGCAATATAATAAGATGTGAAAATATTATGCTGTAACTCATTGAGGTTCAGGTGTGAATTTTGTCTAGACCTTTGTTTTCTTTAGAAATATATGATATTTTACAAGTATTGTGTGGTAAAATCACATTAATTGCATTATTATTTTTACCAGGAATTCCAAATGAGGGGGTTCAGAATATTATCTAATGAAAAATGTAAATCTGTATAACATGTTTCAATCCATTGTTTTAATTGTGTCCATATCTGTTGGGCGTGTAACTTTGGAAAATAAAATGTTCTATTTGTTTCTGTATTGGATTGAACCATAGACTACAAACTCTGTTTGTTTTTATATCTTGTACAATCAAAAAGATTCTTAATTTGTACCTATGAATTCTATACAAATATTCTATACTGAAACCATTTTAGTTTTTAGGATCTTTTGTACACTGATGTAGAAGTTTGTAGAATGGTTTAAATATAAACTTGTTTGTTTTAAGTTTAATGAAGATTTCCATTTATTTTCATGCTTTGATATATATGTTTTTATATTTTCTAAGAATAAATCATAAATGTATTTTTGATCCTTGCATATTCTTAAGAATAATGCTAACAAAGTCTGGTTTGCGAGGACATTCAGTGTGTTCAAGACTTCCATCTAGGTGAGGCGATGTCTTTAATATATATTTCTTTAATCCTAAGAAAGAGGTAAATGGTATATTTATATTGTGGTTTCGCTTTAATTCTTCATTATTGGTATAAATCGTCCATTCTCTTTGAAGAGATCCGATATGATGTGGAACCCTTTTCTAAATAGGGGTTTAAGGATAAATTGATTTTCCATCAATGCTATTTTAGGATTATACCAAAGTGGATTTTGTGGTACATTCAAAGGTAATTTTTTTGAAGTTAGAATAGTGAATTCATGCAAATCTATTAAGAACTCCTTCCAAAATTTATTATTAGTTTGTTGAGACAATTGTTTGTTGAATAATCTTTGGTCCCAATTGACATAAGAGTGTGAAATCACATTTACATATGAAATTGAATATAGATTTTAATGCATCACATGTTTCATTTATAAGTCTTCTGAACCATGTTAGTTTTAGTGATGATTTTATAAAAGAATTAATATGTGTCATTTCGGCACCCCACCCAGATAGAAGTATTGTTGTAATAACTTTCTGGACACACTTGTCTGGTATTCCATGCCAGATAAATTTGAATAGAATTTTTTTCCAAATTGCTTAACCAAGTTTCAGATGGTTTAGGTAGTGTAGTGAATATATGAGTAAATTTTGAATATAAGTAAAGAGATTTGATGACAGTTATTTTACCAAGTGGTGATAATTTTCGTTTATTCCAAGAATGTATTTCTTTTTCGATTTTTACAAATTTGTTGCCAAAAATGAGTTCCTCGATATTTTGAAGATCAGGTGTGAAAATTATTCCCAGTAGTAGTTATAGGCAGCTCCATGGCACGCATTTGAATTTTCGCCGCTAGGGGGCGCCACCAGTGGCGCTGTTTGATGACGTCATCAGAATACTGGCTTCTGATTGGTTAATTCAAATGTGTGCCATGGAGCCGCCTGTGACGTCATAAGCGGAAGTGCGTCATTACGGAAGTGAGGTCATACCGGAAAAGGCGTCATTACCGGATGTTTGTGAGGTCATGTTGTCATGGCAATAAGGAGGAAAGAGCCAATCGTTGAGTTTGGGTGGGTGTGTCTATGACCGGAAGTGGAAGGTTGTGGGGGCGGCCATCTTGGCTAACGAGCCAATAAGAGCCTTCGTTACAAAAGGTTGGGGTCACGAGAGGTCACGAGAGTTCCCGAGAAGTCAACGGCTAGAGAAAGAAGTTGGTTTTTCCAGTTTTGAGCTGAGAGTGAATCTATTTTTAGAACCGAAACTTTGGGTTTTTCCAGTTTTGAGCTGAGAGTGAATCTATTTTTAGAACCGAAACTTTGGGTTTTTCCAGGTTTGTGAAACCAGTAGTTGGTGGCGCCACCGTCGGTGAAACTAGTAGTTGGTGGCGCCACCGCCACGTCTGTTGAGAGTTGTGTATCATCAAGTGCGCATGCGCGAGAAGCGGTAGGTCGAGCTCGACTCAAGCTTGTACTAAGGGACTTGTAGAGTATGTACACAAGGGAGATTACTCTGTATAGACTCTATAGGTGAAACAAAGGGAGATTACTCTGTATAGACTGTAGAGATGGGGCAAAGGGAGATTACTCTGTATAGCCTGTAGGGATGGGGTAAGGGGAGATCACTTTGTATAGCTTGTATGAGTAGGACTAAAGGGAGATCACTCTGTATAGACTGTATAGGTGGAACAAAGGGAGATTACTCTGTATAGACTATAGGGGTGGAACAAAAGGGGCGATGACTCTTTATGGGCTGTAGGCATTAAACCAGAAAGGGAGGGTGGGTAGTAAAACAGGAAGGGTAGCCATCTTGGCTATAGAATCATGGGATATCTAGTTTTTCAGGGACTGACTAATCTCACGACAGGAGGGAAAACTATAGAACATGAAAGTGTGTAACGTTCTCAAAGTTTGTCAAAGTGATCAAGTGTGTGCCGTTCTCATGTTTCAAAGTTTCTCAAAGTGATCAAGTGTTTGTGTCGTTCTCAAAGTTTGCAACGTGTGTACCGTTCTCAAAGTTTGCAACGTGTGCAACGTTCTTAGTTATGAAGTCTCAACGTGACACAAGTGAGACAAGTGACAAAGTGACACAAGTAGTAAAGTGTAAAGTATGAAGTTGTTCACTTACGTCGTTTCAACAAGTATCAAAGTTCAGATAGTGAAAATAGTATCTGTATTATTTTATATTATTTCTTGTACTACTGTATATAAAATAAAAAATTAAACACTCACCCAGAGATAGTTTTTCTGACGATGTTGACTCTTCGAGCTTCGGCTGCCAAATGAGCTCTCAGTAGTCAAACTGAACTTAATATCAAGTGTTTTATGTTACTATTTTTAGAATTGCCTCGTTTTAAATTTTTGTCTGATAAAATTGAATCCATCAAGTAAAAAAAGAATTAACTTACTTATTATAGGTTAGACTTACCACTATAGTATAACACAACACAAAAAACTGCATAGTTTCAGTTAAGGTTTCTTTTCGTGTAAGTTAGGTGGCCCTGAAAAGGGCCGTTTGTTTTTGGGTTGTTAAAACCCTATTCCCCGTCCATCAGACGTCGCAACTGACTGACTTCGGCTTCTTTTTCCTTGATTAGGCGTCTAATTTCTTGCTCCTGCAGCCTCAGTCGTCTCAAATCTGCCTGAGCCATGGTATACTGCAGCTCAGGCAGCGGAGGCGCTGATGGTACAGCCCTGGGTGGAGGAGGTCTAGGGGATGGTACCCTAGAGCTGCAAGGTGGTGGTGGCGGCGGACGTGCTAGAAACGCTGGCCGACGGGGAGTAGGCCGCACTATCGTTACTTTTCTCATCGGCGACGAACACCGATGAATGCCTCTGACAAAATCACTTTCACTAGGGATATCTTCAATCCTGTCCATGATAATGAACTGATACCGAGTCACAACCAAATGTCTTGGTTTATATAGAGACTATGAACGCGCACGCAATCAATGACGTCAGAGGTCTATTCGGAGTATGAGTTGTTTCATGACTCCTACTACTACTACTCGGAACGTTTTTGTCTTATTCCTTAGATGGTATACTACTCAAGTGACCATGTATATAATACATACATGACTGAAGTGACCATGTATATAATACTACATCTCTCAGTTTCATTACTAGTATTTAAAATGGCTTACTATCAGTCCATATCTCCCGATACGACACAATTAAAGCATGAATTTACCATGGTTGTGGCGGGACCTACCAAATCAGGGGGAAAACTGTATTTGTAAAAACAGTTGATAGAATGGAAGGATCAATGGATTCATTCCCCTCCCGACAAATTGGTATGGTGTTATCGTTGAATGGCAACTGCTTATGAAATCTTACAACGGGAAACATCAAGTTCACTTCGTTCAAAATTATACCTGAGGATGACGAAGCTTAGTTTCTGATCCAACTCGTCGTCACCTACTTGTCTTTGATGATATGATGGGCAGTAAAGCTCTCGATTCTATCGTAGAATGGTTTACACGTAAAGCTCATCATCGAAACACAAGTGTGATCTACATCACTCAAAACTTGTTTGATCGTGCTAAACAATATCGTACCATAAGTCTGAATGCTCATTATCTCGTCCTGTTAAGAATCCTAGAGATAAATCTCAAGTGACCAGCCTTATCACGTCAATTAGACCTACCAGGTTTAAACCATGCTTATCACGATGCTACAAATCGTCCTCATGGTTATCTCTTGATTGATCTCACATCGTCTACCTCTGATAATCTAAGATTTAAGATCAGATCTGTTTCATCCTTGGTTTACGGGAGGAAATAGTGTTGTATACACCTTATAAGTATACAGTCACTTTCTCTAGGGTGTCATTTCTCGTTTTCCTGTTAACGTAGAATCATGAATCCTTTACCTAAAGCCACCAGTAAACTGGTGACTACTCTAAGAAAATTACAATTGGAGAAAGATCCCGTCAGACGTCCCAAGAACTGTTAGAATTAGGTAGAGACGCTTTATTGAAATGGTTTGGTATGGGGGCTAAAACTCTTCTGTCTGGTACATTCCAAGTGACCCCTTAAACCCCTACAGCAACGTTAATACAGAGAAATGTTGATCATTTAAAAATCATTGCTGACCCAAAAGCTGATGAAGAAGCTAAGAAAACTGCTATCTTAAAACGAGGAGGGGCAGGGTTCTTAGATGGGGTAATAATTCGATCCCTGTTACAGTGGGCTAGTCGTCTCAAGAAGAACACTGCACCTAAAAAGAAAAAAACACCCCCTCTTCCTAAGCAGAGAAAGCAGAGCCCTAAAAAGAAGAAGAAGAGTCCTAAGAAGAAGAACCCACCATTGGTTCTAAAACTAAATCTGAAACAGATTCGTGAAGCTAATACAATGAATCAGACTACTCCTACACGAATACCGTCTCCACCTGTAACCAACAGTCCCGTAGCAGGAACTTCTGCTACTGCAACATCTATCTTTGGGACAACCTATACGTCTTCCTGGTAGACCTAATATCAAAATTACACAATCGGAAACAATCTTCTATTTACTAAGACTAAAGCAGTCCTACAGTCACTGAATGTACCTACGAAGTTACTCCTACTAATACTCCCAAGCAGTCTTTGTTATTTCCCTTATTACCAAAACCTTTAAACTGCTAAAGATGTATCATCTCAGTGCTGAACAAACATGTTAACATCTACTCCAAAGTCTACTCGTTCACCTTCGTTTGCTTTTACCTTTGGATATCCCATCACCAGTCAGCCTAAGACACAGGTCTACTTCATATATGAATAGCTACAAATGTCTATGGTGTCGGGCTCTTTTTACTACGAGTAAAGAACTTCAAGATCATAAACGACTTCAAACATCCTATGTTGATATAGGTTTTATAAAACTACCTCAGATCATGTATTGAGTCATTTGTATAGAATACTTATGTTGTAGTGACATCATGGCACCACGAAAAAAGTAAGCATGGGCTTGAATCTCATGCTACTTTGATTAAAGTCTTAGGACTCAAAAGCAGTACCCTATTGAGTTTTAAAAAGATGATCTTACGGTATGCCCCTGATGATGACGATCATGCAAATTTGTGAAGTGGTGAATAACATCATAAAAGGAGTGATTCCTTTAACAAAACGCCAGAAACAAGCACTTGGGTTCAAAGAAACGGGTCTTAAGGAAAACTAGTTCATCCTCAATTGACTGTCCCTCAACGACGTCGAATTCCTAACGAATCAACAGGGTGGTTGTGTTACCCTATCTTACCCTTATTAGCGCCATTACTAGGAGCCATAGCTTTCACCTGTCTTAAAATCTATTCTAATTAACCATGAGCACACGAAAAATGATCTTAGTTCCCGAGAGGACCATGGAAGAACTCAAACAAATGGAGAGAAAGAAGTTTAAATCCTTTGCCTCATACACCTGAAGTAGCATCTTCGGTGCGTTTCAGGTAATGAATTAGATACGATTGTAGATCGTGATGATTTGACTCCTGAAGCTAAGGTTAGCCAAGTTTTGGTCAAGAACTTCATCGATTACCGTACGTATCTCACAAAAGCTCGTCATCCTGTAGAAGAGAGACCTTGGTCTCTGAAAAACAGATAAAGTCAAAGAAGTCAAAGATGATGTTAAAAACTGAAATGTCTTCTTCTGATGATCAAGATCTTATGACAGCTATTTCATCCAGTGTCACTGCTCCATTAAAACAAAAGTCCCTCTGTTATTCAAACATCTCAAGAAACATTCTGATGTACTAACTTGGGAAAAAGACTGTCAAATACAATACAAAGGAAAGGACCGTCCCTGGGACCAATATGGTCGATCTCGTAACTGATGCTTTACGAACACAACCTAGAAAAGGGTATCAACCCTCGGGACTTGATAGTTTTGTAAAAGGATTAGTGGAAACGAATGTTCCTCGTGATTGGATATTATATCAAAGTGATGAATCAACCTATTGTAAAACCAAAGGCTATGAGTACCCCTAAACCTCTGGATAATGATGATGAAGATGACACAGGGTTCTATGACGCTATGCCTTTTCTTCCTTCTACTGACATAAAAGATTCTTGCAAAGACACCCCTTAGTCAGAAAATGGTGAAGGATTGGCAAAGATTGACTCCTACGGCCTGGTCTACCATTTAAAAAATCTAAAAAGAGTTCTCATCTTCCAGAATGGATCAAAACTCAAAATCTTCGCAAAATGCCAAATTAGCATCATCTATTATGATCCTTCTTAATCGGTGGTGGTTATGCAGGTGGTACAACCTCTCTATCGAGAAGTGAAACGTCGAAAGTACCCCATTTCTCTAAAAGAAGTCAAACAAATTGCTGAAAGAACAAGACACGAACACGCGTCATAAATCTATCAAGAGAAAGTTTCCTCGTAACCAAACGAGAGTGACCGATATGGATGAACAATGGCAATTAGATTTAGCGGATGTATCCAACATCAAGACACACAATGGTGGTATACGTTTCTCTTATGTGTCATTAAAGTTCTATCTAAATATGCTTGGGCCATCCCTTTGAAAAATAAATCTGCCAAAGGAATGGTACGATGGTTTCAGCAGTATTAAAACAAGCTAAAAGGACGACGTCCTATTCGTATACAATCCGATAAAGGAAAAAGAGTTTTTGAATCGTGAATTTCGTCATACGTTTCATGATATTCATTTCTTTACGACAGACAATACAGAAACAAAAGCTAGTAATGTAGAACGCTTTCAAAGGACCCTAAAAGCGCGCATGTGGAGATATTTTACTCATACTCGTTCACGTCGTTATGTTGACGTTCTACCTCAGATTGTTCAAGCTTATAATCAATCGTATCATCGTAGTATCGGTAGAAGTCCCATAGAAGTCAATCCTTCCAAAGTTTGTGTTTAGAAGTCTGGGAGACCGTATATGGTACCCCTTATAAAAACGTCCATTGCCCAAGTTTCATACAGGTGATCGCGTACCGTATCAGTAAAGTAAAGCGTACATTTGATAAGGGATACTTACCTAACTGGACCACGGAACTGTTCACGGTCGAGAGAAACGGAGTTACCTGATCGTTATCCTTATGTGTATTACATCCTGGATGATCACCAAGAACGAATGGAAGGTACGTTTTACGAATCTGAATTACAACCCGTTGTTGTGAAAACAGACGATGTCTATGAAGTCGACGGGATTCTCGATCATAGAAAAAGCGCTGGCGTGTAGGTAAAAATCGTGTTATAGAAGAAGTGAAGGTACATTGGAAAGGATTATCCTTCTACGTTTGATTCATGGATCCCCAAATCCAACTTGATCGACCGGTAGACTCGGTAAGCCGAGTGTCTATCAGAGTTAAACAATGAGCCCACCGACCAAACACCCGATAGAGTGAGTCATACCCTAGTACTACTTGGAAATGGGTGCGGAGAAAACATAACCTCGGAATGAAAATTGTATTCTTTGTTCAAGTCATTCTTGCCTTTACTATCATCATCGCTTGCGTCGTTCATTTGGCTTTGAAAGATGACAATAGTCAGTTCTGGATGGTTATGTTAAGTGGGTGTATGGGGTACATCATGCCTAATCCTAGTATGAAAACTACCTTCCAAAGCAAATCATTGGAAATCTATAAAGACTTCAAGTTCCCACGTTTGAATCCATTCCCTAAGGACTGTATTGAATAGTGACACATTTATGACACTCATCGTTCATAAAGGGGTACCCCGTCAGAAAGGCTATGGGCTTCTCTTCCCTAAACTGACACAATCGTTAACGAGAACAACTCATGGTCTGATCTCTCCTCAGAGAGGTGGGATCATCAATCCATTAAGACTTGCAGGGAGTATCGTCAATACACTCGTAGGAGCATTTAGTCCTAGAGCATCGGATATGCAATATGGCAAAGATATTTGGTCAGACTTTCTCAAACCTACCATGACGAAAGCCATTCCTCATATAGCTAAATTTGCTTTGAATACGGGTATGGATGTGATACAAAATAAACGTTCATTGAAAAATGCTCTTGTTCAACGATGGGAAAGAAGCCGTGAGCAACTTAATGACGGGTCCTAAGAAAACATTAGTCGTGCCCCCTCTCATGTCGCTTCTCGTTTAGCAGGCAAGCAAAACGAACAGGAACAACGAGTCATACGAACAGTAGTATAAAAAAGAAACGAACGAGCCGTCCCTTTCAGTCTACTTCTACAAGTAAATCTAAACAGGTCGGAAGAGAGCAAGATATCTTTGACTAACAAGATGATGATGCAAAAAGATTCCTGTGAGTGTAGTAGTGAAAGCACTAGAGTTGTTTAATGTCCCTCCCAACCAATGTAACCTAGAGAAGAAGGAAGATGGGTGGAATATTACCCCATCTCTAGTGTCAATACACAATCTGCTCCTATTGAGTTTGAAATCAAAGGACAAGGGCGATGAGTATTTGGATTTGAACCAGACCTATGTGTTACGTTAGAAGCTAAAATCGTCAAACAAGATGGAACTGATCTAGCAAATGATACTCAAATCACACCCGTCAACAATTTGCTGCATAGTTTGTTTCCGAGTTCGATTGTCTATCTTAAATAGAAAAGTGATCACTCCTGGAACCGGATACCTATCCCTATCGAGCTTATCTCGAAAAGTTGCTTGTCCTTTTCTAATGAAACGCTAAAATATCAGATTAGTGCTACAAGTTTATGGTACAAGGATCACCTGGACGATTTGACAGCAGTTGGAATCCTCATACCGATGATGTCGCCGAGAAAAACTCAGGATTAGCTAATCGTCACTTGAACGTATCAGGTGAAAGTAAAACCTTTAACTATGATGGATCGTCTCCATTTGGATCTGTTTGAACAGAAACGATTTCTACCTAATGGTATAGATGTACGCCTAAGGTTTTATAGAAGTCGTGAACCCTTTTACATGATGTGTGGAGGAGGGTGAATTAGGTTATTTGAAGATATTACAAATGTATCTAGTGGTACGTAAAGTGAAACCCATTGCAACCTTACTGAATCAGATGAACGAACAGATGAATATAGTACTGCTAAATTTCCCTTGAGACGTGTAGAAGTGAAAACGTTTACCATTCCTGCTGGTACACGTTCAAAGATTACAGATCATTTGTATCAAGGTCAAATGCCAAAACGTATAGTAGTAGGTATGGTGAGTAATGCCGCTTTCAATGGGGATGCGACAAAGAATCTTTTTATTTTCAACATTTTAATGTCAATAAGTGGATGTTAGTATCAATGGAGAAAGTCTTTGCACTCGTCCTTTAGAACCTGACTTAAAAACAACTTGTACTTGCGGTCATACTTCAGCTTATATCAAGGATTAGGGTGTCGATTAGGAGAAAGACTCGGCCCCTTCCGTGACCATTGACAACTATAGAAGAGGGTTGTACCATGTGGTGTTTTGATTTGACAGCTGATCAAGACAATGATCAGAGCAAGTTACACTGGATAAAAACAGGAAAAATTTACGCATCGAACTTCAATTTGCTCAAGCTTTAGCAGAGAGTGTGAACTGCATTGTCTATGGAGAAATTTGATAACGTATTAGAAATCAACACACAGAGAGAGAAGTGGCTATAGACTATTGAAACCATGCAAAGTATTCAAGGCTTGAATGTCATCAACTCAATAGTATTTTATCACGAGGACCCTTATGTAGGACCTTCTTTCGGTGGAGTATTACCACAGAGACGTTTTACCGGACTATCTACCTTTATGGCAAACATTCATTTATCGTTAATACAGATCCTCACCGATCAACCAGGAGAGCATTGGGTTGCCATTCATTTCATAGTCAAACAGACTGCTGAATATTCTCCATGGATCTATCCTGATATCTATCAGTTTTATGAAACGCCATGCAGATCGAGTGATTTATAATCAGCAGATGTATCAAACACCCTCGCACAATAGTTTGTGGACATTACTGTGTGTATTATTTACGTCAAAGACATCCCGAGGTGTCCCTAGTCATGTTTTATTTCAATCGTTTTAAGTCCTCAAACCTAGACCAAGGAGAAGAAACATTGATCCTTTACTAAAC
The DNA here is from genome assembly GCA_030159075.1 of Atrina japonica. NCBI lineage: Eukaryota > Metazoa > Mollusca > Bivalvia > Pterioida > Pinnidae > Atrina > Atrina japonica. The sequence goes on from BROG01000663.1 coordinate 324,607, forward strand.
GATCGTTTTGTTTGGGATGGTTTAGAGAGCAATATCGCATACCTGTACCTAAATCAACCAGGTTATCAGTCCTGTTCAGTCACGACAAGTATGGGTTTAATTACGTCAAGGAATCCGAACCGACCGATCTAGGACAAAAGCTGACGTTCTTTTGCTCCGCGCTGTATGGGCAAGATCAACCGTAGTAGTGAGGACGTAATAAACTCTTTGTTGTTTTTTTTTTATTTTTATTATTATTTATTATTATTTTGCTTTTTGGTATCACTGTACGTAGTCTTAGAGGGACGGGCCCTAATCCTCCAAGAACTACTTCTAGTTTGAGCGGTATGGTAATAAAATGTTGAGTGAATAGACTTGTTTATGAATTATTTATGAGTTAAAAAACAATATAAAGTTAGAAAGAAAAGGTGGGGGTGTGCATGAGAGAGAGAGAAAACAGAAATAAGAGAAAGCTCGTGAAACATGTGGAGAGAAGAAGAAATGAGAGAGAGGACAAAGAAAATGAGAGAAAGGTGAACATGTGGTGAGAGAGAGAGAAAAAGGAGAAGAAACGAGAGAAAAGAAATAAGAGAAAACATGGGAAATGGGAAGCGAGTACAGAGATTACGATTCATGGGATCACGTGACCTGATGGGTATGACATAGACTGACATCCCATCAGAGGTGCACACAGAGATGAAATTATTCATATGATTGCAATTGTATGGATGATCTGCTGTTCTCTATTACGCAGAAAGAATGAAAACATCAGATACGATGTACTCCTGATTGGATTACTTATGTACGTGGTGTGAAAAACACCCGCACCCATTTTTATAGGGATTGTGTATCATAGTTTGATGATGAGATTTTTACGACAGGCCGCTTATGTTGTATTAGAAACCTTTACAGAAGATATAAGTGCATTACGTCAAAATCCTATCTATTGGGAGATCTACGGTATAACCCGTGACATGATCGAGAGACAATTGTTGTACAAGCAACTAAAATACATAGATGGAATGTCACGTGATTCACTCAGCTATTAAAACTGCAGTTCAGACTTGAAACGGACCAGATGAATTTTTGCTTGTGGACCACTACACTAGTTATTTTCGTCAACATCAACTACAACATGGAGCAGAGCTACAGTCAATCCATTGATAGTCAATGGCACATGGCTCTTTTGTACGCAGAAGCCATATTAAACAAGATGTACGAAGTAGCCAACACTCAATGTTACGGCTGTGAGATGATCATCCGAGTCAAAAGCAAATTCCTGCCTGATGATATTTGATGACGGCACAATGATGTTTCACTACTTTGACGAGGCTCTAGACACGGTGAACGAAATGAACACATTTGGAAAATATTTGAAGAAAGTTTAGAGCAATCCAGCAAATTCCTAAAGCATTTAGAGACGTCTACAAACAGAAGTTCTACTGTCCAGATTGGAGAGCTACTCAATGGCGCACTGGAAACCGACCGAAGTCGACACTTTGGGATACGGGTGTATCGTTTGATGGAACTGGCACCCCGTTCCTCCATAATGAAGTGACAGTTTAAGAATTGTTTGATTTGTTTCATTCAATTATTGTACATTTTCCAGAGGGATAAGCCCTAACCCTCTGCGAAAATACAGTTTGATTTCTTTTCATGGGGAAAAATTAAAACATTAAAACATTAAAACAAAATTATTTTTGTTGTTTATGTATTTTATCTGGGTATAAGGTGTACACCTATAGTGTAAACATAATACTAGTAACACGTAGACACAAAGTACAAGAGTTATAGGGTGTAAAAACACCATTGAGAAACTATGAGAAGGAGTAAAAGTATCACAAACTCTATGAGATGTTTTTGTTATGATGTATTCACTTCATTAGATAAAAGTCTAAATATAGTAAGTCATGTGGATAGAGAGAGGTTTCAGTTCAGCCTGTGAAAACTCATTTGAGATCCGAAGCTCGAGGTGGTGTAACATCATAAGAAAAAACCACTACTTTTAGCATAGGGTGAGTGTTTCATTTTTTATTAGATAGAACAAAATTATTTTTCATGCATTAAAAATAGAAATATCTCAAAAAAAAGTCACATGACTAGAGTATAGGTTCAGTTAGACCTCGGAGAGCTCATTTGCGATCCGAAGCTCGAAGAGTCAACATCGTCAGAAAACCAACTACCAGCATAGGGTGAGTGTTTGAATTTTTATTACCATAGGTTTAGTGTTATCGTATGAAACATGTACAAAACAATATCTCAGAAAAAAAAAATAGGTAACTTCATTACTTATCACTTTAATTATGGTATCAGGGAAATACCCCATCATCTAATCAATGTTCATTCACGCTAGACCTCAAAGACCCATCACTATTACATTACTCTACAAGTCTTTAGTACAAGCTTGAGTCGAGCTCGGCCTACCGCTTCTCGCGCTTGCGCACATGAAACAGGACTTTCGCCGTCCGACTAAACTCACAGTGACGAGCTCGGCCTACCACTTCTACGCGATGTGCACTTGATGATACACAACTCTCAACGACGGTGGCGCCACCGACTACTAGTTTCACCGACGGTGGCGCCACCAACTACTGGTTTCACAAAACCTGGAAAAACCCAAAGTTTCGGTTCTAAAAATAGATTTCACTCTCAGCTCAAAACTGGATAAAAAAAAACCCAAAGTTTCGGTTCTAAAAATAGATTCACTCTCACCTCAAAACTGGAAAAACCCAACTTCTCTCTCTTACCGTTGACTTCTCGTGAACTCATGTGACCTCTCGTGACCCAACCTCTTGTAACGAAGGCTCTCATTGGCTCCTTAGCCAAGATGGCCGCCTTCACAACCTTACACTTCCGGTCATAGACACGCCCCCGAACTCAACGATTGGCTCTTTCTCCTTATTGCCATGACAACATGACCTCACTTCCGGTATGACACACTTCCGGTATGACCTCACTTCCGGTATGACGCACTTCCGCTTATGACGTCACAGGCGGCTCCATGGCACGCATTTGAATTAACCAATCAGAAGCCAGTATTCTGATGACGTCATCAAACAGCGCCACTGGTGGCGCCCCCTAGCGGCGAAAATTCAAATGCGTGCCATGGAGCTGCCTATAACTACTCCCAGTACATTGAATGGTCTATCAGACCATTCAAGATTATATGTTTTACAAAAAACTTCTTTACTATGTGCTTTTGAGCCAATCCAAACAGCTTTGGTTTTTGTAATATTTGGTTTTAAGCCAGAATATTTAGAAAATTGGAACATTAATTCAAGTGCAGATTTCAAAACATTTTTCACTCCCTTCTAGAAATAGTGCAGTATCGTCTGCATATTGTAATAAACATACTTCTTCAGCGATATGAATACCTTTGATGTTTTCATTTTGGCGGATCATAATACCCATTATCTCAACACAGATATTGAAAATATATGGAGAGACGGCATCGCCTTGTCGGCAACCACGTCCAATGTTAAAAAATTTCGAAAAATACCCATTTTGAATTACACAAAGTTTTAGCATCATAATTATAAAGTCTTGATCCATCTTATAATATCTGGACCAAAATTGAAGAACCGAACTGACTTGTACATAAAAGACCATGACACAGAATCAAATGCTCTTTCAAAATCAATAAGAAGCAAAATTCCTGGTTTATTTGTTACTTTAGTATAATGTAATACATCATAGACAAGACGGGTATTTTCACCAATTATATCTACCCTTCATAAAACCCCGTTGATTTTTCATGTATGATACTAGATAATACAGATTTTATTCTATTTACAATACACGTTGATAAGATTTTATATGATATATTTAATAGTGAGATGGGTCTCCAATTTTTCAGTAGTTCTCTTGGTTTGTCTCCCTTTGGAAGTATTGAAATTATACCTTGTTTTTGGGGTCATATATAGCTCTCCCTTATCAAAACTTGTATTTACATATCTTAACCAAAAATTACCAATACCTGACCAAAAAAACTTATAAAATTCTGTTGTAAATCCATCAGGTCCTGGTGATTTCCCGTTTTTCATATTTTTAAGAGCAAGAGTATCAGCCTCTTTACTAGTTATGTACTCCCTCCAAAGATGTTGACAATACATCATTAAGGATGTTTATACCCGTCTTGTCTATCATTGTATTTAATTCAATATCTTCTAAGTCAGAATCTTTATTGGAGTATAAGGACTGATAAAATTTTTCAATCTCCAAGAGAATTTCATTTTGGTCAATTATATTGTGACCCCTGTGGTCTATGAGTCTATTAAAACTGTTTTGTTTATATAGTTTCTTTTTTCTAAACTTAGAAAAATACTTGGTTAGTTTTTCACCTTCTTCGATCCATTTGGCTCTTGATCTTACAAATAATCCTTTTACATGTTCTTTACGGATACTTTCATGTTCTGTTTTTAAACGATTAAGTTGTTCCTGATCGATATTTAATGTTGAACTTTCTAATTCTGATATCTTCTCCTGTAGTATCTTTTCTCTGTTAATATTTTCTCTTTTCTTTTTTGAGCTAAATTTAATAGTATAAACCTCGTATTTGTAGAAGAATTTGTTCATAAAGGGGGAAAGAATAAAAAAAAAAGAATTGATCATCAATTTGCAATATAAGATCTGTATTATTAATTTCATATATCTTTTCACGTACATAGGGTGTGGCTGCATATTGCTGTTTTATTAGTAAAATGATTTTTTTACACCTTCAATATAATCTGTGTCTTTTAATAAAGAATTATTAAATTTCCAAATCCTTTGGCTTTTTTAAAATTTGATAATAAAATACTGAATTCAACAATAGAATGATCAGTTCTCTAGTCAGGGCTAATAGATGTACTATCTACAAAAGCCATAAGCTCATTTGAACACAATTGGCACACAATTTTTCTTGAATTCACAAAACATATGACTTCTCTACTCTTTACACAAATATCCCACATAAAAAATTAAATGAAAAACTTTTTAGCATCATAGACAACTTTTTTTTTTCACTAAACGTGGTACCCAAAAATTTAAATATCTAGGGATACTTGTTTTGTCCAACACCACTCTGATTTTACACATAAATACATTGAAGTTGATATAAAAACATGCTGGAATTGTAATACACGATCTATTTGTAATGTTCGGAGACGTGGTCCTTCAACAAACTGTCGGCATTCCTATTTCTGTCCCTTTATTGACAGACCTGTTCCTTTCTTCATACGAAGCAGACTTCATTCAGAAACTGCTGAATCAAAAGAAGAAAAAGTAAGCGGTGTCCTTTAATTTGACATTTACATATATCGATGACGTTTTGTCAATTAATAATGACAATTTTCATACATATGTCAATGCGATATATCCCAGCGAACTAGAAATTAAAGATACAACAGAATCAAGCACACACGCTTCATACTTAGACATTCTACTTAATATAAACACAGACGGGAAATTAGCAACTAAGTTATACGAAAAACGCGACGATATTGGCTTTCCCATCATAAATTTTCCACATTTATATTTCACAAATGATCCGATATGCCAGGGCGTGTACAACATATGAAGATTTCATATACAGAGGTAAACTACTCACTGACAATTTATTGACACAGGGATATCAAAAACCGAGTTTAGTGTCAACGTTCCGCAAATTTTAAAGTCGGTATAATAGTCTTGTTTTACTCTGTTTCACTAAGTGAAATGTTGAGTTGCCTTTTCGTTGGCGGTTGTTGAGACGTCTGTACCAAATGTGACGAGGATTCACTCCTCACGTATTTCATTGCACTTGTCTTAGCTCACGGCTGGTGTGACCGGTCTACAGGGCTGCTTATTTCTCCATGGCACCTGATCTCACCTTTTGGTCTCCAGAGGTCCGTGTTTGTCCATTTTTACCGGATTTGTATCTATGTCCTGGACATTCTATTGATTTATACTTTGGTATCTGAGATTTTTTATATATTCGTTAACACTTTCTGTTATCTGAATGTTGAAAAATTTCTGATTTTGTCAGTGAATTTAACTTTTTCTTATTTCTTAATTCGTAATTATTCTTCATGTTGAGACCATTTGCACATCTAATTCGTTGTGTTATAATGGACTTGAATTTCTTAATTTAATTTTAGTCAACATTCTCTAATTTCGTCACCTAAGTAGACATATGTTTTGTTGTCACTTTTTCTCAGAATTCCATTTTCTAATGTAATTTTAATATTTTGGGAATAAAATATTGATTGAGAGATGCCTCGCAAGATTGAAAATGATTGTTTGCGTGCTACTTGGATTCTGGAACATTGGATGTCTCAAAGCAATATGGCAAGGCAGTTTGGAGTTCACAATTAACACTGTAAGTGCTTTACGGAGACGATATCAGCAAACTGGCTCCGTTCGAGACCATCTACGATCAGGACACCCGCGTGTGACTTCACATAGGCAAGATACGTATATACCGACGTCACATTTGTGTAATCGACCCCAATCGGCATCTTTGACCGCTAGAAGCAGGCATCGTCGTATAAGTCCTCGCACCGTAAGAAACAAATTGCGAAAGGTCAACATCCGTCCTCGACGTCCTGGTATCCGTCCTGTTCTGCTGTGGCGTCACCGTGTTGCGAGGTTACCGTGGTGTAGGAGGCATCGTCGTTTCAATATTGGGCGGAAGTTCTGTTTACGGACGAGTCGAGATTTCATCTCGACAGTAGTGACGGTCTTACATGCTATTAATATTAAGGAACTTTTTGCACCCCCTTACACTCAGTGACTGTCCATTTATACCATAATGGGCATAATCAGTGATTTGATTTTTGAATTGATAGACAATGCAATATATTAAATAATGATATACATAATGCAACATAATATTTTGTATATGAATCTATAAATGAAATTACTGAACTACACAGTTTCATTGTTCCATTAGTATATTACATATACTATCGTCAGCACGTCCTAACCATACACCTTAAATGCCTATGATAGACATCCCTGATTCATAATGAATATTGAATCTTACTTGTTTCCGTATCCAGTGATAAGGTTGAGTTATAGGAGTTATCCGACTTTATAACGGGATATTATCAAGATTTCATAAACCTATGAAAATTGATGTGAAATTATTTCAACTAATTGTGTAGTGATGTACTTCTTAATTGGTATGCGTAATGCACCCCTTGTTAATATAATGAAAAGAAAGTCCACATTAAACATAATACCAAAGTTGTTAATATAATGAAAAGAAGGTCCACATTCTGGTTACGTTCATTTATCAGTCCTTCAATTGCTGTTGTGTATAAGTTTATCTGTGTGTGTGTGTGTGTGTGTGTGTGTGTGTGTGTATGTGTGTGTGTCGTGCGTGTGGGTGTCGTGTCTGTGTGTGTTGTGCCTGTGGGTGTCGTGCCTGTGTGTGTCATGTCTGTGTGTGTCGTGTCTGTGTGTGTCGTGCATGTATGTGTGTCGTGCCTGTGTGTGTCGTGCCTGTGTGTGTCGTGCCTGTGTGTGTCGTGCCTGTGTGTGTCGTGCCTGTGTGTGTCGTGCCTGTGTGTTGTGCCTATGTGTATCGTTTCTGTGTGTGTCGTGTCTGTTTGTGTCACGCCTGTGTGTGTCGTACCTGTGTGTGTCGTACCTGTGTGTGTGTCGTGTCTGTGTTTCTCGCCTGTGTGTCTCGTGGCTGTGTGCCGTGTGTGTGTGATGTCTGTGTGTGTCATGCCTGTGTGTATTGTGACTGTGCGTGTTGTGCGTGTGTGTCGTGTCTGTGTGTCTCGTGCCTGTGTATGTCGTGCCTGTGTGTGTCATGCATGTGTGCTTTGTGCCTGTGTGTGTCATGCGAGTGTGTGTCGTGTCTGTGTCTGTCGTGCCTGTGTGTGTTGTGCCTGTGTGTCGTGTCTGTGTGTGTTGTGCCAGTGTGTGTCGTATCTTTGTGTGTCATATCTGTCTGTGTGTGTCGTGCCTCTGTGTCGTGCCTCTGTGTCGTGCCTGTGTGTGCGATTTGTGCGTGATATATGTGTGTGTGATATATGTGTGTGTCGTGCCTGTGTGTGTCATGCCTGTGTGCGTTGTGCATGTGTGTGTCGTGTCTGTGTCTGTCGTGCCTGTGTGTGTCATGCCTGTGTGTGCCATGCCTGAGTCTGTCGTGCATGTGTGTGTCGTGTCTGTGTGTCATGGTTGTGTGTGTCGCGCCTGTGTGTGTCGTGCCTGTGTGTGTCGTGCCTGTGTGTGTCATGCGTATCTGTGTCGTGCGTGCGTTTGTCGTGCATGTGAGTGTTGCTCCTGTGTGTATCGTGCCTGTGTGTCGTGCCTGGGTGTGTCGTGCCTATGTGTTGTGCATGTGTGTGTTGTATGTGTCTGTCGTGCCTGTGTGTGTCATACCTGTATGTGCCATGCCTGAGTGTGTCGTGCGTGTGTGTCGTGTCTGTGTGTCATGATTGTGTGTGTCGCGCCTGTGTGTGTCTTGCCTGTGTGTGTCATGCGTACGTGTGTCGTGCGTCTGTTTGTTGTGCATGTGAGTGTTGCTTCTGTGTGTATCGTGCCTGTGTGTCGTGCCTTTGTGTGTCGTGCCTGTGTGTTGTGCATGTGTGTGTTGTGTGTGTGTCGTTTCTGTGTGTGTCGTCCGTTTGTGTGTCGTGCCTGTGTGTATGCATGTGTGTGTGTCGTGTCTGTGTGTATCGTGCGTTTGTGTGTCGTGCCTGTGCGTGTCGTGCATGTGTGTTGTGTCTGTGTGTTGTGTCTGTGTGTATCGTGCATGTGTGCGTGTTGTGTGTGTGTCGTGTCTGTGTGTATCGTGCCTGTGTGTGTCGTGCATGTGTGTGTCGTGCACATCTATGTGTTCTGACTGTGTGTGTCGTGTCTGTGTGTGTCGTGCCTGTGTGTGTCGTGCCTGTGTGTATCGTGTCTGTGTTTGTCGTGCCTGTGTATTGTGCCTGTGTGTGTGTCGTGCATGTGTGTGTGTCGTGCGTTTCTGTGTCGTACGTGTGTGTGTCGTGCGTGTGTGTGTCGTGCTTCGTGCTTGTGTGTGTAGTGCATATGTGTGTCGTGCTTGTGTGTGTGTGTCTTGTCTGTATTTGTCGTGCCTGTCTCGTGTCTCTGTCTGTCGTGCCTGTGTGTGTGCTGTGCGTGTGTGTGTCGTGCGTGTGTGTGTGTGTGTCGTGCCTCGTGCCTGTGTGTGTCGTGCGTGTGTGTCGTGCTTGTGTGTGTGTGTCGTGCCTGTGTGTGTCGTGCTTATGTGTGTGTCGTGCCTGTGTGTGTCGTGCCTATGTGTGTTGGGCCTGTGTGTGTCGTGTCTGTGTCTGTCGTGCATGTGTGTGTCGTGTCTGTGTCTGTCGCGCCTGTGTGTGTTGTGCCTGTGTGTGTCGTGTCTGTGTCTGTCGTGCCTGTGTGTGTCATGCCTGTGTGTGTCGTGCGTGTGTGTGTCGTGTCTGTGTCTGCCGTTTGTGTGTGCGTTGTGCCTGTGTGTCGTGTCTGTGTGTTTTGTGCCTGTGTGTGTCGTATCTTTCTGTGTCATGTCTGTCTGTCTGTCTGTGTCGTGTCTGTGTGTGATGTGTATGTGTGTCATGCCTGTGTGTGTCGTGCCTGTGTGTCGTGCCTGTGTGTAGTGCCTGTGTGTCGTGCCTGTGTGTACCGTGTGTGTGATGTCTGTGTGTGTCGTGTCTGTGTGTGTCGTGCATGTGTGTGTCGTGCCTGTGTATGTCATGCCTGTGTGCGGTGTGCCTGTGTGTGTCGTGTCTGTTTTTCGTGCCTGTATGTATCATGCCTGTGTGTGTCATGCCTGAGTGTGTCGTGCGTGTGTGTGTCGTGTCTGTGTGTCATGGCTGTGTGTGTCGTGTCTGTGTGTCGTGCCTGTGTGTGTCTTGCGTATGTGTGTCGTGCGTGTGTGTGTCGTGCTTGTGTGTGTAGTGCCTGTGTGTGTTGTGCATATAGGTGTGTTGTGTATGTGAATGTGTGTCGTGCCTGCGTGTCGTATCTGTGTGTGTCGTGCGTTTGTGTGTCATGCCTGTGTGTGTTGTGCCTGTGTGTTGTGTCTGTGTGTTGTGTCTGTGTGTGTCGTGCGTGTGTGTTGTGCATGTTTGTGTATTGTGTGTGTGTGTGTCGTGCATGTGTGTGTCGTGTCTGTCTGTGAGTGTCGTGCGTTTGTGTCGTGCCTGTGTGTTGTGAATGTGTGTGTTGTGTGTGTCGTGTCTGTGTGTGTCGTGCGTTTGTGTGTCGTGCCTGTGCGTGTCGTGCATGTATGTTGTGTCTGTATGTGTCGTGCGTGTTTGTGTCTTGCATGTGTGTGTTGTGTGTGTGTGTCGTGTCTGTGTGTATCGTGCCTGTGTGTGTCGTGCCTGTGTTTTGTGCATATCTGTATGTTCTGACTGTGTGTGTCGTGTCTGTGTGTGTCGTGCCTGTGTGTGTGTCGTGCTTGTGTGTATCGTGTCTGTGTTTGTCGTGCCTGTGTATCGTGCCTGTGTGTGTCGTGCATGTGTGTGTGTCGTGCGTGTGTGTGTCGTGCGTGTGTGTGTCGTGAATGTGTGTGTCGTGCTTTGTGCCTGTGTGTGTCGTGCATGTGTGTGTCGTGCTTGTGTGTGTGTGTCTTGTCTGTGTTTGTCGTGCCTGTGTGTTGTGTATCTGACTGTCGTGCCTGTGTGTGTGCCGTGCGTGTGTGTGTCGTGCGTGTGTCTGTGTGTCGTGCCTGAGTCGTACGTGTGTATCGTGCTTGTGTGTGTGTGTCGTGCCTCTGTGTGTCGTACCTATGTGTGTTGTGCCTGTGTGTGTCGTGTCTGTGTCTGTCGTGCATGTGTGTGTCGTGTCTTTATCTCTCGCACCTGCGTGTCTGTTGTGCCTGTGTGTGTCGTGTCTGTGTCTCGTGCATGTGTGTGTCATGCCTTTGTGTATCGGGCGTGTGTGTGTCGTGTCTGTGTCTGTCGTGCCTGTGTGCGTTGTGCCTGTGTGTGTCGTGTCTGTGTGTCTTGTGCCTGTGTGTGTCGTATCTTTCTGTTTCATCTCTGTCTGTCTGTCTGTGTCGTGTCTGTGTGTGATGTGTATGTGTGTTATGCCTCTGTGTGTCGTGCCTGTGTGTCGTGCCTGTGTGTAGTGCCTGTGTGTACCGTGTGTGTGATGTCTGTGTGTGTCGTGCCTGTGTGTGTCGTGCCTGTGTCTTTCGTGCCTGTGTGTGTCATGCCTGTGTGTGTCATGCCTGAGGGTGTCGTGCGTGTATGTGTCGTGTCTGTGTGTCATGGGTGTGTGTCGTGCCTGTGTGTTGTGCCTGTGTGTTGTGCGTATGTGTGTCGTACGTGTGTGTGTCGTGCTTGTGTGTGTCGTGCCTGTTTGTATTGTGCATGTAGATGTGTTGTGAGTGTGAATGTGTGTCGTGCCTGTGTGTCGTGTCTGTTTGTGTAGTGCGTTTGTGTGTCGTGCCTGTGTGTGTCGTACCTGTGTGTTGTGTCTGTGTGTTGTGTCTGTGTGTTTCGTGCGTCTGTGTATTGTGCATGTGTGTGTGTTGTGTGTGTGTGTCGTGCATGTGCGTGTCGTGCCTGTGTGTGTTGTGTCTGTGTGTTGTGTCTGTGAGTGTCGTGCGTGTGTGTGTCGTGCATGTGTGAGTGTCGTGTCTGTGTGTGCCATGGCTGCGTGTTTTGTGCCTGTGTGTGTCGTGCCTGTGTGTGTTGTGCACATGTGTGTGTTCTGACTGTGTATGTCGTGTCTGTTTGTGTCGTGCCTGTGTGTGTCATGCATGTGTGTGTGTCGTACGTGGGTGTCGTGCGTATGTGTGTCGTACGTGTGTGTCGTGCCTGTGTGTGTTGTGCATGTAGGTGTGTTGTGTGTGTGAATGTGTGTCGTGCCTGTGTGTTGTGTCTGTGTGTGTCGTGCGTTTGTGTGTCGTGCCTGTGTGTGTCGTGCCTGTGTGTTGTGTCTGTGTGTTGTGTCTGTGTGTTTCGTGCGTCTGTGTTGTGCATGTGTGTGTGTTGTGTGTGTGTGTGTGTGTGTCGTGCATGTGCGTGTCGTGCCTGTGTGTGTTGTGTCTATGTGTTGTGTCTGTGAGTGTCGTGCGTGTGTGTGTCGTGCCTGTGTGAGTGTCGTGCCTGTGTGTGTCATGGCTGTGTGTTTTGTGCCTGTGTGTGTCGTGCCTGTGTGTGTTGTGCACATGTGTGTTCTGACTGTGTATTTCGTGTCTGTTTGTGTCGTGCCTGTGTGTGTCATGCATGTGTGTGTGTCGTGCGTGTGTGTCGTGCGTGTGTGTGTGTATTTCGTGCCTCGTGCCTGTGTGTGTCGTGCGTGTGTGTGTGGTGCTTGTGTGTGTGTCTTGTCTGTGTTTGTCGTGCCTTTGTGTCGTGTCTGTGTGTGTCGTGCCTCTGTGTGTCGTGCCTGTGTGTGTCGTGCCTGTGTGTGTCGTGCATGTGTGTTTGTCGTCGGGTGTGTGTGTCGTGCATGTGTGTGTCAGGCCTCGTGCCTGTTTTTTTCGTGCTTGTGTGTGTTTGTCGTGCCTGGGTTTGTCGTGCCTGTGTGTCATGTCTGTTTGTGTCGTGTGTGTGTGTGTCGTGCATGTGTGTGTGTCGTGCGTGTGCGTGTCGTGCCTGTGTGTGTTGTGTCTGTGTGTTGTGTCTGTGAGTGTCGTGCGCTTGTGTGTCGTGCCTCTATGAGTGTCGTGCCTGTGTGTGTCATGTCTGTGTGTTTTGTGCCTGTGTGTGTCGTTCCTGTGTGTGGTGTGCACATGTGTGTGTTCTGACTGTGTATGTCGTGTCTGTTTGTGTCGTGCCTGTGTGTGTGTCATGCATGTGTGTGTGTTTCGTGCCTCGTGCGTGTGTGTGTCGTGCTTGTGTATGTGTCTTGTCTGTGTTTGTCGTGCCTTTGTGTCGTGTTTGTGTGTGTCATGCCTGTGTGTGTCGTGCATGTGTGTGTGTCGTCGGTTGTGTGTGTTGTGCATGTGTGTGTCAGGCCTCGTGCCTGTATGTGTCGTGCTTGTGTGTGTGTGTGTGTGTCGTGCCTGGGTTTGTCGTGCCTGTGTCATGTCTGTGTGTGTCGTGAGTGTGTGTGTCGTGCATGTGTGTGTGTCGTGCATGTGTGTGTGTCGTGCGTGTGTGTGTCGTGCGTGTGTGTGTTGTGCTTGTGTGTGTCGTGCCTCGTGCCTCTGTGTGTCGTGCTTGTGTGTGTGTCGTGCCTGTGTGTGTCGTGCCTTTGTGTATCGTGCCTGTGTGTGTCGTGCCTGTGTGTGTGTCGTGCCTGTGTGTGTCGTGTCTATGTGTGTCGTGCCAGTGTGTGACTCTGTTGGTCCGAGTTCCTTCAACATTTTAAATACAAATTCCCAAACAGGATATAAAGTATACAAACAGGATCGAAGTATGATATTTGCCAAAATTTTACATATGTCTGTCAATATGTACAGGATCATTGTCCTATATCATACTAATTTTAGCCAATATTATTTAATAAATATTTTTAACATACTACCAAAGTTACAGGACGATCGTTTCTGTAAATTAGACTTCATCAGTTCAGGTCCAATTATAATACTATAAGAAAAAATCTGTTAAGGTTAGGGTTAGGGTTAGCGTTAGGGTTCATGATTTAAAGATTTATGTAATTTTGAGTAAATAAATACATCTGGGTGGAAACAGAACATGTGTAACTTAATGCTTTACAATGTCCTGAATAAAATAAATAAACATAGAATGAAAAGATAAATAGCACAATAACATTTTAGACTTTCTCTCAGTTTTAGAATTAGATATTAAGATTTTGACATATAATATCATACTTTATTGTATTAAGACAATTAACCTGTCTTCTTTTGATTTTATTGAATCTCCATGTTTTTCATCTATCTTTGATTTGAAAATGTTATTTTACATCTTGAGTTCTTGAAGGCCCCTCTTCCATGTGTTAAGATTGTGACTGGCCTGTGGAGGAATTTGATTGGGCACTAATAGAAGTTATGTGATTTTAGCCTAGATATCATACTCATAGTTATAACATATTTCTCGATTTTTTTATTGTAGCATCATAATGGGAACTGCCACGGTTTTGTTGTCATTTGAAGTAGACAAGGATAGGTTTGATTCTGAAGGTAAGTAAACTAAATCCACCGTCATCAGTCGTCCGTCTTTTAACTTTTGCGTTTAAACATCTTCATTTTCAAGCAAATTTGGCATATAACATCCCCATGTGAAGCCGCATAAAGTTTGGGAATGAAAAAGGGATAGGACGAAATGGGGGCCCTGAAAGGGGCCAAAAAGTATCAAGACTTGGTACATCTTTAAAATCATTCTCTTATGAACCAATAATCAGATGAGTTTACAAATGTTCATGCATGATTGAATCAGAATTTCAGTTTAGTTATGGATTCTGTCGAAGATTATGCCAGACGATGGGCCAAACATGAAGACGTAGAACCAGACACTTTGTCTGAATGGCTGAAAGCCATACGATGGTTGATAAAATCTCGTATTCGAAAACTTAAAGGGACTATGAAAACACGTTATCACTCTGTATTTAATGATCCAGAAGTAGTTACTGAACTGGATAGGTTGCATGACCAAAATGTACTGGTACCAGCAGACAAAGCCTCAAATAATATAGTTTATATTTGTAAGGCACATTCCCATAATTGTTTATTAGAAGAACTTGGGTTTAATATGAATTCTGGTAATCCTACATATACACGTAGCTCACTTTCAAAGGACGAGATCCTTCAAAATCACGTATCCGTATTACGCTCATTTGATATACCTACAACGGATACCGATTTCGAGCTGCTATATTTATATTGGATACCTAAACTTCATAAAACCCCATATAAGCAAAGATACATAGCAGGATCAAGCAAATGATCTACCAAAACCTTTATCTTTACTCCTTACCAAGATATTGACAGCCGTTAAGGAGGAACTTCAACAATACTGTACAGTTGCTTATTCCAGAAGCGGTGTAAATCAGATGTGGATACTTAAAAATTCTAAACAGCTTTTAGAAAATTTGAAGGCACACAATTTTTCTCGAATTCACAGCATCAAAACTTATGACTTCTCTACTCTTTACACTACTATTCCACATGAAAAATTAAAAGAAAGACTTTTCGGCATCATAGACAACTGCTTTTTCACTAAAGGTGGTACCCGAAAATTTAAATATCTAGTGATTGGCTATCAGGATACTTATTTTGTCAAACACCACTCTGATTCTACACATAAATATACTGAAGTTGATATAAAAAACATGCTGGAATTTCTAATAGACAATATATTTGTAATGTTCGGAGACGTGGTCTTTCATCAAACTGTCGGCATTCCCATGGGAACCAATTGTGCTCCTTTATTGGCCGACCTGTTCCTTTATTCATACGAATCATATTTCATTCAGAAACTGCTGAATCAAAAGAAGAAAAAGCTAGCGGTGTCTTTTAATTTGACATTTAGATATATCGACGACGTTTTGTCAATTAATAATGACAATTTTCATACATATGTCAATGCAATATATCCCAGCGAACTAGAAATTAAAGATACAACAGATTCAAGCACACACGCTTCATACTTAGACATTTTACTTAATATAAACACAGACGGGAAATTAGCAACGAAGCTATACGATAAACGCGACGATTTCGGCTTTCCCATCGTAAAATTTTCCACATTTAAGTAGTAATATACCTCAGTCACCTGCATATGGAGTTTATATTTCACAAATGATCCGATATGCCAGGGCGTGCACAACATATGAAGATTTCATGTACAGAGGTAAACTACTCACTGACAAATTATTGACACAGGGATATCGAAAACCGCGTTTAATGTCAACGTTCCGCAAGTTTTACGGTCGGTATAATAGTCTTGTTTGCGACTACTCTGTTTCACTAAGTGAAATGTTGAGTTGCCTTTTCGTTGGCGGTTGTTGAGACGTCTGTACCAATTGTGGCGAGGATACACTCCTCACGTGTTTCACTGGACTTGACTGTGGACTCACGGCAGGTGTGACCGGTCGACAGGGGATGCTTACTCCTCCATGGCACCTGATCCCACCTCTTGGTTTTCAGAGGTCCGTGTTTGTCCATTTTTTATCGGATTTGTATGTATGTCCTGGACATTCTATTGATTTACACTTTGGTATCTGAGGTTTTTATATTGTGAAGTCAATATCTACAATGTTTCCGAACGAAAATGAAATTTGTTCATCAATGAGCCATTATGGGGCGCTTCAGTGGCACAGGGTATATTTGTACTACAAATTGTTTAGAAACTCAAAACTGATCGAGTTTTTGTATATAAAGATGTATGAGAAAGTTGTTAGGAATTATCTGAGGATCATTTTGACAAAATTTCAAGGTCATGGGGTCAAAGGTCAGGGTCACAGACACCTAAAAATGGAAAATATAAGGTTTTTTGTAACATTTTCGAAATTTTTTACTAGTTCTCCACAACCATTAGACCTATTTGAAGTAAATTTGACAGGAAGTTTAACTATGTAAAGCCACTTAGAGTTTGTGGAGGAAAAGGGGCTAGGACCAAACATGGCTGCCATGGCTAAATCATTTTTTTTCATTTAATACATATATCTCCAAAATTATCAAAGCTAGAGTACCTTAAAATGAGCGACTTGCAAAATCTACATTTCATTTTCGTGGAAATTGTCGGGTCGACCCTTTTGTGAGTTAATTCCCATTTTTGTGAATTATTCCTGTTTTTGATGTTTTTGACATTGTCTTGAAAAGTATAATAGCTGGAGTAAAAGTGAAAAAGTAAAATGTTCAGCAGACAAAGATCTACAAAAAATTCAAATGGGCCGAAATTGTCAGGTTGCCCCTTATGGGAGTTATTTCCCCTTTTAAGTGGATATTTTCATGTTTTTGGATATTTTTGATATTATATTGAAAGGCATAATTGGTAGAGTAAAAGTAAAAGAAACAAAAATATTCAGCATGCGAAGATCTACAAAAAGTCAATAGGGTCGAAATTGTCAGGTCGACTCTTATGGGAGTTATTTCCCCTTTTAGTGGACTTTTCATGTTTTTGAGTTTTGTCCTATTATCTTTACTAGTCCTGGATGCCAGTCAGTAAATGTTTTAAACCTATTTGACCGAACCAGTAGGAGTCATCGTTGCCATGGCTCAACGAAATATAACAAGCCCGAGATTCACAATGTCACACTCGATGGGCTTCTACAATTTGTCAATCGTCAATAGGTCTGCATCATATTCGTACAAAACTGTACTAACTCCCGTTGACAAAAATTACATGACTTGTACAAATCTACGATGACAGTATGATTTACCGATGCTTGTTCTCCAGAGTATCGACTTTATGGTATCATTTTGGACATTTCATTCAACAGATTTTTCAAAGCTGTCAGGACTAATGAACATAAAGAAACGAGTTATAACCCGTTCCTCAAGGTAAAATTTCTAATTAGGGCATTGACGCTTTGAACATAAGCAATATTTTAATAAAAATCAGTCCAGAGTAAAACCCCTCAATACTTCAGATAAAAAGATTCACCATGTATTTGCTATAGCCATTTCCTTTAGCGAGCAGTTGCCTATTCAATTACAAAGCAAGTCTGCAGCAACTTAATTTACCCCGCCTTTCCCTGAACATTCCGCCTTGTACCTGTTCTACATCTGAATTCATGTACACTCCATGTAGTCATGTTGTGACAGGTGATTTCAACATTGTGCGCAACAGGAAACAGAGAGATCTTTTATACAATGACCCAAAATATAGGGAACCTGTCTCGTTTACATGACGTCAAAACTTTGAAATTATTATGGACGCATGTGAAGAGTACGCCATACGCTGGACTAATATAAAAAATCTCAGATACCAAAGTATAAGTAGAATGTCCAGGACATAGATACAAATTTGGTAAAAATATAAAAAGAAGGACCTCTGGAAATCAGTAGGTGGTAGCAGGTGCCATGGAGGAGTAAGCATCTACCAGTCACAGCCGAAGTGAGTCCATAGTCAAGTCCAATGAAAACCGTGAGAAGTGAATCCTCGTCACAATTGGTACAGACCTCTCAAAAACAACTAAGAAAGAAGATGTCGAACTTGATACTCTTTCAGAGTGGATTAAGTCGATCAGTAATGTTCTTAAACGAAGAATTTGACGACTTAAACACCCTGTCAACACAAAAACACAATTCAATTTTCGTGACCCTGATGTTTTCAGAGACCTTTCCCGTCTCCATGAAAATTTTATCATCGTTCCTGCTGACAAAGCAACTAATAACATCACATTTGGCTGCAGGCGATACTACTTCCGCATCCTACAAAAGGAACTTGGACTAAACACACTTCCTGGACATTCTACATACTCTTTAACCGATTTCTCTACCTCTGAAATATTAGATAATCATAAATCAGTTCTCACTTCGTTTGGAATACCCACAAGTAACACGGAGCATGAATTGCCATATTTTTAGTGGATTGCGAAGAGGCACAAAATCCCTAAAAACACCGCTTCATTGCGGGTCATCTAAGTGCTCCTCTAAGCTATTATCTATTTTGCTCACCAAACTTATTTCACATATTAAACAAGGTCTTCAGAAGTACTGTACAACGGCCTACTCAAGAAGCGGAGTCAATCAGATGTGGATCCTAAATAATTCAAAAGAATTGTTGGAACATTTAAAATCTCCAAACTTCAAACATATAACAAGCATCAAGTCTTTTGATTTTTCGACCCTTTATACAACAATTCCTCATCAAAAACTCAAAACGGATACACATCTATTAAACAAAACTCTTTTATACACAAAAAAGGAAATCGCAGATATAAATATTTAGTGTTAGGTCATGAAGAACCTTATTTTGTGAAGGAACACTCTGATGCCAGTAAGAAGTACACCGAAAACGATATTATCAAGATGCTATGGTTTCTAGTAGACAACATCTTCGTGGCTTTTGCGAGAAAAGTTTTCCAGCAGATTGTCGGCATTCCAATGGGTACCAATTGTGCACCTCTCTTGGCTGACATCTTTTTGTATTCATATGAAGCGGAATTTATACAGTCTCTGCTCTCCAAAGCATCTCGGTTCAATTTTACTTACAGGTATATCTACGACGTTCTGTCCATAAATGATTCAGAATTACCTCGACCAGATGTATACTAGAGATCAATGATATTTACTCCTGTCGATTGAAAAGGACGGTCAACTTCACGCATCCCTTAATGACAAACGCGACGATTTCAATTTCCATATCATGAACATTTCGTTTCTAAGTAGTAATAGTCCATCTTCTCCTGATTATGGCGTTTTCATCTCACAACTTATATGCCAGGGCATGTTCTTCTTATGAATGTATTATTCTGAGACCAAAACGACCAGCCAATAAACTAATTACACAAGGTTACGTTGTTGAACGCTTGGAGTCGTCATTGAAAAAGTTTTATGGTCGATACGGGGATCTTGTTAAACATTATGAAGTCCCCCTCCCAGAAATATTAGATAGTATTCTGCAGCACGGCCACGGACTGTGACTCCGTTTCACCAATTGTGTTTTTCACCGAACTTGACCTTATCACCAAAATTGACTTTTTCACCCAATTTGAATAAAGGGTTTCCATGGAACGTTTGCGGCGGGTGTGGCATGCCAGCCAGAAGGCGCTGACTCCTTCCGGACACCTGGTCTTATCCAATTTACACATCTAATTCGGCGTGTTATAATTATTATTATAGATTGGTACGTCTTCAATTTTACTTCAAAAGTATAATAAAGAGAGAAAGAGAGAGAAGCAAAAATGTTAAGTACGCAAAGATCTACGAAAAAGTAGCTCACTTTCAAAGGACGTGATCCTTCAAAATCACGTATCCGTATTACGCTCATTTGATATACCTACAACGGATACCGATTTCGAGCTACCATATTTATATTGGATACCTAAACTTCATAAAACCCCATATAAGCAAAGATACATAGCAGGATCAAGCAAATGTTCTACCAAACCTTTATCTTTACTCCTTACCAAGATATTGACAGCCGTTAAGGAGAAACTTCAACAATACTTCCAGAAGCGGTGTAAATCAGATGTGGATACTTAAAAATTCTAAACAGCTTTTAGAAAATTTGAAGGCACACAATTTTTCTCGAATTCACAGTAATGAAAACTTATGAGTTCTCTACTCTTTACACTACTATTCCACATAAAAAATTAAAAGAAAGACTTTTCAGCATCGTAGCAAACTGCTTTTTCACTAAAGATGGTACCCGAAAATTTAAATATCTAGTGATTGGCTATCAGGATACTTATTTCGTCAAACACCACTCTGATTCTACAAATAAATATACTGAAGTTGATATAAAAAACATGCTGGAATTTCTAATAGACAATATATTTGTAATGTTCGGAGACGTGGACTTTCAATAAACTGTCGGCATTCCTATGGGAACCAATTGTGCTCTTTTATTGGCCGACCTGTTCCTTTATTCATACGAAGCAGACTTCATTCAGAAACTGCTGAATCAAAAGAAGAAAAAGTTAGCGGTGTCCTATAATTTGACATTTAGATATATCGACGATGTTTTGTCAATTAATAATGACAATTTTCATACATATGTCAATGCGATATATCCCAGCGAACTAGAAATTAAAGATACAACAGAATCAAGCACACACGCTTCATACTTAGACATTTTACCTAATATAAACACAGACGGGAAATTAGCAACGAAGCTGTACGATAAACGCGACGAGTTCGGCTTTCCCATCGTAAATTTTCCACATTTAAGTAGTAATATCCCTCAATCACCCGCATATGAAGTTTATATTTCACAAATGATCCGATATGCCAGGGCGTCCACAACATATGAAGATTTCATATACAGAGGTAAACTACTCACTGACAAATTATTGACACAGGGATATCGAAAACCGCGTTTAATGTCAAGTTCCGCAAGTTTTACGGTTGGTATTATAGACTTGTTTGCGACTACTCTGTTTCACTAAGTGAAATGTTGAGTTGCCTTTTCGTTGGCGGTTATTGAGACGTCTGAACCAATTGTGACGAGGATACACTCCTCAAGTGTTTCATTTGGACTTGACTGTGGACTCACGGCGGGTGTGACCGGTCGACAGGGAATGCTTACTCCTCCATGGCACCTGATCCCACCTCTTGGTTTCCAGAGGTCCGTGTTTGTCTATTTTTACCGGATTTGTATCTATGTCCTGGACATTCTATTGATTTATGCTTTGGTATCTGAGGTTTTTATATATTAAATTCTTTTTCTAAAGCTAAGGTAGTCATTTTTACATTGGTTACTCTTAGACGGATTTCGGCTATAGTTTTAGAGATATTATTTGGCCTTGTATAATGCCACTCTCTCTTTACAAAATACACATAAATTTTAAATTGAAGCTCAACTGATGAAGTCTAATTGACAGAAACGATATCGTTTTGAGCATTATAACTTTGTTAGTATTTTTATAATATTTATAGTCTAATTGTCATTTCCATTTATCAAAACAGTTTCAATACGAAAAATCTCCGATAAATAGCCTTACGCTAGATATAAATTTAGTCACACGTGAGAGTTCATTTGTGTTTACCATAATGAAGGAAGACAACTTCCTTATTCTTTTTCTTCATTGATATTTATTTTATGCCAGCGCACTAGAAATTAAAGATACAACAGAAAAACTAGCGGTGTCCTTTAATTTCACATTTAGAGATATCGACGACGTTTTGTCAATAAATAATGAAACATTTCATACATATGTCAATGCGATATATCCCAGCGAAATGAAAATTAAAGGTACAACAGAATCAAGCACACGCGCTTCATACTTCGACATTTTACTTGCTACAGATACGACTATTTCGGCATTCCCATCGTAATTTTTCAATATTTAAGTAGTAACGTCCCACATTCACCCGCATATGGAGTTTATATTTCACAAATTATCCGATATGCCAGGGCGTATTCAAAATATGAACATTTCATATAGAGGTAAATCACTTACTGACAGATTATTCACACAGATATGTAAACAAAACCGCGTTTGATGCCATCGTTCCGTAAATTCCGTTGTGGTGGTGTCTGTTGAGACGTATGTATCAATTATTACGAGGATTCATTCCTCATGTATTTCATTTGGATTTGACTGTGGACTCACGGTGGGTTTGACCGTTCGACAGGGGATGCTTACTTCTCCATGGCACCAGACCCCAACTCTTGATTTCCAGAGGCTCATGTCTGTCAATTTTTTGCCGAATTTGTATCCATACCCTCGATATTCTAAAGATTTATACTTTGGTATCTGATTTTTATATATTATAATGCTCATAACGATCGTTACTGTCAATTACATTCCATCGATTTAAATTTAAAATTGATGTTCATTTTCTAAAGAGAATATGGTATCATACTAGGCAAAATAATAAATCTAAATGTATAGCCAAAATCCATCTAAGAGTGACCACTGGAAAAAGAAGACTTTAGAATTTAACTGGTGTTATCAGTGCGAAATATTACTTTAGTGTTTACATATTCATGAATTCAGACTTGACAAAGGCCTAGCCTTTCAGTATTTGATTTCAAATGTTTATATACATTCATGTATTCCATATACGTGTATTTTGTATGTATTACAGAGAGTCATGCCCTGTACGCAAGTATTCCAGATCTTTGTTTTGATAATATTGAGGGAATCCAGACCGTCTGTACGTGTGGAACAAACAATGACAAACTCATCACAGCTTCAGCCGAAAACGGAAGGTAAGATTACACGTGCTTAGAGGTATACTATAGAATAACTATAATTCTGTCGTTTGCTTCAGTCTTTATAATAATATAATTATCACAAATACTGAAGTATTAATCTTCAAGATGTCCAGGATAAAATATACAAATCTAGTGAATATGTTAATCTCGGATACCAAAGTATTAATATTCAGGATGTCCAGGATACAATATACAAATCTGGTGAATATTGGACAAACACATATTGGACCTATGAAAATTTAGATGTGGGATCAGAAGTCATAGAGGAATATTAATGTCAGTAAGATGACATGTTATTTTTTGTCAAAATTTCTATTGAAATTGATAGGTAACATTTTGCTAAACTAAATTTTGTGTAACCCTAATCCTATTCCTAACCCTAACTTTGTACCCACATTAACACTAATCCTAACCCTAACATTGTACCTATATTTCAATGAGTTAGTGATAAAGATATATCTATGACACTGGTATATACAATTGTTATGCTGAGTCCCACCCGTTCAATTTGCCAATGTCGTATATGTTTATTGTATCTACGTATTCAGTATGATCATATCGATATCGTATATGTTTATTGTGTTATCGATATCATATATGTTTATTTTATCTACGTATTCATTATTATCATATCGATATCGTATATGATTATTGTATCTACGTATTCATTATTATCATATTGATATCGTATATGTTTATTGTATTTACGTATTCATTATTATCATATCGACATCGTATATGTTTATTGTATTTCCGTATTCATTACTATCATATTGATATCGTATATGTTTATTGTATTTGCATATTCTTTACTATCATATCGATATCGTATATGTTTATTGTATCTACGTATTCATTATCATCATATCGATACCGTATATGTTTATTGTATTTACGTATTTATTATTATCATATCGATATCGTATATATTTATTGTATTTACGTATTCATTATTATCATATCGATATCGTATATGTTTATTGTATCTACGTATTCATTATCATCATATCGATACCGTATATGTTTATTGTATTTACGTATTCATTATTATCATATCGATATCGTATATGTTTATTGTATTTGCGTTTTCATTACTATTATATCGATATTGTATATGTTTATTGTATCTACGTATTCAGTATTATCATATCGATATCGTATATGTTTATTGTGTTATCGATATCGTATATGTTTATTTTATCTACGTATTCATTATTATCATATCGATATCGTATATGTTTATTGTATCTACGTATTCATTATTATCATATCGATATCGTATATGTTTATTGTATTTATGTATTTAACATGTATTATATCAACTTTTTACTTTTTTATTTAAGTCACGTGGTGATACGTATTTTTCATTTTGCTCTGATGACCGTGGATATCCAGTACGTTGTGGATGGATTGGACAACCTTAAACCGATGGCGCCACCTTACGACATGATTGTAAGTAAGATGTATCGCCATTATTAGTCATTAACTTTGCTACTGACCATCTAATTATAAAGCTAATTATAACAGTTTTGCCGAGGACCATATTCTTACTTATGATGTTTCCACCGCTGCACACAGAATTGTATATCGGAGCATCCGTCATTGTTGTCTACTTTTGCTAATGACAGTTCATAGAACTATTGAAGGCAGTCACATGCTCTTTATAACCAATGAAATGGCGGCATTTAAATTCGTTGCAAAACAATTAAGAATATACATATGTAACCTAACTCCGGCATTATGATATATTACATGCCATATATAGACAGAAATATACAGTTTATCTGCAATTAAATATTTTAACTTTATCTCACACGTACACAAGCGATCTCAAATATTATTTCTTTTATATACGCGTGTTTCATTGTTTGCATACTATGACAAATCTAAATTTTGTTTACCAAAATTTTCTTTAGTTCATAAAAGAGATAGAAAAGAAGATTAAAAATCATCTTGGAGATTTGATTACGGACAGTAAAAGGTTAGTACATGTTTTACCTGTAATCAATGTTTACCTGACATAAAGAT
Organism: Atrina japonica; assembly: GCA_030159075.1. Classification (NCBI taxonomy): domain Eukaryota; kingdom Metazoa; phylum Mollusca; class Bivalvia; order Pterioida; family Pinnidae; genus Atrina; species Atrina japonica. The sequence continues at coordinate 349,287 of BROG01000663.1, forward strand.
TGCTTTCGGGAACCGAGTGTTTGGAACATCGCACTTTATCTAAAACATCACGTCCCTAACCTCACAAGATAAATTATTACAGTGATGACGTAGTGCTATTTTATACCAAATTAATATTATGTACATATATCACTGTTTAAATCCTAAACTCTCCAAAAGCTAGTCACGTGATTTTTTTAACAGTGGGTACTCTAAATACATTTGACAATACATTTGGCCTTTAATGATACCACTTTCTCTTTCAGATATATATTAAATGCGGTCGCAACTGACGAAGTCTTATAGACCTTTTTCGAATTGTCATTTTACGTTCCAAGTTTATCATACTATGCAGCGATTCGCCTTTTCCAGTGGGGGCAGCGGGGCTTGCGGTTTAATTTACCATTACGTTAACAACCACCAAGATGTCAATTCATCAATCTTTACTGCTATCACAGTTACTCATGGCAAATAAAATCATCTATATATAAAATTCTGTCCAGTGTACAACTTATATGCGACTTTGAACAGTTTTTGCATGGTATATCTCAGTTTTAATAATTTGACGCATACGTGATGAAAACGTACTAAATGTCGGCCCGCTGAAGTTTTCCAACTGTCATGCAGTTTCTTATTCTCTTTCGTAGGGAAAACAAATAAACGAACAGCCTACATGTATCAATGCATTTTCTTCTCCAATTTACACCGAGGCAGAGGTAGTGAGGCAATTGAATAATTAAACAGGAAATCAGCAAATCGAATACGAGTTCACAGTAAACCACCATACTGACTGCACTCGATTTTGTTGATATCACGTGACTTGGGTATACAATAACTCGAAAATCTGAACGGAATGAGATAACTCGAGAATTGTGTATTGACGGAAACTATTGTCTTGAGCATTTGTTTTTGGCATTCTTTGCAAAACAATAACTGTGGTGTTATGTTCATATTTATCAATACATTAGAGCCTTGTTCGTAATATGATTTTAAATGCGGAACATCTTTATCCTTTTCCGGATAATTTGTAACCTGATATTTCAAACATTATTTTAATCAAGCTTCGAGCTTCGACGCTGTTCTTAGAATGACGAGTTCTATAAATCCTGGAATTTTCATTTTCACCCAGTGTGATCTTTAAATCCAAGGGTCATCTTATCAAAATATCTGTCAGTACTTTGATGATTATTATTATTTGGTTATTGACTGCTCGACAGGAAATGCAGACTCCTCCCACGACACCTGATGCCACCTCTGGATCTCCCGGGAATGTTTGACAATGTTAGTCATATTTATTTACTATCTCTTAGCCTTCATGAGGGTCAATACTTTGATATCTGTTCTTTATATTCTAATTACAATTGTATTTTCAGTATATTTTCGCCAATCAAAAGAGCACCTGGAATAACGTGGCCTTACGGAGTATTCGGAGATGAGAGACTGATGGAATTAGATTATGTGAAATTAGTTCATAAATCAACCAGCAAATGGCAGAGTATAAAAATATATACATCAAAGGAATTCGGCAATATTCTTGTTCTTGACGATGATATAAGTAAGTAATTAACATTTTTGGTTCATAGTGTGCTATATAATGACTGTTTCGTTTACCATAGACGTATATATTTTATCCATACCATGTTATTAGTAGGACACGTAAACCTACTTCTGTAGCATCAATTGTTTAACAGATCGAGATAGAAAGAAAAAAATAACATAAAAAAGAACAGAAGCAAGAAAAAATATCTTATGCATTTATATTTTTCGTATAATTATGTCAACCAAATGTTTGGTAATTCTTAAATTTTCATTTCAGTGCTCGGTGAAAGTGATCTTATATATACACAGACACTTTTGGGACTTCCAGTTCGAAACGAATTCAAGGACAAGTCCATTTTGATACTTGGAGGGGGTGACGGAGGAATATTACACGAACTACTTAAGGAGAATCCTAAATTTGTTTTGATGGCGGAAATATCCTTTGTAGTGAATATATATCTGATATGAAAAATCTGGAATTTTGATTGGCTAGGGCCTATAAACAATCAATTTTAATACGAAAAGCGTAACAAGTATTTTACATATTTGTTTCCATTTACCCGAAATGTAACCTTTATATTTATACCAAAGTTAAATGCTTGAAAAATCACAAATTGTTATCTTGTTAAACATACCCATACGTTTACAACGTGTTACGATAATTCCGTGGTTACTATAACTCCATGATTACGATAACTCCATGGTTACGTAAAATGTTGACAACGGATATGGGGAAAGAAGACGTAATCTTTACATTTCTGTAAAAATAAGATAGCGACATACAAATGAACAGGTGAAAGTCGAGAATATATTCGGGAAGTGAGTTCCAAAATGGAATGCATTTAGAGAAATGAAAGAATATACAAAACCGTCTTGTCACCTCTCTTGCTATGTATTATAGTTTAATGACAATTAGAATAATATCGAATACAAATTTTCTTTAACTGAATCAGATTGACGAGGAGGTCATCAAAGCATGTCGAACGCACATGCCCTCCGTCTGTGGGAATAGTTTAGACAACTTTGAAGGCCATAATTACAAAGTAAGACATAATTCATTCATAATGTCATTATTATAAATAGAATACTAGAGTCAGATATCACATTAGATGGCGGAAATGAGAACCCTTTTAATAATCGGTTATGACGAGCTTCACAGGAATAGCTATGTTTTTCCCACTGGATGCTCGTAGGTGTGACAACGAGTAAGAACGACTATTTTTGCCGATGTAATTTTAATGTCGTTCTAGTTTATTACCTGACATTTAAACTCCAACAGGTCACCACCCCGAGACTTTACTTCATTATATGCATGTGTAATCACACATTTACAATACAGAGCTCAATACACCCGTGATTTCGTATTGCACTGTTGGATACTCAAATTTCGCCGAAGCTAATTTTCAAAATGGGACTCATGCCATCCAAAATATTTGATGGCGTCGTTAAAAGCGAAATGCATATTAAATTTGTGTACACATATAGATAAATAAGGGACATGTGTAATAAAAACAACACCTCACAAAAGTTTCTGTCTGTATCATCAGACTTCACTTGATCGTTGTAGCGTATGCATTCAACTCCAACTACGCTCAAGTTCAATCCACCACAACGATCGCGTGTCGTCTGATGATACGGATTGAAACATATGTTTAGTTTTGTCTATATACGAAACAGCTGTAATATAAACCGGCCGAAATCACAATACCACGTTTTATGAATTTTACATATTGATTAATGTCACAAACTGGGGTTTTCTGAGTAATATTGATAGTATCACATTACTGTTATCGAAAGAATTATACTTATTGTACTTCGATTGCATATTTTAGGATATTGATATTTTTTGTTTTGCAATTTTACAGATAGAGATCGAAGATTGTATCAAAATTCTCCAGAAAGCTGTGGAAAATGGTCAAAAATTTGATTACGTAATCAACGATCTGACAGAGTTCTCCGTCGATAAGGACCAATATGGTGAGTTATCGTTCTTGACACGTGGTTTTGACATGTTAACATTCCATTGATTTTTTGTACCAATATATTTCGTTTTGAGATGTCGCCAACTGCTGCTGACATGCTGTAAGTCTAGTTTTATAATCTAATCTATAAGTCTAGTTCTATGCTCTAAGTCTAGCCCTATGCTATTATTTTTGTAATATATTTCTATATCCAATTCTCAGGTTTCAACTACAATTTTACGACCGGTAACGTTGTTCTGGAGCTTTCAATAAAATGTCTTGCGACTGGAGGAAAATATTTAGCTCGGGTGAGTAGTAATACATCATATGATTTGAAATTTGCAATACGTCTGTGGTGATATAGATTTTCATCTCTTGTGTTGGTACACGTGTGGGTTTTTAAATCAATTCAGTCTCTGGTGATATAGATTTTCATCTCTTGTGTTGGTACACGTGTGGGTTTTTAAATCAATTCAGTCTCTGGTGATATAGATTTTCATCTCTTGTGTTGGTACACGTGTGGGTTTTTAAATCAATTCAGTCTCTGGTGATATAGATTTTCATCTCTTGTGTTGGTACACGTGTGGGTTTTTAAATCAATTCAGTCTCTGGTGATATAGATTTTCATCTCTTGTGTTGGTATACGTGTGGGTTTTTAAATCAATTCAGTCTCTGGTGATATAGATTTTCATCTCTTGTGTTGGTACACGTGTGGGTTTTTAAATCAATTCAGTCTCTGGTGATATAGATTTTCATCTCTTGTGTTGGTACACGTGTGGGTTTTTAAATCAATTCAGTCTCTGGTGATATAGATTTTCATCTCTTGTGTTGGTACACGTGTGGGTTTTTTAAATCAATTCAGTCTGTGGTGATATAGATTTTCATCTCTTGTGTTGGTACACGTGTGGGTTTTTAAATCAATTCAGTTTCTGGTGATATAGATTTTCATCTCTTGTGTTGGTACACGTGTGGGTTTTTAAATCAATTCAGTTTCTGGTGATATAGATTTTCATCTCTTGTGTTGGTACACACGTGTGGGTTTTTAAATCAATTCAGTCTCTGGTGATATAGATTTTCATCTCTTGTGTTGGTACACGTGTGGGTTTTTAAATCAATTCAGTCTCTGGTGATATAGATTTTCATCTCTTGTGTTGGTACACGTGTGGGTTTTTAAATCAATTCAGTCTCTGGTGATATAGATTTTCATCTCTTGTGTTGGTACACGTGTGGTTTTTTTAAATCAATTCAGTCTCTGGTGATATAGATTTTCATCTCTTGTGTTGGTACACGTGTGGGTTTTTTTAATCAATTCAGTCTCTGGTGATATAGATTTTCATCTCTTGTGTTGGTACACGTGTGGGTTTTTAAATCAATTCAGTCTGTGGTGATATAGATTTTCATCTCTTGTGTTGGTACACGTGTGGGTTTTTAAATCAATTCAGTCTGTGGTGATATAGATTTTCATCTCTTGTGTTGGTACACGTGTGGGTTTTTAAATCAATTCAGTCTCTGGTGATATAGATTTTCATCTCTTGTGTTGGTACACGTGTGGGTTTTTAAATCAATTCAGTCTCTGGTGATATAGATTTTCATCTCTTGTGTTGGTACACGTGTGGTTTTTAAATCAATTCAGTCTCTGGTGATATAGATTTTCATCTCTTGTGTTGGTACACGTGTGGGTTTTTAAATCAATTCAGTCTCTGGTGATATAGATTTTCATCTCTTGTGTTGGTACACGTGTGGGTTTTTAAATCAATTCAGTCTCTGGTGATATAGATTTTCATCTCTTGTGTTGGTACACGTGTGGGTTTTTAAATCAATTCAGTCTCTGGTGATATAGATTTTCATCTCTTGTGTTGGTACACGTGTGGGTTTTTAAATCAATTCAGTCTCTGGTGATATAGATTTTCATCTCTTGTGTTGGTACACGGATGGGTTTTTAAATCAATTCAGTCTCTGGTGATATAGATTTTCATATCTTGTGTTGGTACACGTGTGGGTTTTTAAAATCAATTCAGTCTCTGGTGATATAGATTTTCATCTCTTGTGTTGGTACACGGGTGGGTTTTTAAATCAATTCAGTCTCTGGTGATATAGATTTTCATCTCTTGTGTTGGTACACGTGTGGGTTTTTAAATCAATTCAGTCTCTGGTGATATAGATTTTCATCTCTTGTGTTGGTACACGGGTGGGTTTTTAAATCAATTCACTGTTCCTAATAATTAACTTTGCCTCATGTCATATCCAGTTATTTAGCCTGTTGGTGGTAACTCGGTGACGAAGTTTTAATCTCCCAAGCAGAAGCGAATGAAGTCGAATCCATGTTATATAAATAAACATAATACCAAATATAAAGTTAATTTTTAAAAAGGCCAAACGAATGTTCAAGACGATTGTTTCTGTAAATAAGAATTCGTCAATTTAGCTCAAACTTGAAACAGATGTATAGGTCCGAAAGAAAATATAGAAAGTCTCATATACCAAAATATAAATGTTTAGGATGTCCAGGCTATAGATACAAATCTGGTTAAAAATGGACAAACATGAACATCTAGAAATCAAAAGGTGGGATCAGGTGTCATGGAGGAGTAAGCATCCCTTATTTACCGGTCAAACCCGCCGTGAGTACACAGTCAAATCCAAATGAAATACGTGAAGAACAAATCCTCGGCAGAATTCGTACAGACGTCTCAACAACCGCCATCGAACATACAATTCAGCATTTCATTTAGTGAAACAGAGAAATCACAAACAAGACCGTAAAATTTGCAAAACTTTGTTATCACACGCGTTTTCGATATTCCTGTGTCAATAATTTGTCAGTGAGTAGTTTTCCTCTGTATATGAAATATACATATATAGAAAACGAATATTGTAAAAGGCCAAATGTTAAACGTGTTTCAAAATCGATCTAAGAGTTATCAATGCGAAAATGTCTAATTTAGCTTTTGAAGTGTTTGGAAAACTGTTACTCTGATCATCAATATATCTCTTCCCCATTCTGTCGTAAAACATTTTATGCGCCTCATGGAAAACGTTAGTCTATGCTGAGCTGACCAAATAAATTCGAAAAACGTAGAACACGAAAATTTACGTTTGATGAAAAGAATAACATGTAAATTGTAGAGATAATAGAAATATAACTGTGAACCGAAATCTTTGTTTTATATACATTGGGCCCTTATAGTGAAGTCATGTCACAGTCTTAATAAGATAATCCTACCAGATGATTTCCTTCTGGTTTTACCTTTATGTTTATTTTAAGGTTTCCAGTATTAGGCTGAGGGTATTTATATGGTAGATCAAATGACATTTAATTATCACTTTTTTCTCCTTTTTCAGGGGAACTGTCTGAGCTGTGAACTTTATGTCAAAGATTTTGAACAGAATCTAACGCAACTTGGCTGTAACTTTGAAAGACGCGATGTTCATGTGCCATCATTTAGAGAAACGTATCCTTCTGCAGTATGTTTACAATGATTTCTAAAACAAATTTTAGCATGGCTATTGCTGTGTCTAAGATTGCCATATAGGATATGTAATGTCAGTCATTATAGCAGAATTTCTGCATATCATTGCTTTCGGTATGCATTACTCGCTTTATTGTGTTATGCATGATGTTCAAGGAATATTTAAATACATGTATATTCGAAATCCACGAAACTTATTCCTTATACCAAGCGTTTGGAGAAGGAAGATTTACGACTGCCCGTTCTCTAGTCGAACCATCTACCACTAGACCATTGCGGCCTTACTTAAACATATTCAGTGATGGAACAGGTGAAATCGTTACAAACATGATACTGTATTGACAACTTACATGACATTGACACAAAAATAATACTGCCACAACGCATATATGTCATAACTATGTAGCTGACATGTCACTTGGTATTTAACAAGCACAATATTAAATGTAGATAGAATATAAAAAATAAGAACTGATTTTTCACCGTAAGGCGGTCAAGAGATATACAAATCTGGAGAACATTAGACAAACACATATACCGATGTATTAACAATCAGGCGGTCCAAGAGATATTATACAAATCTGGAGAACATTGGACAAACACATATACCGATGTATTAACAATCAGGCGGTCCAAGAGATATTATACAAATCTGGAGAACATTGGACAAACACATATACCGATGTATTAACAATCAGGCGGTCCAAGAGATATTATACAAATCTGGAGAACATTGGACAAACACATATACCGATGTATTAACAATCAGGCGGTCCAAGAGATTGTATACAAATCTGGAGAACATTGGACAAACACATATACCGATGTATTAACAATCAGGCGGTCCAAGAGATATTATACAAATCTGGAGAACATTGGACAAACACATATACCGATGTATTAACAATCAGGCGGTCCAAGAGATTGTATACAAATAATATAAAAATCTCAGATACCAAAGTATAAATCAATAAAATATCCAGGACAAAGATACAAATCCGGTAAAAATGGACAAACACGGACCTCTAGAAACAAGGAGGTGGGATCAGGTGCAATGGAGGAGTAAACATCCCCTGTCGACCGGTCACACCCACCGTGAGGTCAGAGTCAAGTCCAATGAAATACGTGAAGAGTGAATCCTCTTCACTTAGTGAAACAGAGTAATCGCAAACAAGACTATTATACCGACCGTAACGTTGACATTAAACGCTGTTTTTGATATCCCTGTGTCAATAAATTGTCTGGACAAACGCGGATACCGATGTATTGACAGTCAGGTGGTCCGAGAGATTGTATACAGATCTTGTGAATACTGGACAAACGCGGACCTTTGGGAGATCCATAGCTGGAACCAGAAGCCATAAAGGAGGTCCGACGAGCGAGTATAACGGAAGAAACTCAAGAATCGACTAGGGAAATGATTTCCTGAGACATGAGCCATTGTGTGTAACATTTCCTCGCTAAGTTTACCAAACTTTGATGTTCTCTTCTAATACAAAGGAAGCGGTGTATCTACTGCCAACAATAACATGGTTAAAGCTTGTTTCCAGTCACGTGTGGGATTTGCATTTGCTTTTCATGTTGAGACTGTTGTTATATCTAATTTGTCGTATTGTAATGGACTTTTGAATATCTATTGCTACTTCAGCTTAGTACTTGGTACTTAGTGGAGTAAAACCTTAACTGACTCGTGTTAGAGGCTAAATTATTCACTTTTTCGTTTGATATTTGTATTGTCCAGATGCTATAATTCCTTGACATACCTCTAGATATTGTTTATACGAGGCATGGAGAAAGCAAGAATAAGTAGTAAAATCGTTCCCGGGAGTACAGATCGTAAATGGTACATGGGAACCAGACTTTTACATCTGTATGAGGAAGTGTCCTTTTGTTTTAAAGTGATTTTTTCGGATGAAGAAAAAGTAGAAAAACACATTGAATGAAGTCAATACATGGGAACCAGACTTTTACATCTGTATGAGGAAGTGTCCTTTTGTTTTAAAGTGATTTTTTCGGATGAAGAAAAAGTAGAAAAACACATTGAATGAAGTCAATACCAGTGTTTTGAATCCAAATAAAAAAAAAATAAAAGACAATGAGTGTTATAAACATAATACCAAATTTATATTGCTCAAGACGATCGTGTATGTCAATTAGACTTTATCACATAATTCCAATTTAAAATAGATGTTTATTTTCCAAAGAGAAAGCTTTATTATGCAAGACCAAATCATAAATTTAAATGTAACCACTTAAGTGTAACTACTGTAATAATGACTATCTTAGTTTTCGAACTATTTAGAATTTAAATGGTTCTAGATATCATTTTAGTATAAGATTATCAGCTGGTACCGAAATGTCAGGTATTAGATGAAAAAAGCATTACTAAAATATTTCTGAATTTCATTTCTGAAACTTCGAAGTATGTGTTAAATCAATGTTATAGAAGGTAATCTGTGTCGATATTGACTTTACAAACCTTTTAATATTGAGTGTTTTTGTTTGCTAAAAAGATTTATACAAGAGAAATTTTCGGTTATTTGTAAAACTTTTCGATGACAAATTAATAAAATGATACACAAGCCCGTATATATCGATGAATATATAATTAAATACGAACATAAACGTTGTTATAGATTGTTGACGGTGTTTTTGTACCGCTTCATGACACATCAAGATGACGCCATAGAATATATATATATATATATATATATATATATATATATATATATATATATATATATATATATATATATATATATATATATATATATAAAATAAATGTCAATTTTTTTTTGACTTTTGTGGACTGGCAGTTTCCTTTTTATAAAGTAAATTACATGTCTTTGTCATTTAATTTTGTAAGTTGGAAGTTCATTAGTCTAACATTTCACACATACGAGAGGTCACTCACACGTGACCCCATAGTGGATTGCGTTAGATCCTCCACGTGACATATCAGAAAACGGGAAAATTGAGATATCGGTTTAAATTAGATTGATAACGGACAATTTAAAGCAAATCTTCTTAAATGACATACTCTTAATCTTATCAGTTTTAATAGTACGGGTGCGATAATAACAATTGTCCTCAGAACAATCTTTTGAACTAAACCATCTTCACTTTTAAATACTTTTTCGATGATTCCCAGTGGCCAGTAATTGTGAATTTCACTTGAATCTTTCATAAGTACCACATCATAAGGTTTGAGACTTTGTGTTTCACGTGTCCATTTACGACTTGTCGGTAATATATTCAAGTACTATTAACGCCACTTGCTCTGACAAAAGGTCTGCAAGAATTTGAACATGTTTCCATTGCGCAAGATAAATATCTTTAAGACCCAGGCTATCAGACATAACAGGTAAGAATTCCACTTTACCGGTAAAAATTATCGATAGGCTAAGATTCATAGGCGATTCCGCATCAGTAGAAATAGGCACTAATGGGCGGGTATTGATAATCGTACAGGCCTATGTTAAACATGTAGTCAATGTTTCATGAGTAAGCGGTTTTGACTTTGATTCTAAGAGCACGGAGTCCAGAATTTTTCTTGTCATGCCAATCATGCGCTCTCATATACCTCCCATATGGGATGCACGTGGTACATTGAATGCACAGGTTATCCCTGAATCTCGAAGAAACTGTTGAAGGGTTCCTTCCTCTACCATCAATGAGTTGATATTCATTTCAATAAAATTTGATTCTCTATCAGAGCGTACTCATTTCACTGGTCCCGGAATCGAGAAAAAAATCTACGGAGGGCATTAATGAATGAGAAGCTATACATCTCTTCCACTTCTACATCAATAGCTGTAGTAGATAGTCATGGAAATATAATACCCCATACTGTTAGCAGCACCTCCACGGGTCTTACGTGAGCTACCTTGCCACGGTCCAAATACATCAATTCCAACTAATGTGAAAGGGGTTTCAGGGGTAAATCTGTCTATCGGTAAATCGGACATCTTCTGAGTTTGTAAATTTCTCCGAAGTCGACGGCACAAGACTCAGTTTTGAGTGTAAGATGCAATTAACCTTTTTGCACCTATTATCCAGAATCCACCACTGCGAAGTGCCCCTTCTTGAATAATCTCCCCTGATGATTAACGTGTTCGTAAAAATGGCGAATCAACAAAATAGATATGTGACTGTCAAAATAATAGGGTTAATTTTACTAGAGGGTATCTGTCCTTTTGCTCGATTGATCTGTCAGCCAACCCGTAAAATTTTATTTTCATCCAAGTAAGAAGAAATGAAGAAATTGTGTTATCCTTTGCTAAAGTTTGACCTTTCCTGAGACGGCGGATGTCACCAGGAATGTGTTTGTTCTGTACTAATCTCGGCCATGAGTAATTCATCATGGTGATCATATTCACAGTTTCCAACTAATTGTGATTCACTTTATAAGCACTCGCAAGACGATGAAGCACAGCAATCGAATTAACAAGAGTTTTCCAACTAGAGAAATGTTCAAATCTTGATGTCCCCAATCCTCAGTTGCAACTTACAACAGTCATGAGTGGACGAAATTCAACATCATGTGCTGAGTCGAACAAAGTTGGGTCAACAGCTAGATCTTTATCAATCGGTGAGTCACACAAGCACAGAGGCTATTCAATTATACGATCTACCCTATACTGACGTAGGTATAGAAGCGACGTGTATGGTTAACAATGTATCCAAACACAACTTTGCTATCTGTATAATAACACATAGATTCAAGGGAAACATCAAATTGTTTGGAGACAATCTCAGCTAACTGCTGATAACAGCAGCCATTACTGCAATGCAGAGCTCCAGGCGAGGAATTGTGTGACCCCTGGTTAGTGCAAGTTTAACATTTCCCATCAGGAACCTAATACTGGTACGTCCCATCTCATCATCGACTTTCATGTAGATTGATGCAACTATTGCCTTTTCGGAGGCTCCAGAAAATATGTGGACTTCTGTAGTTTTAGCTGTGCTAACAGAGATGTGAGACAACATTCTAGGTATCGCGACATCTGTTAGAACATGACTGCTACTCAGTCCATTTCTGGTGGAGTTGCTTCCCTCAAAATATTGTTTCCACTTATGATGATAGGAGCAATAAACCTTAAATGGTCAAATGAGCTACTGAAAACAGTCTACGCCGAGTATAAGGTTTTGCTGTTGATGGTATGGAAAATATTAATGTATCCGTCCTGAAATGCCAATAAAGACCATAGGTCCGATGTAAGGTTTCGTCACTATCAATTACTTTCAACTGCTCACCATGGCCACTAATGTCAAATGCGCCAATCACAACTTGTTTGTTGGAAGTGATTTTGTGCAGTCGCAATTTACCTTCCTACTTCATAAACGACTGTGTTCCCTTCATAAAGCTGATTGCACTGGTTTCAGAGGGTAGCGACACAAGCCCATCATCCACGTTAATATTTTGGTATACAAAGTCCCTGACATCTGAAACAGCATTTTCTACAGTTTTGTGCAGTTTGCTATAGCCGGATACGGACTATTTCCCATACGGACTAAGACATGCTTACGCATCCTATACTCTTTCATAATATTTATCGTGATCTTGGTACCAAAAGAACCTCAAGAAGTCTCGATGGTTTTCGTTCACATGAAACCTATAAAACATTTGCTCAATGTCACTGGTCATAGCTACTTCGTCTTTCCTGAAGCGGAGTAAAATCTCACATCTGGACCAGACATCAACATGGGGTTAAGCGAGACACCTTCATAAACAGCCAAAGAGTCAAAAACACCTCTGATTTTTTGTAGTGGTTTGTGAGGAAGACGCACTCCAAATAACGGTAAGTACCAACGTCGTAAATTCCGCACGGGAGGTGCGATTTCTACTGATCCACCATCTATGACTTTTTTTCATGAATGTTACAAACTGAGATTTCTTTATCATTCATGTACGACTTACCCATGAGCTCGAGAAACTTCCTGTCCTGTCCTATGCAGAAAGTCCAACGATCTCATCATTTGGCGTCTTCAAGAAGACGTTAGTACCACGAATATCAGGTTTATGATAAATTAGAGGTTACTATGTGCTCTTTCACTTGTAAATAGTTCCAGCGGGGCTCATTGCTAGTAGCACGACCATCATTCATAATTGAAAACTTATTGACACGAGCAGAATTCTTCTGATGAACATGTCCCAAACATATCTCACCAATGATGAATCGTCCAAGTTTTAGTGCAAATGCCGTTCCCGTTGGACCAACGATTTGTTTTCCTACATAATGTGCTTTCAGCAAGTCTCTGCCTATCAAAAGTTGAATATTTGCACTCTGATCAAATTCTGGAATCAAGGATGCAATATCACACAGATGAGGGTACGGCCTTTGCGATTTCCGGTGTAGGTATTTAATTCTTCTAATTAGGTATATCATAACATTCTATCAAGATCGGTAGATGATAACTAGCTGAACCATCAGTTGCACTGACTACCAAGTCATGAGCACGCCTCCCATACATAGTGACACTACATTCTTAGCATCTACATTCTTAGGCTCTATTAGCTTTTGTTTATTTCTAATTTACATTTTTTCACAACATCGCAGACATAAATGTTTGCTTTGACGAAAGTTTTTACGTTCAATGAATGACTTTTATGGAATCCATGACACTCCTGAATATTGTGATTTGCCTTATGGTAAGTGCACCGGTTCTGTGCGTTGCCACTGACATCCAATTTACGACTGTGAACTTGAATACCGGGGCCACAATGTCCTTGATCTCTCTTCTGCAAAAGGGGTAGCTTTATTAATGAGAAATGCTGGATCATTTCTGATCTCGCACATCTATTTTACAAATCCAACAAACACCGAGAATGGCGGAAATGGCACACCATAACTTTTCTTGTATGGAGACGCTTTAGAAATCCATATTTTCTGAATGTTAAATGGTAACTTAGCTAAGATGGGATTAACACCACAAATCATACACTCGACTATATTCATGTTTGTTTACTGTGCGACAATTTTCCAACTGAAGGCGTAAAGATGCTTTCATCATCCCTGGTCTACCATGCATCGCATCAAGTCTGTCCTATATAAGATACACAGTACGTCCAGGATCACGTTGGTTAGCATTCCTTAAATTAGAAGCAACTTTCTTTGATTTTCCAAAAAGTATATTTATTAGTAACTCCATTTCCTATGTTTCTGACACATTGAGTTCTGGGGCAATGTTCCTAAATGATCATTTCCATGCATTATACGGCTCACTTTTATCATCAAAAATTGAAAAACTCTCAGGTAACAACTGTTTTATCATAAGAAATGATGAAAAGTCAATTTGTTCTGACTATCACATTGAAGCAAAGCAACTGAGTCTCACCTGAAGATTCATTATTCAATTCAGGTCTACATGTATTATTGTTTTCATTAAACTAACGTCTGTTATTCAAAAATGACGTAGCTTGTGGACCATTCTCATTTGGAACTGGTGTTACACACAAATCTTCAGGCAAGTCAGCCGTTTTATTATTATTATTATTATCAACAGGTAAGTTCGCTGTATGATTATCAACAAGGAAGTTTTCTACATACTGATTGGTTCGATCACCTTTATTTTCCACTGGAATGTCTAACTATAGATCGTCTTCTATATCATCTGAATTCTTAGGCTCTATTAGCTTTTGTTTTTTTTCTAATACTAATTTTTTCCTCAGCTTTAAGTGCTAATTTATCTGCTTCTGTCTTAAATTTCTTTTATAGTAGATCTGCCTCCTTCTTCAACAACTCTCTTTTACGCTCATTTCGCTTCTTTTTCTCCGAACTTATAAGAAATATTTTTGACATTGTTTCTATCAATTGCATTCTTAATGTTGAGATTTCCGATTTAATGTTTTCCACTATACGTTTACACTTTGACAACACATCGATTGTATCATTACCCATGATCAATATCTCAAAATATGGACAAAACTACATGGACATATATTAAGTAAATTATACAAACATGACCAATGCATGGGTTTTGCCTATTTCTGCTATGAATAGGAAAAACACCAGCTTTGTTTACAACATGGGCGCAGACATTTTGGACACCCAAAGTTGTGCGGAGGGTAAAATGAGCCCAGCGATCTGATTGGTCATTAAATGAAAAAATTAGTTTTGCCAGTAATAAGTGAAATAAAGGTGATAAAAAAGATACATGAATATTGGTAGTACTTTGGAAATTATAGGGTTGACGGTTGAAAATTGAAAGGGAGGGGTCATATGAGAATAGATATTTTCCTTTGGTGCGGAGTACTACGAGTTGTAAACAAGTGAAAATTTGAAGTAAAAATGCAAGACAACCTATACTTTTGATTGCAAATTTTGTTATCAAAAATATTGATCTTTCACCACAGGGTACTTATTTGACCCAGATATAATAAACATGGGAGTGACAGTGACCTGAAGTTTTGTAAATTAGCATTGAGGCCTATGGGAAAATATTTGGTGGTGTCTGTCCTATAAGCATGGCAAAACCAGCCTACGCTAATGCATTGAAACTGTGAACCTATCTCAGGCAAAGGTGAAGGTCACATCAGTAACGGCAGTAGGTCTAGGTTTGGGTGTAACTTTTAAAGCTGCAAAATACCTTTAAAATATGCAGTACATCTATATATTAAAAAACATGAAAATACATACATTTTGAGCCAACTGATAAACAACCAAAAACACAAAAAAAGTTGAGGTTGGATCACCCACGTTGCGACAGCGTCTTAGGAAAACACAAACAAAATGGCTACCAAAATTCCAAGAAAAAGGGAAATAACTCTAAAAATACACTTTGAAGAGAAATAACTTACTGCTTTCACAAAAATGACGTTTGTTTATTGCTGTTTAACGACCTACTCAAGAACATTTCACTCATATGGAGACGTCACCAAATGCCGGTGAAGGGCTTCAAATTTTGACCTAGCTCAGCGCTTAAAGCCATTGATCAGTGAGGGTTCTTTAAACGTGCTGACACCTACTGTGACACGGGACCACGGTGTTTACTGTCTCATCCGAACAACAGGACAACAATGACGTAAATATGATAATATTTATACTGTAAATGCATGCAAGCTCTGTCTTTTGCGTGTAGTGATATGTTTGGTGCGCTTGCTCCGACGAGAATATAATCCGATTGTCTGTATACAACATCTATAGATGCCTAATGACAGACCAGCCTAATATCACCACAGAGATGATAAAGTTATTTATTGTGATGATACCATTTAAACATAGTGAGGCTGCGGCTTGAACATAGTGTTGTTACCACTTAAACCAAATTAGGTTGCCATTTAAACATAGTGAATATGCAACTTTATCATGGTGAGGTTACCTCTTAAACACAGTGAATTTGCATATTAAGTATAGTGAGGTTACCACTTAAACATCGTGAGGTTACTACTTATATAAAGTGAGGTTGCCACTTAATTATAATGAGGATGACACTTAAACAAAGTGCAGTAAACATAGTGAATTTCCAACTTAGTGAGGTTACCTCTTCGATAAGTGATTTTAACACCTAAATATAGTGAGGTTCCCAGTGATATATAGTGAAATTACCACTTAAGCATAGTGAGGTTACCACTTAAACATAGTGAGGTTACCACTTAAACATAGTGATGTTACCACTTAAACATAGTGAGGTTATCACTTAAACATAGTGAGGTTACCACTTAAACATAGTGAGGTTACCACTTAAACATAATGAGGTTACCACTTAAACATAGTGAGGTTACTACTTAAACATAGTGAGGTTATCACTGAAACACTGAGAGTTTGTCACTTCAACATTGTGAGGTTGCCACTCAAACATAGTATGGTTTCCACGTCATCAAAGTTATTATGACAGAAATGTCCATGTAGCCTACAACGACATGGTTTCTTGACTCCATACTTTACAATTATATATGTGTGGTTTTTCTTGTATTATATAAGTCGTAGTCCAGATTGTTTCATCTGTACCAATATTAAACTTTCGAGCCCGGACTACCGTTATGATCCGGCATTTATTCGCGCCTTCTCGATTTCGTTCCTCATATGCTCTTCCGGTTTTCACATTTACCTTCGCAACGTATGTGGTTGATGAGACGTCTGTAACTATTGTGACGAGGATTCACTCCTCCCGAATTTAATGGTCTTGACTGTGGACTCACGATGGATGTGACCGGTCAACAGGGGATTCTTACTCCTCCATTGCACCTGATCCCACCTCTTGGTTTTCAGAGGTCCGTGTTTGTCCATTTTTACTGGATTTGTGTCTATGTCCTGGACATTCTATTGATTTATACTTTAGTATATGAGATTTATATATATATATATATATATATATATATATATATATATATATGTAGAGTAAATGGAAATAGTTTACTTTTTAGCGCATTAAATTGATTTTGTATAAAAAAAACCAAGATACTCTGAAAACATAAAATAGTGGGCTATTTAGTTGAACGTGAAATTACTGAAATGTATCAGGCAGAGAAAAATGTGCCAACAGACCGGGAATCGAACCAAGGACCTTCCGAATACTTGCAGGGAGGATTTACCAGTTTTGCTAAGGGGGTATCTATATATCATCAAAGCCGGAAATAACATTGAGGAAGATGTTTCTATAATCACGCAACTGGCGATAATAATAGCAGGATTGTTATGGTAATTTGGGCTGACTCGAAAGTTCCCTATTGTGACGAGGATTTCTTCCTCACCTATTCTATTTGAAATGACTGTGAACACACGACGGATGTGACCGGTCAGCAGGGGACACTTACTCCTCAATTGCACCTGACCGCACCTCTGAATTTTCAGAGGTCCGTGTTTGTCCAACATCTCTAGCTTTGTATATGAATTCTGGACATATAGTATATTTATACTTTGGTATCCTTGATTTGATACTATGAAAATACATTTGTAACGTTATTTATATTTACACGTGTTGTGTTAACCCCTTCTCGCCCAGGTACAACCTCTTCTATTGTATCAGAACAGTCTATTGTTGGTATAGGGAGTTAAAAGGGTTATCAAAAATTTTATGATAAAAATGATCAACCATAAATTATAAACATAATATCAAAGTTATAATGCTGAAGACGATCGTTTCTGCCGATTAGACTTCATCGGTTGAGCTCCAATTTCAAATGTAAAGAGTTGTATCTAGGATTTCAATAACATGACTTCCTGGTCGCATCTTCACCAACGCTAGATGATCAATTGTTAAACTGAGTTGCAATTATGTAAGCTAAAGTATACACTTATGTAGATCGTGATAATTGCAGCTCATTTCCTATGACTGTGACTTGAACACAAAAATAAAAATGATAAAGGAAGGCAGGAAATCCGATAAAACTCTGAATGAATCATGCAATCTCTCACACACTATCTCTATTTTTAACTCTCGCTTTCTCTCTCGTACACACTCTATCTCACACTCTAGCTTTCTCTCTAACACACACTCTCTCTATCTCTCTCACACACTCTCTTTATCTCTCTCTCGCTTTCCCTCACACACACACACTATCTCTCTATCTCTCTCGCTTTCCGTCTCTCACACAATATTTCTATCTCTCTCTCACACACACTATCTATTTCTTACTCTCGCTTTCTCTCTCACAGACACTATCTCTCTCACACACACTCTCTCTATCTCTTACTCTCGCTTTCTGTCACACACACACACTCTACCTCTTACTCTCGCTTTTTGTCTCACACACACTCTCTATCTCTCTCACACACTCTATCTATTTCACAGACACACACACACTCTCTCTTTATCTCTCTCAGACACACACTCTCTCTATCTCTCTCACACAAACACACACTCTCTCTCTATCTCTCTCTATCTCTCTCTCAGACACACACAGTCGGAATACATATGGAGAGTACATGTTTAATGATACTCAAGATCGAAATCAAACAAGATGTAATATAAAACTAAACTACATACAGTATAATGAAATGTGAAAAGAATAAACGAATATATGATAAACAAAACTTTGAAAAGAATAAGTTTACATCATTTGCTAAACTACATACAACAGGTATATAAATGAATGGCTGGGTAAAATGAAGTAGCTGCTATAATAATGACTTATGATAATATAAAATTATTTTAATTCAAGATAAATTAAATCGAAATGAAATTAAATATAAATTGATTTAGATAGAGAATATCTTCAAAGTAAATGAGGATACCTAACGGTGTTTGAATTACGGCCCTGTTAAGAGTATACAATGTGGGCGGAAAATAATTTACATATAGAATGAGTATACATTGAAATAGTAATAGACCTAATTAAAGCGATGTAATGATCAAAACAGATTTTGTCTGTCATTACAATACATATATAATTGTTAAGGCGAAACACATACACACCACACACACATACACACTTATATACACACACACACGAAAACAAATTGTTAACAAAACGCGCTCCATTCATCTGATCTGGGTATTTTTCATCTGCTGTGCATGTTCCCCATGCACAACGAAGAACCATGGCTGAAACAATATTGTGGGACAACTGCACGCTTGTGGGACAATATGGCAGTCAGCGATCGAGCACTCCGCGGTGAAGCGATAGAATTTTTTGATTGGCTAATAATGTCGGTTTGATTGACAGGTCGGAATTATGTATTTGACATAATAAATGTTTAATTAGTATAATGATGTTTCTAGAAGTAAAATTGAAGAAGTAGCAATCAACAATAAAGCACCCAAGTCCAATATATATATAGTATATAAAGTATATGATTTCAAAATATAATCATTTTACACGGTCTATTTTATTTTCTGTGAACACCGGGGGGGGGGGGGGGCTTAGTTTTTTACTCGTATCAAAATTCATAGTAAACATACACGTTGAAAGAAAAATTCTTTCGTAAAAAACTAAAATGAGATATTAATTCGAAAATAGAAGTTTCAAATAGACAATATTTTAAAGAAAATTGCGATGTAAGCGGCACATTTTCGCCAATTTTGCTGGGAGTGGGCTTGAAAGAAAGAAAATTAATTTAAAATTTTTTTTCTCGATATCCATTTTCATTATTAGAAATAATATTTCTGAATTTCATGTATAATTTCGAGTCTTTATTATTTTCCGCGGTTTTTTATCATCAAAATAAATTACACTCTTGTATAATGATTGAGTTTTAATCGTTTCAAAACACGCGTGTTTGATTTACATTGTAATAGTGCATAAAGCCAGTGACACCCCTGTTGAAACTAAAAAATTAAATAATAAGAAAATCATGAAGTTTTGTTGCATAAATGAGACTTAAGGTAAGTAGATCTAATTACAAAAGTCGTATACAAAATCTTATTCAAATAGACGGAGTTTGTAATGTAGAAAAGTAAACGGAAATCATACCACTTGTATCAGCGATTATATATCACTTCTTGTCTTAAATCGATCGATGGTTCTATTTTATTCAACGTTTAGAAATAAACCCAATTTCATAAATTTATGCGAGATATTAAAATTCTCCTTATCAGGGCTATAACATAAACATATGTCCACACACAAAGATATTTATACAGAGACAACATATCAATTGGATTATATTTAACTACCCGTGGTACCAGATTTCACTTCAAAGAACAACGCGATCGTCGAATGACCCCGATTGAGACGTCTTCTCACAAATAACTTTATCAGGGAGGTGTGAAAACTGATTGCACGATACTTCATACTCGGTATGTACATTATGCTAAATGCATGTTAAGTCACACAGAAAATAGCGGTAGCCTATAGATCCAGAGAAATATGTTAGGCTTGATATATCGCTGATAGCTCTAAAATAAAAATGATAACAGCTATTAAGAATGATATTCTAGAAAGAAAGAAGAACAATACAGTAAATCTAGGCCATTAATATTACTATATCAATCCTTACACCAGACTAGCTATACAATGTATATTGTATGCAGTTTTTATCTTATCTGCTGACAACCACATGTACGCCACTTCCTGTTTAGCTGACCTAGCAAATTTTTGATACAGGGAAACTCCTCTTTCTAGCCTAACATTTTGTTACATTTTTCCAACTAGTATGCGTAAACGGAGGGGTAAAACTTTTTCTTTGTACATAATACTTAGGTTTTATGTATATCTAACCAAAACCGTAATAAAATCAATATCGAATTTTCGTATCCGTTGACTTTTAAGCTGAGACAAATGCCAATAATCAGATGCAATATAAGAGTGAATGTCTTAATTTTTGTCATATTCTTCAATAGGTGGAAAGGCGAATTATAACTGAATCATGCAAAAAAATAATTCCACCTTTCTGCCGTTTTATATTGCCCTGGTATTGCTCACACTCGCTTCTGTTTACCACAGCAGTACAAGGACATTTGCTGGGAATCACAAAGAAAAATATACATTTATTCATCACTGAATAGCAGTTCATATTCGCTTATTATTCCTTTTTATAAGATATACAACAAATATTATATGACACCAACATTGTGAGTATTAAAGACAATTAAAAGAAACCCTTAAGCCATACATCATTCTTCGTTTCCTAAGAGCTCATTATGTATTACCATACATAGTCTCTTCTGGTGGAAGTATTGGTGGCGCCTGGGTAAAATCCACAGACATATACTCCGTTCGTTCATCATCCCCGTGTATTATCATTGTCGGCTTGGTCTCATTGGAAGCAGATGATTTCGTGAATTCTACATCAATGTATATCAATCCATCTTTATTCTGTAAGTGAATTAAGAATTATTAATTCTTCCTAAAATATATTTCTCAAACATCTTGGATCGTCTTGCTGAGGCTAAAGCTTCGTGCGGCATATCGGGGAGACTTTGGTCAAACAATGGAATCAATACTGAAACTGAATGTGACTGTTCCTTATCGGGGGCTCACAATAAGATATGAAAGAAATATATACTGTAAGGTTCTCGACATATAATGAGAGTGGCACGTGTATTGTCAGGTTATCGGTATAAAATGAGAGTGGCACGTGTATTGTCAGGTTCTCGACATAAAATGAGAGTGGCACGTGTATTGTCAGGTTCTCGACATAAAATGTGAGTGACACGTGTATTGTCATGTTGTCTATATACATTGTGAGTGGCATGTGTATTTCCAAGTACTTTGTTTACAATGTGTGGGGCACGTGTATTGTCAAATGCTCTGTTTACAATGTGTGTGGCACGTTTATTGTCATGTGCTCTGTTTTCAATGTGTGTGGCACGTTTATTGTCAAGTGCTCTGTTTACAATGTGTGTGGCACGTGCATTGTATAGTGCTCTGTTTACAATGTGTGTGGCACGTGCATTGTATAGTGCTCTGTTTACAATGTGTGTGGCACGTTTATTGTCAAGAGCTCTGTTTACAATGTGTGTGCCACGTGCATTGTCATGTGCTCTGTTTACAATGTGTGTGGCACGTGTATTGTCAAGAGCTCTGTTTACAATGTGTGTGACACGTGTATTGTCAAGAGCTCTGTTTACAATGTGTGTGGCATGTGTATTGTCAAGAGCTCTGTTTACAATGTGTGTGCCACGTGCATTGTCATGTGCTCTGATTACAATGTGTGTGCCACGTGCATTGTCATGTGCTCTGTTTACAATGTGTGTGGCACGTGTATTGTCAAGTGTTCTGTTTACAATTTGTGTGGCACGTATATTGTCAAGTGCTTTGTATTTAATGTGAGTGTCAATTGTCAAGTTCTCGGCTTAATATTTAAGTATCAGCATCCAATGTGAAAGTCATGTGATTTTATTAAGCGTTCAGCATCCAATGTGAAAGTCATGTGATTTTATTAAGCGTTCAGCATACAATGTGAAAGTCATGTGTCTTTGTTAAGTGCTCGGCTAAAGACACCAAAGTTGTGCGCATTTGCACATGTACATCATAAGATGTTAAGGTCATTTCAAGTGCTCGACTGAAGACATGAAAGCGATGTGTATTTGCACAGGTTCAACATAAGATGTTATGGTCATTTCAAGTGGTCGACTGAAGACATGAAAGCGATGTGTATTTGCACAGGTTCAGCATAAGATGTCATGGTCGTATCTTTGTCATGTGCTCGACTGAAGAAACAAAAATTGTGTGTAATTGCACAAGTTCAGCATAAGATGTCAAGGTCATGTCAAGTGCTTGGTTGAAGACACCAAAGCTGTGTGTATTTGCACAGGTTCAGCATAAGATGTCATGGTCGTGTCTTTGTCATGTGTTCGACTAATGACACCAAAGTTTTGTGTATTTGTATATGTTCAGCATAAGATGTCAAGGTCATGTCTTGGTTTTTACATTTTCAATATAGATAGATCGATAGATAGATAGATAGATAGATAGATAGATAGATAGATAGAGACAGTCTGGCTCAGTCGGCATTGCGCTCGACTCTTGATCGTGAGGTCGTTAGGGTTTGGTGACGTCTCCATATGAGTGAAAGATTCTTGAGTGGGACGTTAAACAACAATAAACAAACAAACAAAAACAATATATACTGCTATAGTGTCCACCTGTATATAAGGATTACATGTTTATAAAAGTAGAGTTTTTCAAGTCGGTAGACTGCATACTTTAACTAAATTGAACCTGTGTATATTTTCTGGTGCCTTGGATGGCCCTATATTAATTAGATTCTGAAAAGGACAGATGTGGGAAGTGTTAGATGTTTTAAGGTTAACGGTCAGATAGAGATCAAATATATTCAGATTGTATATGTACATGGTTTTAGTAGCATTACAGTGGGTGACCAGTGGTTTGGTTTATCCATGTGCCCCCAGGCATGATCAGGCATAATTTAAATTATTTCCGTGTACCTAATGCCGCGTGGTCATGGGTGACAGCGTGCACGACATCAAAGTTTATAAGTAATGGTTGTTACCTGTGTTCTGTTGGTATTGGCGAAATCTTCAGCGTCGGGTTGAGGCTGGTGTTGTTTTTCGTCAGAAATCATTGCAGTGGCTTCATTGCAAAACACGTTATTTTCCTCAGGGTCTAAAATTAGAAACAATTTTTATTCGTTCCTTTTCATAATGCTTTTTTATAGAATCAGGAGTTCATTAAGAGTTAAGCATACTTTAAAAGCAAGAAATATTAAATTAATTAATAAATTGAATGGATATAAAAATCTCAGATACTAAAGTATAAATCTGGATGTCTGGGATACATTTACAATTCTGATGAACATTGGACAAGCACGGAATTGTGGAAACCCAGAGGTGGGATCAGGTTTGATGCAGAAGTAAACCTCACTGCGCACTTGCCGTGAGTGCACAGTCAAATTCAAATGAAATAAGTGAGGAACAAATCCTCGTCACAAGTACAGACGACTCAACAACCGTTACAGGTAACTCATATTTCATTTCGTGAAACAGAATATCACAAACAATAAATACGGACATTTTTCCATGAAATTGAAAATATATTACTTAATTTTGTTAGATCTGACAAATAGAAAAACGACGGAAATAATAATAATAATAATAATAATAATAATAATAATAATAATAATAATAATTAATGACGTTACATAAACATAGAAATCCCTAGATAAACGCGTGCAAACGGTATGAGTTCTTTAAAACATGAGTTTTTTAAACCGTACTCACAAACTGTCATTCATTAAAAAATAAAGCAGCCCCTTAATCGAAATATCGCTAATGTTTGCATTAGAAAACGCTTCAAAAGATGTTTAAAGTCTAAAGAATTGCTGTAACGTATAAGATACAAATGGACACTGTCGATATTCGACAAAGATATGTTGATAAATGCCACCTGGTTCCAGGAAGGAATAAATCTATCGATGAATACTACCTTGTTCCCGGAAGGAGTAAATCTGTCGGTAAATACCACCTGCTTCCTAGGAGGTGAAAATATGCAGGTAGATATCACGTTGGTGTAGGAAGGCGTTAACTTGTTGGCAACTTTCACTTGTGTATAGGAAAGAATAAATCGGTCGGTAAATACATCTTGAGTCAAGAAAGGCGTAAATTGATCGGTAAATAACATCTTGACACAGAAGTAGTAAATCGATTGGTAAATACCAGCTGAGTCGAGGAGAGCGTAAATCGGTCAGTAAATAACATGTTCATTGGGTTCGGAGTAAATCGGTCGATAAATAACATCTTAGTTGGGGACAGAGTAAATCGGTCGGTAAAATGACATCTTGATATGGGAAGAAGTAAAATTGAAGAATTACCAATCAATAATCAAACCTCAAGTCCATTATAACACGACGGATAAGATGTGTAAATGGTCTCAACATCAAGAACAATTAAGAATACCACACGAAATAAGACCAGGTGTCCGGAAGGAGTCAGCGTCTTTTACTGGCATGTGACACCCGTCGCAAATGTTCCATGAAAACTTTTCTAGTTCGATGAACGAATCAAATTCGGTAAAAAGGTCAAGCTTGGTGATGAGGTCACGTTCGGTGATTGGTGAAACGGAGTCACTGTCTGTGGCCGTGATCCAGAATACTATTTAATATCTCTGAGAAGGGGAATTCATAATGTTTAACAAGATCCTCGTAGAGACCATAAAACGTCTTAAACGATGACTCCAAGCGTTCAACAACGTAACCATGTGTAAGTAGTTTATTGGCTAGTCGTTTAGCTCTCACAATAAAACATCCATAAGAAGAGTATGCCCTGGCATTACGTATAAGTTGTGAAATGAAAACGCCATAGGCAGGAGAAGATGAAATATTACTACTTAGAAACGTTAAGTTTGTGATATGGAAATTCAAATCGTCTCGTTTGTCATAGAGGGTTGTATGAAGTTGACCGTCTTTTCCAATCGACAGGAGTAAATCTAAGTAAGAAGCAGATGTGTTGCTCTCTGTAATTCTGAAATTCTGAATTATTTATGGACAGAAAATAGTCGATATACCTGTAAGTAAAATTGAACCGATATGCTGTTTGTTTCCTTTGGAGAGTAGAGATTGTATACATTCCGCTTCATATTAATACAAAAATATGTCAGCCGAGGGAGGTATACAATTGGTACCCATTGGAATGTCAACAATCTATTGGAAAACTTTTCCCGCCAAAACCACGAAGATATTGTCTACTAGAAAATAATAATAATTGTAATTATAATAATTCATAATATCGTCCTCATTGTACTTGTTATTGGAATCAGAGTGTTCCTTGACAAAATAAGGTTCTTCATGGTTGATTTTCATTTTGAATACAAAAGAGTTTTGTTTAATAGATGTTAATCTGTTTTTGAGTTTTTGATGAGGGATTGTTGTGTAAAGGGTAAAAAAATCAAAAGACTTGATGCTTGTAATATGTTTGAAATTTGGAGATTTTAAATGTTCCAACAATTCTTTTGAATTCTCTATGATCCACATCTGACTGACTCCGCTTCTTGAGTAGGCCGTTATACAGTACTTCTGAAGATGACCACGCAATGAAGTGGTGTTAATAGGGATTTTTGTATACCTTCAGAATACAATAAATAAATAAATGTCAATTCAAGCTCCGTGTCTCTTGTGGGTATTCCAAACGAAGAGAGAACGGATTTATGATTATCTAATATTTCAGAGGTAGAGAAATCGGTTAGAGAGTATGTAGAATGTCCAGGAAGTGTGTTTAGTCAATTCCTCTTGTAGGATGCTGAAGTAGTATAGTCTGCAGATAAATGTGAAGTTGCTAGATGTTTTGTCAGCAGTAACGAAGATAAAATTTTCAAGGAGACGGGAAAATTCTCTGACAACATCAGCGTCACGAAAAATTGAATTGTGTTTTGTGTTGACACAATTTTTAAGTCGTCGAATTCTCCTTTAAGAACATTACTGATCGACTTAATTCACTCCAAAAGAGTATCAGGTTCGACATCTTCTTTCTTAGCCCAGGGTATGGCGTACTCTTCACATGTATCCATAATAAGTTTTCTCGCCATGTAAACGATACAGGTTCCCTATATTTTGTGCCTTTGCATAAACGATCTCTCAGTTTTCTGTTGTAGACAATGTAGTGATCACCTGTCAGAACATGGCCACATGGAGAGTACATGAATTCAGATGTAGAACAGGTATAAAGCGGAATATTCTGGGAAGGGCTGGGCAAATTGAGTTGCTGCAGATTTGCTGGCAAATAAGATTTTTAAATACTAGCTGATTCGGGGAAGGCGTAAATCGGTAAATAACATTCTCATTGCGGACGGAGTCAGTCGGTCAGTAAATAATATCTTGATTGGGGACAAGGATTGAAGAGAGCCTACATTTGTCCGTAAATTACGCCTGGGTCAACGCAGGTGTAGATTTGTCGGTAGATACTATCTCGGCCGATAGAGGTATATATATGTCTGTAAATATAATCTAGGTCGAGGGCGCGGTAAATTTGAAACTCATATCACTGGAAAATGATCCCATTACGGCGCATTGAAGAAAACATGACGTGGAGTGTGCCGCAGTCAAAGAAATATCTATATTCTCATCATGATATATTTGATTTTCTAATTGATTCATCAATGCCAAATATTTGAATTTTTTTGTTGTTGTTTAAATTTCACATCGAACAAGGGTCATCTCCGGATAATTTGTTAGAAGGTTATTTTCCTTTCATATAATTTTTAGATTTAGAGTGTACCATTTTGTTTCTTCGTCTGTCTTGCTACTTCATCAACTTTTGCGTACGCTACTTCATTCTGATTCTTTGAATATGCTGTGAATGAATGTATAATATATAATAAATAAATTAATTAATATTAATATATAATATTATATAGATTACTGAAGCACTATTTTCTCGACATTCACCCCAATTAACTCGAAATTCTAAATTTTCACTTTATGTATATTTGCATTCCCACTGGACAACGAATATAAATCCTCAGACATCTCAGTGAACGGTGTGTAATTCTACAATTGCCGTTTTCAATTTTAGTGATACTTAAAATTTAAATTTACGTTAATATTTACTGTAAATCAATACACTAAATAAAATGACAAACTATATTTGTTTGTTTGTTTTATTGTTGTTTAACGTCCCACTCGAGAATATTTCACTCATATGGAGACGTCACCAAATGCCGGTGAAGGGCTTCAAATTTTGGCCTATGCTCGGCACTTACGGCCATTGAGCAGTAGTATTCTTTAACGTGCCAACACCTACTGTGACACGGGACCTCCAGCTTTTACTGTCTCATCCGAAAGACAGGAAACCAACCTGTCGCCGGCGGGACTCGAACTCACGACCTCACGATCCAGAGTCGAGCGCGCTACCGACTGAGCCAGGCCGGCTCGACAAACTATATACTACAAAAGTAGAGGGCACTCAGTGTTACAACATCTCAATATCCGGTAATAAAAATCAATCTAAGGTAAAAAAAAATATATTAAAAATGGACATTTATCAAGATATACTACATGTACATAGCGTACTTGGATTACCTGACACTCTAATTATACGTCATTGGTCAATGTGTTACAGGTAAACAGTTAATATCAAACTCACTTTACTCGACAAAACGATATATAAGTTTATATATATATATATAAACTTACCGGTTTGTGTCTTTTTTCTTATCCATAGCAATCCAGCTACGATAGTTAGGATAAAAATAGCAGCTGCTACAGTTCCTATCAACATTGTTAAACTACCGCTTTCTGATTCGCTTTGAGTCGTTGTTGCATCTAAATGTAAAAAGAATCATTGTATTAAAATGCTCTTGTAGCGTTCTTAAGTCCAAATCAACATTCTTACACTGTCGCTTGTAGATTGACGTTCAGAAGTTGACATATGCGAATGACAAAATAAATCATTATAACAACGTACTTGTAACATAATAAGGTCTATATATACATTCTTAATCTACCGCTTGTTGACTCGCTTTGATAATTTGATGTCAGGGCCTAGGACAATGAAAGTAAAGCTGTGGACTATGAAGAAATTCTTAGACAATTTTCTTTCTCAAGTGATAAAATACTTAAGTACATTATGTAGCTGACATAGGTAACTGTAAACAGCGAAAATGGCTGCCCCCTATGTTCGCCTCGGGATAAATAAACGTTGATGTCATTGTCATTGTCGCCTTAGAATATTTCAGGACACGTTTAATCCTTTGGTTTTGGGAAACAACGTGCTATTTGAGCGAAATAGGTTTAGAAACCAAGACTTCTTTCCCTGCTTTGGCCATACGACGTTTGTTTAGGGACGGTGTAAATTTAGTTCGTTACATGTGTCCCAGTTATGTACCGAGTCATTTAGCTTATCTAAATTACTCATACTAATTAACTTGTATCTTGAATATCATCTATTATATACAAAACATCTCAGATACCAAAGTATAAAAATCTCAGATACCAAAGTATAAATCAATAGATGTCTAGGACATAGACACAAATCCGGTAAAAATGGACAAACACGGACCTCTGGAAACCAAGAGGTGGGGTCAGGTGCCATGGAGGAGTAAGCATCACCTGTCGACCGGTCACACCCGCCGTGAGTCCACAGTCAAGTACAATGAAATAAGTGAGGAGTTTATCCAATTTACAATTGGTTCAGACGTCTCAACAACCGCCAACGAAAAGACAACTCAACATTCCACTTAGTGAAATAGAGTAATCGCAAACAAGACTATTATACCGACCGTAAAATTTGCGGTTTTCGATATCCCTGTTTCAATAATTTGTCAATGAGTAGTTTATATTTGTATATGAAATGTTCATGTTGAACACGCCCTGGCACATCGGATAATTTGTGAAATATAAACTCCATATGGGTGTGACTGTGGGACGTGTTATAATGGACTTGAGTCTTTATTATCGATTGGTACTTCAATTTTACTTAAATGTGGAAAATTTATGATACAAAGTCGTAATAGTTGCGTTTGTCGTATAGCTTAGTTGCCAGTTTGACGTCTGTGTCAATAATAAGTAAAATTTCTAAGTTTGAAGCATGAGTGCTTGATTCTGTTGTATCTTTAATTTCTAGTTCTCTGGGATGTATCGCATCGACACATGTATGAAAATTATTAATTGACAAAACGTCGTCGATATATCTAAATGTGAAATCAAAGGACACCGCTGTTTCTTCTTTTGATTCAGCAATTTATACTTCGTACGAACAGGTCGGCCAATAAAGGAGCACAACTGGTTCCCATAGTAATGCCAACAGTTTGTTAAAATACAACGTCACAGAACATTACGAATATATTGTCTATCAGAAATTCCATCATGTATTTATATATCAACTTCAGTGTATTTATGTGTGGAATTAGAGTTGTGTTTGATAAAATAAGTATCATGATAACCAATCACTAGACATTTAAATTTTCGGGTACCACATCTACTGAAAAAAAGCAGTTGTCTATGAGGGTAAAACGTCTTTCTTTTAATTTTTTATGTGGAATAGTTGCGTAAAGAATAGAGCAGTTCTATGTTTTGATAATTTGAATTTGAGAAAAATTGCGTGCCTTTAATTTTTCTAAAAGTTGTTGAAAATATTTTAGTATCCACATCTGATTTATAAAGCTTCTGGAATAAGCACTGTATAGTGCTGAAGAAGTTTCTCCTTAACAGCTGTGAATATCTTGGTAAGGAGTAAAGATAAATATTTTGTAAAGCATTTGCTGGATCCTGTTATGTACCTCTGTTTATATGGGGTTTTATGAAGTTTAGGTATTCGATATAAATATGGTAGCTCAAAGTCAGTACCGGTTGTAGGTATATCAAAAGAGCGTAATACGGACACGTGATTTTGAAGGATCTCGTCCTTTGACAGTGAGCTACGTGTGTATGTAGGATCACCAGAATTCGTATCAAACCCTAGCTCTTCTAATAAACATTTATAGTTATGTTCCTTGCAAATAAAAACTATATTATTTGAGGCTCTGTCTGCTGGGACCAGTATATATTGGTCATGTAATCTGTCCAGTTCAGTTACTACTTCTGTATCACTAAATACAGAGGGATAACATATTTTCATAGTTCCATTAAGTTTTCGAATACGAGATTTTATCAACCATCGTACAGCTTTTAGCCATTCAGACAAAGTGTCTGGTTCCATGTCTTCATGTTTGGCCCATCGTATGGCATAATCTTCGACAGAATTCATAACTAAACTGAAATTCTGACGCCAACTAAAGGAACGGGCTTCGCGGTATTTAGGACCTCGTAATATTGGTTTTCGAGATTTTCATTTTCAAAAATAGAAATGTCGCCGGTGATGACATTCTCGATAGAATTATATTTGAAGAGAGATGATACACATGAACATGTGACGGTGTTATGTGAAAGATGGTTGATTTCTAGGGACGGCAAAATCTGTAATTGAATAGCTTGGATGCAATGCTAGGTGTATGGCTATATGAAATGGAAGGCGTAGTCTTCAGTTTAAAATATGGCGGAACACAGGACTGAACATTTTTGCATACATCAGACATATTATACGTATAAATTACTGATTTCGGTCATGACGTATAAATTACTGATTTCGGTCATGTATTGGCATATTACATAAGTTTGTAATGCTTTTAAAGGTATATATATAAACATTATACCAAAGTTAAAATGCTCAAGACGATATCATTTCTGTCAATTAGACTTCATCAGTTGAGCTCCAGAAAAATATGTGTATTTTCTAAAGGTAAAGTGGTATCACACAAGGCCAAATACTATCTCTATATATGTATTCCCCCTTTTATGCTGTTGTGAGGCTTAGTGGGTGCTTGTTTACAGTTATTCGAACTTGTTGAACTTAGTGCATCTGGTTCTTTCTGGAAGATCAGTTGTTAATGTGTTTGTTGAAGGACGTGTTAACTCTGTCATCATGTTACTATTTTTAGCCATAAGGACTATCCGAATGTTTTAAAAAGACCATTTTCTTGATTATTCCTCCCTACTAATTTCTAGAACTGTTTTAGAGTATATATACAGAGATGGTCAGGTCTTTGGCGTAGAACCAGTGTAGAACAAGTTTAGAACAGCTGAGTCTATTTTAAGACCAAATTACAGGAGAGCACATTTCGTTTTGGGATTTATACGACAATAGTTCACAACAATAGTACATACAAATAGGAATTTAATGTGTATTCAATTGGATCCTTTTAATATTACATTCGGATTGGAATTTACTGTGCATTAGCTTAGATCTCTGATCTGGAATTGAGCTGCGAGCTGTGATTTTAAATACTGTAAACTGTCATTTAGATTAAGTATTATTTTATTATTGTTATTAAAATTTATAAATTTACTTTACTTTTTCTTGTTTTTGCTGGCATATTTTATGTATAATTTTACGTCAGAACGATGCCAAAAACGTGCTACCTATTTTGTTTTGATTTTTTACGCGTTTTATACCTTTTGGTTGATTATTAAATAATCATAGATAATGGTGAGAATGTTGCTCCAACATCGAAGTTAAATGAATCTGGACATAAAGTGTGACATATGTCCTGGACGAGATTTACACTGCCATTCACTCACATTGAGAAAATTCCAAGAAATTTTTAATTCTAACGTAAGATGTAACCAAAGTGGTGGAAATGTGTCGAGTCCACAGTGTGGTAATGTTAATGTGATGGAACTTTTTAATTCCAATGTTAGACGTAAACGAGGTCACGGGCATCGTTCATACAACAGACCTAACATAAATGCTTTAATAAATAGCTACTTTTTCATCTTTTACCTTATATAAAAAATAATTGGGTCTTTATCATAGTCGCAGAAACTTATATTCATATATTATCAAAGTCATGTAACTGGAATTGCCAAAGTCGGTAATTGTGCATTTCGTAAACGCGAAATTCTTGTACGTCGAATCCAGGTTTCCATGTTACATTGACAGACTTGTAGGATATTGGGACTATTGATAGATTTTCTGCCTTGGAAGGAATACCTTAAATGCAAATAATCTCCAAAGTGATTTTGCTTTAAACTACAACAAGAGGCCAACATGTCCTTAACAGTGACGTTCGTCCGTTGTATGTATATTGGTAATACATACTGATAATTAGTTCATGAGAGGAAGATTTGAAAAAAATGCATTCAGTTTTGCTCTCTTATCAAGGATGTCAAATTGTGAGCAATACGCATATATTACTGTTACCGAAAGAGATACAATCAAGCACATGTACCAAAGCATTAATCTGCCGGATGGCCTGGATACAAATACAAATATGGTGAATTCTAGAGGTTTGATCAGGTGTGATCAGGTGTCATGGGGGAGTGAACATTCCTTGTAGACCGGTCTCGCCCGGCCCGAGTCAAGAGTCAAATGCAAATGAAATAATAATCGCCACAACCAATTCAAAAACCACAATCAGCAAGTAACACAACATTTAATTTAGTGAAAATTGTAAATCAAACAGGACGATATTCTTCCAATTATGTATGATAATCTAGACGCTTGCATTATACAATTTACGTATCTCTCATGTTTTGGTTTTAAAAAAAGGTAAAATTAATGATTTTATTAAAATGTGCAATTATGAATGTATCAATATCTACCTGCCGCCTTAATTGTAATGTTGTGGTTCTCTTCTTTACCACGGATCCTTACCATCAATGTGCCAAAGCCTTTCGAATCGATAACTGTTATTGTAGCGGAAACTTTGTACGTGTATAAATTGAGCGTTGTATATATAGGCCCTTGAACTTTGACACCAGCCTCGCTTGCCAGTGATATATATGGTTGAGGATGAGGATTTGAAATCACTTGAAATGATATTGCAAACGGAACATCCATTTGAGCTCCATATTCTCTTTTAAAAGTTACTTTTGAATCCAGTCTTGGTGAACCTGTATGTAGCATATTTGTACGATTAGTCAAGTAATAATAACCTAGTATGTTTTTTTATTTAAAATATCATTTTACAATGGTTTGTGCAATTTTTTTTTACAAATTATCAACATAGAACATACGAGACTGTAACTTGAATATAATATATATAAGTTAAAGGTACCTTTTTATGTGGAGCTCTTGACAAGTAAATTAGTGTGTTTAATGACGTAACAGGTATGACTTGAACATTGGAGTGTACCTTTTTATGTCAAGCTCTTGACAAGACAAGAAGTGTTTTAATGACTTCACATATATGACAGAACATTGGTGTACCTTCTTATGTCGATTTCTTGACATGAAAATTAGTGTTGTAAAGACGTCACAGATATGACGTGGACATTCGTGTGCTTTT
The DNA here is from genome assembly GCA_030159075.1 of Atrina japonica. NCBI lineage: Eukaryota > Metazoa > Mollusca > Bivalvia > Pterioida > Pinnidae > Atrina > Atrina japonica. The sequence goes on from BROG01000663.1 coordinate 383,336, forward strand.
CTATGTCGATCTCTGGACAAGAAAGATAAAGGGTTTTAATGACGTCACAGATACGATGTAACATCTATGACGTGAATATTGGAGTGCATCTTCTAATGTCGAGCTCTAGACATGAACATAAGTGTTTTAATGACGCCACAGATATAACATAAACAGTACGACAATTGTTATCTAGGTCAGTATGATAATATGCTACGAAGATAAAATCACTAACTGGTTGAGTCATATTATGTGCTCAAATGACTTCGTATTAAAATAATTGAGGATAATCAGAATTATAGCCAAAATGTACAAGTTCGTAGTTAATATATAGCTGTAACAATGGACCTAAAAATAGTTCATAGGTGTTATATAGCTGTAACAACGGACCTATGTAAAGTTAATAGGTGGTATATAGCTGTAACAACGGACCTATGTAAAGTTCCTAGTTAATATATAGCTGTAACAATGGACCTATGTAAAGTTCCTAGTTAATATATAGCTGTAACAACGGACCTATGTAAACTTCGTAGTTGATATATAGCTCTAATAATGGACCTATGTAAAGTTCCTAGTTAAGATATAGCTATTATAATGGACCTATGTAAACTTCGTAGTTAAGATATAGCTATTATAATGGACCTATGTAAACTTCGTAGTTAAGATATAGCTATTATAATGGACCTCTGTAAACTTCGTAGTTAAGATATAGCTATTATAATGGACCTATGTAAACTTCGTAGTTAAGATATAGCTGTAACAACGGACCTATGTAAAGTTCCTTGTTAATATATAGCTGTAACAACGGACCTATGTAAACTTCGTAGTTAATATATAGCTGTAATAATGGACCTATGTAAACTTCGTAGTTAATATATAGCTGTAACAACGAACCTATGTAAAATTCCTAGTTAAGATATAGCTATTATAATGGACCTATGTAAACTTCGTAGTTAAGATATAGCTATTATAATGGACCTCTGTAAACTTCGTAGTTAAGATATAGCTATTATAATGGACCTATGTAAACTTCGTAGTTAAGATATAGCTGTAACAACGGACCTATATAAAGTTCCTTGTTAATATATAGCTGTAACAACGGACCTATGTAAACTTCGTAGTTAATATAAAGCTGTAATAATGGACCTATGTAAACTTCGTAGTTGATATATAGCTGTAATAATGGACCTATGTAAAGTTCCTAGTTAAGATATAGCTATTATAATGGACCTATGTAAACTTCGTAGTTAAGATATAGCTATTATAATGGACCTATGTAAAGTTCGTAGTTAAGATATAGCTGTAACAATGGACCTATGTAAACTTCGTATTTAAGATATAGCTGTAATAATGGACCTATGTAAACTTCGTAGTTAAGATATAGCTGTAATAATGGACCTATGTAAACTTCGTAGTTAATATAAAGCTGTAATAATGGACCTATGTAAACTTCGTAGTTGATATATAGCTGTAACAATGGACGTATGTAAACTTCGTAGTTAAGATATAGCTGTAACAATGGACCTATGTAAACTTAGTAGTTAAGATATAGCTGTAATAATGGACCTATGTAAAGTTCCTAGTTAAGATATAGCTGTAACAATGGGCCTATGTAAAGTTCCTAGTTAAGATATAGCTGTAACAATGGACCTATGTAAAGTTCCTAGTTAAGATATAGCTGTAAAAATGGACCTATGTAAAGTTCGTAGTTAAGATATAGCGATTATAATGGGCTTATGTAAACTTCGTAGTTAAGATATAGTTGTAATAATGGACCTATGTAAACTTCGTAGTTAAGATATAGCTGTAACAATTGACCTATGTAAAGTTCGTAGTTAAGATAAAGCTATTATAATGGACCTATGTAAACTTCGTAGTTAAGATATAGCTGTAACAAAGGACCTATGTAAACTTCGTAGTTAAGATATAGCTGTAACAAAGGACCTATGTAAACTTCGTAGTTAAGATATAGCTGTAACAATGGACCTATGTAAAGTTCCTAGTTAAGATATAGCTGTAACAATGGGCCTATGTAAACTTCGTAGTTAAGATATAGCTGTAACAATTGACCTATGTAAAGTTCGTAGTTAAGATAAAGCTATTATAATGGACCTATGTAAACTTCGTAGTTAAGATATAGCTGTAACAAAGGACCTATGTAAACTTCGTAGTTAAGATATAGCTGTAATAATGGACCTATGTAAACTTCGTAGTTAAGATATAGCTGTAACAATTGACCTATGTAAAGTTCGTAGTTAAGATAAAGCTATTATAATGGACCTATGTAAACTTCGTAGTTAAGATATAGCTGTAACAAAGGACCTATGTAAACTTCGTAGTTAAGATATAGCTGTAACAATGGACCTATGTAAAGTTCCTAGTTAAGATATAGCTGTAATAATGGACCTATGTAAACTTCGTAGTTAAGATAAAGCTATTATAATGGACCTATGTAAAGTTCCTAGTTAAGATATAGCTGTAAAAATGGACCTATGTAAAGTTCGTAGTTAAGATATAGCGATTATAATGGGCCTATGTAAACTTCGTAGTTAAGATATAGCTGTAATAATGGACCTATGTAAACTTCGTAGTTAAGATATAGCTGTAACAATTGACCTATGTAAAGTTCGTAGTTAAGATAAAGCTATTATAATGGACCTATGTAAACTTCGTAGTTAAGATATAGCTGTAACAAAGGACCTATGTAAACTTCGTAGTTAAGATATAGCTGTAACAATGGACCTATGTAAAGTTCCTAGTTAAGATATAGCTGTAACAATGGGCCTATGTAAACTTCGTAGTTAAGATATAGCTGTAACAATTGACCTATGTAAAGTTCGTAGTTAAGATAAAGCTTTTATAATGGACCTATGTAAACTTCGTAGTTAAGATATAGCTGTAACAAAGGACCTATGTAAACTTCGTAGTTAAGATATAGCTGTAACAAAGGACCTATGTAAACTTCGTAGTTAAGATATAGCTGTAATAATGGACCTATGTAAACTTCGTAGTTAAGATATAGCTGTAACAATTGACCTATGTAAAGTTCGTAGTTAAGATAAAGCTATTATAATGGACCTATGTAAACTTCGTAGTTAAGATATAGCTGTAACAAAGGACCTATGTAAACTTCGTAGTTAAGATATAGCTGTAACAATGGACCTATGTAAAGTTCCTTGTTAAGATATAGCTGTAATAATGGACCTATGTAAACTTCGGAGTTAAGATATAGCTGTAACAATTGACCTATGTAAAGTTCGTAGTTAAGATAAAGCTATTATAATGGACCTATGTAAACTTCGTAGTTAAGATAAAGCTGTAACAATGGACCTATGTAAACTTCGTAGTTAAGATATAGCTGTAACAATGGACCTATGTAAAGTTCCTTGTTAAGATATAGCTGTAATAATGGACGTATGTAAACTTCGTAGTTAAGATATAGCTGTAACAATGGACCTATGTAAATTTCGTAGTTAAGATATAGCTGTAACAATGGACCTATGAAAACTTCGTAGTTAAGATATAGCTGTAATAATGGACCTATGTAAAGTTCCTAGTTAAGATATAGCTGTAACAATGGGCCTATGTAAAGTTCCTAGTTAAGATATAGCTGTAACAATGGGCCTATGTAAAGTTCCTAGTTATGATATAGCTGTAAAAATGGACCTATGTAAAGTTCGTAGTTAACATATAGCTTTTATAATGGGCCTATGTAAAGTTCCTAGTTAAGATATAGCTGTAAAAATGGACCTATGTAAAGTTCGTAGTTAACATATAGCTTTTATAATGGGCCTATGTAAAGTTCCTAGTTAAGATATAGCTGTAAAAATGGACCTATGTAAAGTTCGTAGTTAACATATAGCTATTATAATGGGCCTATGTAAAGTTCCTAGTTAAGATATAGCTGTAATAATGGACCTATGTAAAGTTCCTAGTTAAGATATAGCTGTAAAAATGGACCTATGTAAAGTTCCTAGTTAATATATAGCTATAATAATGGACCTATGTAAAGTTCCTAGTTAAGATATAGCTGTAAAAATGGACCTATGTAAAGTTCGTAGTTAACATATAGCTATTATAATGGGCCTATGTAAAGTTCGTAGATGATATATAGGTGTAACCTTTTAGATACTCAGCATAGAATGTGAATCCAACAATTTTTTTTTTTTAAATTTCAGCGTAAAAACGTGGGGTACATACATGTGACATTTAAGAATAATGTACGGTTGCCTGACATGGAAATCCGATTTACAGCTTTGCATGTATAATAGCCTGTATGTGAACACTCTAGCCTAGGAAATGTGTAATTCAAACTCGACGATGTCGTTTGCTTTGTTACGGGAAGACCTGTATTATCATCGATCCACGTGACATCAGATTTTGGATTACTGTCAAGTTTGCATATTAAACTTGCCGATTCATTTTCTCTACGTATTGCTGAAGGTGTTACATCGACTGATGTTATAACTGGGGGATCTGGAATAATAATAATAATAATAATAATAATAATAATAATAATAATAATAATAATAATAATAATTGAGCGTCCACAATTAAATACAAAAACATTCAGTGAAATAACAAAGAAATGTATCCTTATCATCATCGTTGAAAACGATTTAAAGCTATTAAGCAGGCAATTACATATTTTATTCAGCTAAAGATTGTAATTGGAAAACATTTCCACCATGTGTTTTCGTCTGCGATAACTGTAAATTTTTAAGCACAATGATACGGTCACACTTTTAAAACCAGAGGTCCTTTATCAATAAAATACAAATATTAACTTAACTACATGACAGTTTATATTATGATAATGAAGATATAAATAAATGTAATAGCATGTATACATTTAACACAAAGTATTTCCATTCTTGGTAAGTTTCGACTACAATTTAACACACACACAAAATGAAACACATATGCATTTAACACATAAACACACTTAGCATTCACGAGCACGCACACACATACAACACACACAACTCACGCACAACACACACACACACAACACACACACGCACACACAACACACACACATACACACACACGATGTTGTATAATACAGATAACATATACCCGCTCGAGGGCCATAGGCCCGACAGGGGTAATGACCTGTACTATTTAACACAATTGAGTGATTTATCAAACTTGAAATAATTAACCCTTTACTGTGTCCGATGCATGGGTAGTACTTTCATTTAAACTCACTAAGGTGTGACAATACAGAGTCAATAAGATCAAAGTCTAAAGAAATAAAAGTCACATATAGCAATATGAATACTGATAGTAGTTTATTTATTATTCAGAATAAGTTTAGATTTGTCTCAACTGGACCAGGTACATATACTGTGATAGATGATGTATTATATAGGGGTAGACTGACATAGAACCGATTCCTAAATTCCATACTTTAGTGATGTATCTGATGGTGAAATATCATCAACAACAGAAAGAATCCTAAAGAATTCAAAAGAATTGTTGGAACATTTAAAATCTCCAAACTTCAACCATATTACAAGCACACCACGTCTTTTGATTTTTCAACCCTTTACACAACAATTCATTATTAAAAACTCAAAAACAGATTAACATATATTTACAAAACTTTTGTGTACAAAAATGGAAATTTCAGATATCAATATTTAAGTGTTAGGTAATGAAAAACCTTATTGTTTGAAGGAACACTGTGATTCTAATAACAAGTAAACTGAAGAAGATATTACCAAGATGATGTGGTTTCCAGTAGACAACATCTTCGTGGTGTTTGCGTGAAAAGTTTTCCATCATATTTCAATAGGTACCAATTGTGCACCTCTCTTGGTTGACATATTTTTGTATTCATATGAAGCAGAATGTATACAGTCTCTGCTCTCCAAAGGAAACAAACAGTTAGAATCTCGGTTCAGGTATAATTACGATGTTCTGTCCATAAATAATTAAGAATTTCAGAATTACCTCCGCCAAATGTATCATAATGTGTTAGAGATCAATGAGACGACAGAGAGCAACACATATGCTTCTTACCTAGATTTACTCCTGTCGATCGGAAAAGACGGTCAACTTCACACATCCCTTTATGACAAACGCGACGATTTCCATTTCAATATCACAAACTTAACGTTTCTAAGTACAGAAAAAATAAACTACTTTGTTGAAATTATTTTGTTTTTTTTATATGTAAATTACTCACGGACAGATTATTGACACAGGGATATCGAAAACTGCGTTTCTAAGTACAGAAAAAATAAACTACTTTGTTGAAATTATTTTGTTTTTTTTATATGTAAATTACTCACGGACAGATTATTGACACAGGGATATCGAAAACTGCGTTTGATATCAACGTTCCGCAAATTTTACGGTCTGTATAATAGACTTGTTTCCGATTACTATGTTTCAGTGGGTGAAATGTTGAGTTGCCTTTCCATTAGCGGTTGTTGAGACGTCTGCATAAAATTGTGACGAGGATTCGTTCCTCATGTATTTCATTTGGCATTGACTGTGGACCCACGGCGGGTGTAACCGGTCGACAAATAAACCACCCAAACACAAAGAATGATGTCAACATTTACATTTAGTTCACCTGATCTGAAGGCTCAAGTGAGCTATTTTGATCACTCCCCGTACGGCGTACGTCCATCAGTCCGTAAACTTATAATATTTTCGACTTTCTCTATGAGATCACCGAAGATATTTTGACGAAACTATAGAGGAAGAAAATGCTCAAGGCCCTTTACCAAATTTGTATTTTTCAGCTAGATCGCCAGGGTGGATCTGAGTGATTTCCTCAATTATTTCCCCTTGTAGTCACTTCGATGCATTCATTTAATGATTTTTACTTGTAATTAGATGAAGAAATGTTTTTGTGAAAGAATTTTGTCGAAACTTAATTTCTAGAATTTTTAAAGAATTTTTTGATACTGCAAAAAGACAAGGTGCATTTTTGTCTCAAAAGCACTAAATGAATTTTGACAAGGAAGGAAGTACTTTAGGTCCTCTACTAAATTTGTAGTTTTCAGCCAGATCGACCCCAGGGCGGATCCGGGGTATGACGAAATAGATCACATTAGGAACACCTTTTTCAAAACCTTCTCTTCAACCGCTATATAACTAGAAAAACAGATTGGATTGCGTGAACTACATGAATGCATGATTCAAGTTTGTAATTTTCATAGAAATCAGAACATTAATATTTTACGTGTTTTTAAGTCTTCTAAGACTTTGTCGCTTTCATTCATTTTTGCATGATTTCCTTAATTATTTCCCCTTGCATCCACTATGATGCATTCTTTTGATGTGTTTTACCTGAATATAGGTTAAGAAATGTTTTTGTGCAAGAATTTTGCTGAAGTGTAGTTTTTAAATATTCTTATGAATTTCTTAAAACTGCAATATTATTTCTTGGCCAAATCACCCTACGTGTACGTATTCTTCTTGGTTTTCTTTTCACACTTGTAGATGGTTCTCAGGTCAACGATTGATGCCCTCTTGGGCCTCTTGTTTGTTTGTTTTTTGTTGTTTATCGTCACACTCAAGAATCTTTCACTCATATTGAGTCGTCACCAAATGCCAGTGAAGGTCTTCAAATTTTCCGATGCACTTTCGGCACTTACGACCATTGAGCAGTTAGGGTCCTTTAACGTCAACACCTACCGTGACACGGGGCTTCAGGTTTAAAGGTCTCATCCGGAGTACAGGAAATCAGCCTGCCGCAATCTCACAATCAAGAGTCGAGCGCGCTTCCGACTGAGCCATGGGCCTCTGATTACATAAATATAAACTTATATATATATATATATATATATATATATATATATATATATATATATATATATATATATATATGTGTGTGTGTGTGTGTGTGTGTGTGTGTGTGTGTCTGTGTGTGTGTGTGTGTGTGTGTGTGTGCGTGCGGGGGTGTTAAATCAATTAATACGCTAATAGGTAGTACTTACATAAAATATCCAAATAGAATTGCTCAATATTTTTCAAATTGTCACGTGGAAACGATGTTTTGGCTACACACCTAACATAACCTGTCCTAGTTCGATTTACCACCCCGATACTTATTGATCTGTTTCTGGAGAGTGGTATAAAATCACCGCTGATATTCTTAAGATTCCACTTTATTCTACATGCTGGATTACAGTCCGCAGAACAAGTAAAGTTTCCAACAGTACTGTTTTCAGTTATTTCAATGCGACTTACGTTCGGTGTTATAATGACATCCTCTGGTCCATCTATAGATGAAATATAATTTTAATTATTAATTAATTATTATAATTATAATTTGTAATGAAAAATATAGAGATGGACAATTATATAACTGCTTATATATATAGCTTCGTAAGAAAAATAGCATTATGTATTAACAGAACGAAGAATCCATGTGTCAAATTAATCATTTTCTTTTTCGAATTTAGAAGTATCTGAATGAGTTCTCATTCATAAGAATATAGGAAAAAGTCGACTGATAAAATAGCCGCTAAAGGAATCGTCAGTTGATATGTTTCTTGTCCAGTTTTGTTACGATATAAAAATGTATCCAGCAGTTAAAAAATCTACCACAGAACCAGAAAATATTATACTAACACAGAGAACCATTAAAATAGTGTACTAGTATATATAACCATAAAATAGTATACTACAACACAATACCCGAAAATAGAATACTACCATACAAAACCACAAAATAGAATACTAGTATATATAACCAAAAAATAGTATACAACCATACAAAACCGGAAATTAGTATACTATCATACAAAACCACAAAATAATATACTAGTACATATAACCAAAAAAAAGTATACAACCATACAAAACCGGAAAATAGTATTTCCAGACAGATCAAGAAAATAAAACACCAAACCAAGCCAATAAATAATACACAACCACACAGAACCAGACAAAAGTATACTTCCATACAGAACCAGAAAACAGTATTGTACGATACAGAACCAGAAATTAATGTACTACGACACAGAACATGAAAAAAATATATATACTACGAAACAGAACCAGAAAATAGTATACTACCATATAGAACCAGAAAATAGTATACTACCATATAGAACCAGAAAATAGTAAACTACCATATAGAACCAGAAAATAGTATACTACCATATAGAACCAGAAAATAGTATACTACCATATAGACAGGACCAGAAAGAACCAGTAAATACTATACTACCATAGGAACCAGTAAAAACACAGGACCAGTATAATAGTATACACCATAGGACCAGAAAATAGTATACTACCATATAGAACCAGAAAATAGTATACTACCATGTAGAACCAGATAATAGTATACTACCACACAGGACCAGAAAATAGTATACTACCAAATGGGACCAGAAAATAGTATACTACCACATAGGACCAGAAAATAGTATACTACCACATAGGACCAGAAAATAGTATACTACCATATAGAACCAGAAAATAGTATACTACCACATAGAACCAGAAAATAGTATACTACCATATAGAACCAGAAAATAGTATACTACCATATAGGACCAGAAAATAGTATACTACCACATATAACCAGTAAACAGTATACTACCACATAGGACCAGAAAATAGTATACTACCACACAGGACCAGAAAATAGTATATTACCACATAGAACCAGAAAATAGTATACTACCACATAGAACCAGAAAAAAGTATACTACCATATAGAACAAGAAAATAGTAAACTACCATATAGAACAAGAAAATAGTATACTACCATATAGAACCAGAAAATAGTATACTACCACATAGGACCAGAAAATAGTATACTACCATATAGAACCAGAAAACAGTATACTACCATATAGAACCAGAAAATAGTATACTACCATATAGAACCAGAAAATAGTATACTACCACATATGGCCAGAAAATAGTATACTACCACATAGAACCAGAAAATAGTATACTACCACATAGAACCAGAAAATAGTATACTACCACATAGAACCAGAAAATAGTATACTACCATATAGAACCAGAAAATAGTATACTACCATATAGAACCAGAAAATAGTATACTACCATATAGAACCAGAAAATAGTATACTACCATATAGAACCAGAAAATAGTATACTACCATATAGAACCAGAAAATAGTATACTACCATATAGAACCAGAAAATAGTATACTACCACATAGGACCAGAAAATAGTATACTACCACATAGAACCAGAAAATAGTATACTACCATATAGAACCAGAAAATAGTATACTACCACATAGGGCCAGAAAATAGTATACTACCACATAGGACCAGAAAATAGTATACTACCATTTAGAACCAGAAAATAGTATACTACCATATAGAACCAGAAAATAGTGCTCTAAGACACAAAACCAGAAAATTATAAATCACCTCACAGAACAAGACAATTTTGCATCACAAAGAAGCAGAAAATTGTGCATCACACATGGAAACCTCTTATTATAGTATTTGATATTTATCTTGTATCAAGTGTTTATACTTACAGAGCGGGTTAATTACTTTCGGGTCACTTTGATCAGATACCGTATCGTTCTCTACTGCTTCACAAGTTAGTATTTTATTTATATATGTCTTTTGTATTCTGTAGATGACGTGTTTGTTTGCTGTTGTTGACTGTGTATTATTGTCCAAATACCATTTGTATTTCAGAGGAATCTTGTAACGATAATAATCCGGACTTGATGTTGACTTAGCATTGCAAAAGAAAACTGCGTCCTCGCCAGCAAATGTGGATCCGTTTGTCGAAATAACTGGCTTTGTTGGTTTATCTGAAGTAATACATAGAGATTATAAGTTACTGTTATAATGATAGATTTATATATATCCATCCACAATAAACTAATCAATTAGATACGGTCAGCTGCATTGATATTCACAACACGATAAAATATGGATTTGTTTACATTGAGCTTAGTAACTTCCGTCACTGTTGCTATGGGAGAAGTAGGTAGAAAATATCAACTGTATAAATGTGTAGTTTGTTCATTGATTATGGTAACTTCCGGTTTTGTTACCATGGGAAAAAAGTTCTACATTGTTTACTACGTCATCAGTTTCAAAGAGGGATGATATGGATTCAATAAAACTACAGTGCGGTGATCTGGAAAGTCAGATCACACTCTGTGAATCCAACAGTATCAAAACTCGGAATATGGATAGGTATATCATAAAAGAAATTAAATATTCTTATCTATTACTGATATCTTGTTCTTTCTACAGAATCACAGAGCAAGAGGTAAAGATATATCACAACACGATACAATATCTCAGAGAATTAGGGGTTACGCTGGATCACAACAACACAATACTATATCAGAGACCTAGGGTTACAATAAATCGCAACAACACGATACGAAATCACAGACCTAGGGATTACGATAAATCACAATAACACGATACAATATCACAGACCTAGGGTTACAATAAATCGCAACAACACAATACGATATCGCAGACATAGAGATTATGATAAATCACAACAACACGATACGAAATCACAGACCTAGGGTTACAATAAATCGCAACAACATGATACAATATCACAGACCTAGGGTTACAATAAATCGCAACAACACGATACAATATCACAGACCTAGGGTTACAATGAATCGCAACAACACGATACAATATCACAGACCTAGGGATTATGATAAATCACAACAACACGATACGATATCACAGACCTAGGGTTACAATAAATTGCAACAACACGATACGATATCGCAGATATAGAGATTATGATAAATCACAACAACACGATACGAAATCACAGACCTTTGGTTACAATAAATCGCAACGACATGATACGATATAACAGACCTAGGGTTACAATAAATCACAACAACATGATAGAATATCACTGACATAGGGATTACGATAAATCGCAACGATCATAGTAACTTACCAAGAAAAACTATCTAATGAGAATTGAACTGGCCGTTTATGAGAATTTTAAGCACGAGATATGCAGATTTGTTACCCTTCAGTCAAGAGATACTGATCATAACCTTTGACCCCAAAGATACTAATATTAATCATAAATCACAAAAATATTTACCCTAACTTTAGACTGCAGATATATTTTTCCATTTTAAAAGACAATTGTCAATTTCAAGGTTTTAAATGTTCAAATTTCGTATCTCGCATACGTACGATAAGGAAACTTCTCAGATCACAATCTGTTCTCAGGGGCCCGGAGTTACCAAATTTTGACTATATGATCGATCATATTGTTTCTTTATTTGGGTGGTAAGGAAACACATTATTTGTTGACAGATACATATTTACATCGCACATATGGATCATTCAGATGACATGTAAAGCATTATATTATGACGTAAGCAACAAAAGTCTTAGAGAAAATTTCAAGATATATCAAATGATTGAATTCAATGTCAATATCAATTAGTTACATTATAACTTTGGTAGTATGTTTATAATATTTACACTCATGAAATTGCTTTTATTGATAGATAATTTGTTAAGCTTCGAGTAGAGAATAGAAAAGTTTTAATCTCGGGTAAATGTTTAGAACATCTAAACTGAATAATATTAGTACAGTGCATTATCTGTTGTTGCAACATATAGTTCTTTCTATGATTTTTATAAGCTCAATAGACATACCTACTTTGAACGTGTATACATTACCTGTTACAACTAGTACTATACTATCTGCAGATATCACTTCCTTTTCTCCAGTGGCCACTATATGACCCGCATCTGATAGTTGTACATTCTGTATCATGAACTTGATTATGTTATCCTTATCATCAGAAAAAATGTATTTTGTTTCATTCAAAGTATTGTTTCCTTCAAAAACAAGTGACATTCCAGTGTCCTGATTTTTTATTGTATATTCAAGTACTGGCATAAATGTTAAATTCAGCTCCATGTTCACGTTCTCTCCGACTCTTGCAAGCATGATTCTAGCTGAAAAGTACATTGACAAATCTGGGAAAGTTATAACATTCAGATCGGAAACAATATGGCCAAGCCAAAACGTTTAAAAAAATCTTACATATGTAATCCCGAACCACCTGATAAACTCGACAACATCTATCAACTGTATAACATGTTAATATTTATATATCGCTGATTCTACCACCCCCCCCCCCTAGATCCTCTCCTTTTTGCACTATATTTTCGTGTAAATCTATTACAGTCTATATTTACACATGAGTGGTTCTGGTATGTAGCACTCAGCGCATTGACTAATTATATACATGTATCATGTTAACGTAGCTTTGTGTTAACTGTATATATGTTCTAATATGTGTAAATACCATTTTCTTTATTTCATGTAGTCCAAATATGTCTTGCATAATTACTTTCATTTTTTAAATTATGCCCATATAGATGTTATAACTATAATGTTTTTGTCTTTTTTACAATGCACAAATAGATTATGATATTGTGTTACACAGAAATAATCACATGTTTACTCTTGAAATAAGACGTTTAATATCCATCGTGTGAATCCGGAATGATTTCTAAACCGTGATTGAACTTTAATCATAAATTTTACCTACGATTTCCGATTTACACTTGTGAAACGCTAAAGGAATAGTTTACGTATTGAAAAAGTAAATCTTAGTTTATCCTGTAAAATTTACAAAACAGTTTATATATCATGTCTTTTGATATTCTTTTATCGCTCTAAACACGTCTTAAATGAAGTTCTTTCAGTTTTCTTAAACGATAATCATTTAATAATTAATAGCCTCATGCATTCACTCACATGTTTTCAATACTGACTGATGTCACTGTCAGTCACTCAGTGTTAGAGAAATCATGATTATGAATGCTATGCACATACATTTCTAAAATTACACATTGTTGAACTTATTTATAATACAACAAATAAATATCCGCTGCCCTTTTTTAAACAGAAACAATTCTTGAATTAAATTAAGTGTAACTTGATGATATGAGATTTGTGGACATGTAACATGGTACGTATGCCACATTGATTTATGAATTCTTTTTTGTTGTTTTGTATTCAACTTCTTCACTTCTTCTTTAAAGCCAAACTTTCCTCTTTCATGTACTCTATATCTTCTCTATCCTCTGTCTTTATCGCAAGATCCCCATATGGAATTGTAAACATACATGTACATATAAATAAAGACCATAATGTCTTTTTTCTATGCTTTACTAAAACAAACATATAAGTAAATATTTGTAAACCCACTAATGACATACAATTTTAAATATATATTCAAACATATATGTATGATGTAAATCTTAATAATGAATTACACAAACAATATAAGTATATTATCAGTTAATTGTCAAGGTTTGCAAAACAAAGAAAAAAGACATGATGTTTTTCACTACCTAAAAGACAAAAATTTAAATATATATGCCCTGCAGGATACCAACTTTACAAGGAAACAAGAGTCAAGTATTACTTTAGAATGGGGAAATAAATGTACTTTCAGCTCCTTTTCATCAAATTCACGTGGTGTAGTTTTTCTTTTTATGAATAATTTTGAATATGAAATCCATAATAAATATAATGATAATCAGGGTAACTATTGTATTATAGATATAGTCATAGAACAGAATACTAGATTAACTTTAGTTAATTTATATGGCCCAAACACAGATTCACCAAACTTTTATAAACACATAGAAAGCAAGATACATGAAATAGGTAACAATAAAATACTAATTTTTGGTGATTTTAATTTAGTATTAGATACCAAAAAAGATACACATCATTACAAACATATAAATTCCACGAGCATGAAAAATAGTACTAGACATCATGGAAAATAATAACCTATCAGACCCCTTTAGAGAATTAAACCCAAATATTCAAAGATATACATGGATAAAAAAAATCCAATAAAACAAGCCAGGCTAGATTTTTTCCTAATAAGTGAAAATATAATTTCAAATGTTAAAAAATGTACTATCTTACCTAGTTATCGATCTGATCATTCCATAATCACAATTAATATAAAACTAAACACTTTTAAACAAGGAAAAGCACTATGGAAATTTAATAATTCACTTTTAAATGACCATACCTATGTTGAATTAGTTAAAAAAATTATCTTGGAAACAAAAAAACAATATGCATTACCAATATATAACCTGGATAGAATAAATGATATTGATAACTCACAAATACAATTCTCGATAAATGAACAACTTTTTTGGAAACTTTACTAACCGAAATACGTGGAAAAAGTTTATCTTATTCATCGTTTATAATAAAACAACGCAATACATTGGAAAAGCGGCTTATAAAACAAATAGTCAAATTAGAGTCAAGTCTAACTTGTAGGTCTACCAATTTTGATGATTTGGAAAATTTATAATTACAGTTAGAAAATATACGAAAAGAAAAATGAAAGGTATTATTTTAAGATCTAAACTCCAATGGTCAGAAGTAGGGGAAAAACCTACAAAATACTTCTTATCACTTGAAAGTAAACATTTTTCTTCAAAAATAATATACAGACTGGAAAAAGACAATGGAGAAACAATTTCTGATCAAGATAACATTTTAAAGGAAGTTGAAATATTCTATAAAAATCTGTTTACAAGTACTAATGGTGAACAACAAGAAAATTTTGATTTAGAAGAAATGTTTAGTAATTGTAATATAAAAAAAGTATCAGATGAGGATAATCTTAAATACAAGGGGAGATAACTAAAATAGAAGCATTAAATGTTCTTAAAAAAATGAAAAATAACAAATGTCCTGGTTCTGATGGTTAGGGTTAGGGTTGAGTTCTTTAAAATGTTTTGGCCTGATATTAGTGATTTTATTATTCGTTCTATCAATGAAGGTTATAATAAAATGAATATGTCAATTACACAAAGACAAGGCATTATAACATGCATCCCAAAAGGAAATAAATCAAAACAAATTTTAAAAAACTGGCGCCCCATAACACTTTTAAATATAATTTACAAAATTGCATCTGGATGTATAGCACAGAGAATTAAATTAGTATTAGATAAAATAATCAATGAAGACCAAACAGGTTTTCTTTCAGGTAGATTTTTAGGAGAAAATATTAGAACAGTTTATGATATTATGAGTTATACTAAACAGAACAATTTACCTGGAATGATATTTTTAATTGATTTTGAGAAGGCTTTTGATTCAATATCTTGGAATTTTATAATAAAAGTTTTAAAAAATTTTAAATTCAATAATACAGTGGATAAAAACATTTACAAATAATATATTTTCAAATATTAATATGGGAGGTAATCTGTCGAAACCCATTAATATATCTAGAGGATGCCGACAAGGTGACCCAGTATCAAGCTATTTATTTCTTTTGTGTGCAGAAATTTTGTCCTTAAAACTTAGATACAGTAACAAAATTACAGGTATAAAAATTAAAGACACTGAATACATTCTTAGCCAATTTGCAGATGATACAACAATTTTTCTTGACGGTTCGAAGAATTCCTTAACATTTACACTAGACGAAATTAAATGGTTTGGAAAAATTTCAGGTTTAAAAATAAATCTTGAAAAATCACATGTTATTTGGATTGGTTAAAAAATATTCAGTCAAGACAAATATTTAATATGTGAAAGACTATCTTGGAATAAAACAAAATTTGATTTATTAGGGATTAAATTTGATGTTAATTTGGAGAATATGACAACAACAAATTTTATAATAGTTTTAAAGAAATCGAACAAATGATAAAACAGTGGCAGCGACGTTTTATAACACCTATTGGTAAAATAACACTCATAAAATCTCTGATGCTGCCTAAGTTCACACACCTATTTCAATCTCTGCCTAACCCAACAGATGATTTTTTCAAAAAATTAAATACCTTAATTTTTAACTACATATGGGATGGTCCTACTGATAGAATAAAAAGAGAAATTATGATTAAACAATACTCAGAGGGAGGATTAAATATGATACATATAAAACACTTTGCTTCAGCATTAAAAATTACATGGGTAAAAAGAATGTTAGCAGACAAAAAATGGAAAAAATATCTTTTTAAGTGAAACAAACAGTTCAATAAATCAAATTATAAATTATGGAAATGAATTTATATTATCTATTATTAAAAAAACAAAAAATAAGTTTTGGAAAGATGTGATGTTATCTTTTATCTTTCTTAATCAACAGTGTCATAAATATACTCTTATAGATTTTATTAAATATCCGTTATGGTATTCAGATTTAATTCAAATTGATAACAAACCTAATGCCTTTAAACAGTGGATAGAAAAAGGAATTCTTTTTGTGAAAGATATTGTTAAAATAGAAAACAACATTTTAACTATATTATCATATGATGATCTTTATGTAAAATATGGTTTTAAACCCAACTTTATTGAATACCTTAGTATAAGAAATAATATAAAAAATACAAAATCATTTTTTGAAAAAAAGAAATTGACTAACAATACTACCATAGGACCAGAACTACCATTCAATTTATCTGTGATCATTCCCTGTACAAAAGGTACTAAACCTATATATAATATTCTTGTTAAAACAAAACTGAATACCATTAAAAGCCAATTAAAATGGGAAAATGAAGTCAATGAAAATAACCTAGATTGGAAAAGAATATATTATTTACCATTTAATATAACAAAAAATCCTAATATACAATGGCTACAATACAAAATTAATCATTACATTTTAGCCACAAATAAATATCTCCAAAAAATAAATGTAACAGACAACAATCTATGTGACTTCTGTAAAACTGAACCAGAAACAATAAAGCATTTTTTCTGGAATTGTCCCAAAACAAAGCAGCTGATTTTAGAAATAAAATTATGGATTAATAGATCTTTTAATTTGAATATAACATATTCAGAACTAGACATGATATTTTGAATTATTGAAAAGTCACAAAACTATGAAACACTAAATCTAATTATTTTTACATTGAAAAATATATATACTTTACAAAATATAAACAAAAAGAATTATCTTGCAACCAAGCCAAAGCAGCTATTATAAATATAAAAACATCAGATACCAAAGTGTAAATCCAGGACATAGATAGAAATCCGATAAAAAAATGGACAAACACGGACCTCTGGAAACCAAGAGGTGGGATCAGGTGCCATGGAGGAGTAAGCATCCCCTGTCGACCGGGCACACCCGCCGTGAGTCCACAGTCAAGTCCAGTGAAACACGTGAGCAGTGTATCCTCGCCACAATTGGTACAGACGTCTCAACAACCGCCAACGAAATGGCAACTCAACATACGATAAAAATAGAATCATTAAAAAATAAATCTCCAATAGATATTGAACTATTTAAAAGATTAGTCTAGAAATGCATACTATTTATTATATAATAAATAAATATATAACCAAAATATCTAGTATATATAAATACCTTGGAATTTAGAAAAGAAAAATAAGACCACCAAACTAACGTCCCTTTCCCTGTTAGCTGACACCCCTACACCTCATCTCTATCATATTGTGTGTATGTGTGTGTGGATCTGCATATAAAATGTGGTCCTTTTTGTTTTTTTTAATTACACATTGTATTTCAAGGGATCATTGCGTTATTCCTTTCATTTTTTGTTTCTCTCTGTCTCTGTCTCTGTCTCTGTCTCTCTCTCTCTCTCTCTCTCTCTCTCTCTCTCTCTCTCTCTCTGTGGTATTTGGTCAGTTATACATATGAAGTCCTCATACTCCGTAGCCAGGTGGAGTTGTAGAGATTGATGTAAAATCCTGGCCAAAATACCATAATAAAATTTATAAAAAAAAGAAAAGTACATGGATTTACATCAAACATACCCTGTATTTATAGGGTTAAGAACACGAGGTTTTGAGACTGAATCAATTTCGATTGCAGTTTATTTGTTATTAAGATTTATTTAATTTACATTTGAATTTTCTGTTTTCACTTGTATATCAGACTGGTAATTTCAAAAGAACCATTTCAATATTTCACATCTTTAAAAATGGATATAATTTATACACTTTTTAAAAACATTTAAAGCGTCTTGTAAAATGCCAAAGTCAGCAATCTATACATATATTATGTATAACGTATATAATAAGGGATATCCAAGATACAAGTAAATTAGCAAAAGTACATGAGATAATAAAAATGACTCGAGACATACACAGGGGCACATGTATCGGGCTAAATTTACACTGTTCCTATTGTTAATGTAAACAAACGTCGTATGGTCAATAGCAACCAGTAGAAAAAGAAGTGTTTATCTCCTAAACCTATGTCGTTCATTTGGAAGCCAAAGGATTAAACATAACCCGGAATTCTCTAGGGCGACGAAGATCCTGACATTAGCGTCTATATATCCCGAGGACAGCCCCATTTTTTCGCTGGTAAGAATAACTTAAAGGGGCATTACCTGTGTTTAACAAAAACATTATTTCAACTTTTACTGCTTGTACTAGATACATAATAACAAAAAAGAGAAACACACAGGCATAAGAAGTCTTATATTCCTATATATGATGTACAAATAAGGTCATTTTCATTGTGTTTTACTTACGCAATTGTGTATACAATTAATAAGATTGAGTTAATTACTTGCAATTGAAAAAAATACCAAACCTGGGTTTCCCGAACAATTTTCACATGTATGTATACAGACTGTACTTAAGTATTTTATCGTTTGAGAAAGAAATTTGTCGGAAAATTTATTTAACGTCCAGAACTTTACGCAAGCTGAAAAAGTCCCAAGATTTGAGTAAAATTTTGAAGTGGACGAAAACTTTATCTGAGAATAGTTTTATGGCCCTGGGCCCGGGTCATTTTCCTAGGGATTTAGAAAACCGGACAACGGAAAAAAATATGCGTGACGGAAGGTTGTGACATATGAATTATATTACCGAACCCTGTGTTTGACCACTTAAACAATGATATAAATATTTCAAAAATCAAAACTTTTTCTTGCCCAATATATCGGAAGCAATCAATGATATTTCCCCCTATTTGAACCTTAGATAATATTTATTCGTCAAATATAATTCTTTAGATAACTTGGGTGACCGTTGTTTAGTAAGTGACATGAGTACATTCTCTACCCTTACCCTTCAAAGACCAATGACCGCTCAGTTGTGGTGTCAATTCCCTTTTACCTGATAATGTGCTTTGAATCATACCTATATAAAGTTATAACCTACTCCGTAACTTGTATCTATCCCCTGTTTGATTGTAAAATTATTCATCGAGATATATTTTCAACCTAGGCCAGGATTTGAAGCCCTTCACTGGCATTTGGTGACGTATCCATATGAGTAAAATATTATTGAGTGGCACGTTAAACAACAATAAACAAATAACAAAACTACTTCGCTGACATAGATAGCTATTAGATTGGCGAGTATAACTTGGTGTACTATAATTAAGTTAAAGAGTAATTATATAATTGAACATTCCATGGACATGATTTAGTAAAACGATATGAACGACACCACCAATTATTTTGAGTACGAGTGGGTGAAGAGTAGGCATGGACCCTGCCTGTGGGTACCGATTGAGATGGGTACAAGTTGACCAGTATTAGTAACACGATTCATTATAAAGGGAAGAGAAGAAAAGAGAAGATGTTGTCCTACACAAAATATACCAAACACAAAAAGGAGATATAGAATCATTTGGAAAATGCGTTGTACGATCGGGAATAGGAAAAAATGCACTGTGCAAATAGTATCGGTAATAGATCGTTGAAATGCATTGAGGAAGGAAATATCGATTTTACAGCCTTGAGCAGTACAATGCCGATCGCTGTATCGTATAAGGTATTAAGGGTATCTGTATCATCTTGTTTTTATCATTTCCCAACTAAGCACAGTGCATGTGTGCACTTATTTCTATTACTATGTCGTTAAATTGTACAATATGTAAATCAGAGAACATTTTATGATAATACTTTTAATCGGTTATGGGCCTTTAAACATATATTCCTAATTCAAAGAACATTCAAGATCATTCGTATCTGCTGCTTTTACAAAGATAAAATAGGATATTTGTAAATTACAATTGTTGTAAAATGGCTGCATCTCCGGTGTAGTCTCCAAAGACCTAAGACTTAGGACCTAAACTTATTAGCTTTCTTAAATTGAGTCACATAAACTTTATAGTTTTATACCCGATGACTACTACACACAAGAAGCATGCATTTGGAAAAAATGTCTATACTGTATATTCTCAATATAAACAAAAAGATAACATTTTTGTATAGGGATATGCATTCAAAATACTAAACTCCTTGTCCCCATAGTTAGCAAACAGACTAAACATCGTCGTTGTTGGACATTCAAATGCTTTAGGCAAAACAGAAATGTCGATATAGACTTCATTATTACATGAACAGTCGTAATATCTTAATTGGCTATCTAATGTAAAACTGTATATGATTATACATTAACATGTAAATAAAATGTATTACAATATTTGACTTACGTTGGTTGAATGCAGCCAAGGGTTCGGCCTGCACTGGAAAATATCAAAAACATAATGCTGTGAAAATATTTGACATAAGATCACTAGACGAAAGCAAAGTACCAGATCAGGTCTAGTATTTTGGATCATAGGAGACTAATACACCATATAACATAATGGATAAATGGTTTTGAATAGTCAGAGAACATATACCCACTCGAGGACCTTAAATCTTATCTTTAATCATAGCCTTGAAAAATGTCATGCTTTATGCCTAATTATTATAATTTATACGGTTTTGAGAAGACATCAAGAGATAATTATATCTGTGTGCGGTCCTTATGGACCCGGTGGCTTCAGAGAAGTATTAAACAAAATACCAGTACATGAAAAATCCAAACAAAGTAAGAAATAAGTCTTATACATATATTTGATCACAAGTTCCACTGTTGGCTATGATATATTACGGATCTTGCACACTGAATACTTTTTACACTTTCTCGCTAGCACAATTCTTAACATCAAAATCAACATCCGCAATAATAATAGCCAATAAAGTGGCACAATTAGTTTCCAGAGGGATGCCGAAAGACCACGTCTCTGAACATTACAAATATATTGTCTATTAGAAATTCCAGAATCGTTTTATATCAATTTCATAGTATTTATGTGTGGAATCAGTGTGGTGTTTGACAATATAAGTATCATGACAACCAATCACTAGATATTTAAATTTCCGGGTACCACTTTTGGTGAAAAAATAATTGTCTATGATGCTACAAAGTCTTTCTGTTAATTTTTTATGTGGACTTGTTGTGTAAAGAGTAGCGAAGTCGTATGTTTAGATTCTATGAATCCTTTAAATTTACTAAAAAATTGTTTAGAATTTTTAAATATCTACATCTGATTTACACCGCTTCTGGAATAAGCAACTGTACATAATTGCTGAAGTTTCTCGGCTGTACGTATCTTGCTTAAGAGTAAGATAGGGGTTTGATGGAGCATTTGCTGGATTCTGCTACGTATCAATGCTTACATGGGGTTCTATGAAGTTTAGATATCCAATATAAATATGGTAGCTCGAAATCGGTATCGGATACATCAAAGGTGGTGATACAGACACGTGATTTTGGAGCAATGACAATGTAACACTTGTCACTTGACACTTGTCATATCTGTACACAAAGTGTCATATCTAGTATGGGCTTATAGATTATCTACAGGTGTTCTGTCAGTAACAAACATTTGGCACGTTCTGTACTTATAAATTAAATGTGTTTACATCTATTACGGAATGAGTGTTTCAGATCAAGATATTGATGACTGCTTTGATGTACCATTATTCACAAAAGATTTCTTACAGAAATGAAGTAAAAAGGTTTCAACAGTGGTTGAGTGACCACAGTAAAAAGAAAACTGGCAATAAAGACATTTTGATTTCCAGAATTATAAAAACAATTTCTTTTGATGAAGACTCGTGTGACTTTACCTCGGAAAGTGAAGAAGAAAATGTTGTGAATTTACCCTGTACTGTTTCTTTACCAGATGCTTGGGATAGTTTAACAGTTAGAGAGGATGACATCTTAAATTATTTCATTTATACAAAAGATCTCGTGAGAGGAAAAACAAAATATTGTAACCGACAGCTATATAAATCAAGAAAATTTTGCAAAGAAAAATATCTGCTCGACATTGAAAAAATGACATTTCAACTGAATCACCATTTTGCTATATCAAAGAAAAATGTAAGCCAAGCATGAGAAACATTGTGAAAGTGGACAGTGGAAGAACAGCAAAATGTTATACGCTTCATGTCGTTATAGCGAACAAGACAGGAAAAATAGACAGTGCAAAGTGAAATTACAAATCAGGTATATCAAGCAGGACCGTGTAAAAATCCAGATGTTTTTGTTCATGAAATTTTGAAAGGTTTAAAAACTGCAAATCCTAAAAGCGTCTTCTCTCAGACATTGAATCACGAGTCCACCGATATCCCACATATGCTCAAGAAGTTTGGAGTCCCATTCATGTTTACAGATGATACTGCTTTGTTGTCAAATGTTTGCCAAGCAGAATTTATAGCACTTCATAGCACTAAAACAATCAAAAAAGGCAGCTAGGTCTAGCAAAGTATAATTCAAGGAATCTAATGTATTTAAAAATTTTATAAACTAAACTTTACTCATTTACACCGTTTGCGTATGAATGAACACAAAAATATTTAATTCCAATCATGTCCTGACTAAATTATGTATACAAAAGATTTTTAAGGCAGAAGTGAAATACAACTTTAGATAAGTCATACTTACAGGTACATTTACCATTACATCATTCCACATTTAAGTAGTATATTCCCCAGTCACCCGCATATGGAGTTTATATTTCACAAATGATCCGATATGCCAGGGCGTGTACAACATATGAAGAATTCATATACAGAGGTAAAAAACTCACTGACAAATTATTGACACAGGGATATTGAAAACCGTTTTTAATGTCAACGTTCTGTGAATTTTACGGTCGATATAATGCTCTGTCACTATGTGAAATGTTCAGTTGCCTTTTTGTTGGCGGTTGTTGAGACGTCTGTACCCATTGTGACGAGGATACACTCCTCTCGTATTTCATTGGACTTGAATGTGAACTCATGTCGGGTGTCTGGTCGACAGGGGATGCTTACTCCCCCATGGCACCTGAACCCACCTCTTGTTTTCCAGTGGTCCGTGTTTGTATATTTTTACCGAATTTGTATCTATGTCCTTGACATTCTTTTGATTTATACTTTGGTATCTAAGATGATTTATATTATAACGTGATAGTTTAGTTTAAATAGGTATTTACATTTACTGTATTATATTTAAGTAATACTGTAAATTTACTGCACCACAGACACTTTGTTCAGTGGTATCAAACAGATAAATATTAACTTATCAATCCCTGAAAAACAATGACTTAAACAAGTCCTAATGTTTTTAGGGATGAATGAGTAAACTTCTCTGAAGGATGAGTTACTTTCAATAGTATTATTATTAGTTGGTAGTCCTCGTATTTACAATAGTGTTATATATGATTCGTGACACACAGCGTTGATTCCTCTATAGATCACTATTCTTGATGAAAAGTTACAACATAAATCGCGTCCATTATATTTGTCGCAAATAATCATAAGACTTTAAAAGTTACCTATTGCTAAACATCTGCTGATGTCATATATAGACACACAGACACAGATGTAGAAAGATATTAGACAGATACATAGAGACAGACAGATAGATACACAAAACGCTCAAAGATACTCAAGTTAAAACATCAATGACCACACGACTTCCATTTTTGCTCACACATTATTTTATCATGCAATACACAGGTCGCATATATTCAATACTTACCCATGTGAAGGCTGAAGCAACTAAGCAAAACAATTATAACTAACGGCATCATAGTTAATCTCCACAAGTAGGAAAGTAATTTTCTGTACTCATGTAAAATGTTTCATGTAAAATGTTTCATGTAAAATATCAAAAAATTATTGTAGGTCTTTTCGATACAATACAATAAAAAACTTCCTTATCAGGGAAACAGGATGTCTTATATCTGTCGCATGTATTGTGCGGAAAACGGAAAAGGCCACTTTGTATGAAGATGATCTGAATAAGCTATTACTCTTTACATTTTGAAGCATCATCAGTATACATAATATCTTAAGTTGATTATAAAACAGACACTTAGCTGAAAGCGAACGACCGGTATGTATATAATATGAATGATTTGGGTGTAAATAATATGAAGTAACACATGTGAAAAAACAAAACAAACGTGAAAAAAAACAATACAAAATGAAAAACAGAAAGAAGAACAACAAAAACAAAACAAAACAACAACACCAACAAAACCAAACAAATGACTTTTGAAACATCAAAACTAATTACCAACCCGTGACAGGATGATTACCAGGGCAGGTAATTCGGGCACATTAGATACATATACATGTATATAAACATACATTTGAGGCCTGCCTCAGTCGGTAGCGCGCTCGACTCTTGATCGTCAGGTCGTGAGTTGGGTTAGGTTTTAGGGTTAGGGGTTAGGGTTAGGTTTTAGGGTATAGGCAGTTAGAATTAAACCACCT